>JALPVH010000091.1:0-185999 GCA_023242295.1 Diaporthe ilicicola | reverse complement strand
AATATAATATATATTATTTATTTATTTTATAATATTATTTTCTAGGAAATTTATTATTATATTCCCTATTTAATTTATATATAATATATTAGTATTACCTTATTTTATAGTTTTATTAGCAGGCTTTATAATATTAAATAAACTTATATCCTTAAAACTAATTATATTTATACCGCTATTTATAGCTATCTTTATAAAATCTATATATTTTAAATTTCCTATAAAGCTATTAGCTATTATAGTATATATATATAAGATATATAGGTTATTTACCTTTATTTTTATTAAATTATTAAATAATAAATTCGAAAGATTTATAAAATCTTAATTATAGCTATTATTCGAATTATTTATAGCTATAGCTATATTCTCGGCTTTAAAAAACTTTTTTATAGCTTTGGAAGTATTATTATTAGTAAATATAGTAAAAAGTATTTTTATAGCTTTTTTATATTTCTTCTTATTAAAATTCTTTCTTAAAAGGATAGATATTTTTATTTTTTCTTTTTTCTAGGCAGCTTTTTTTATTTTTTAGCTTTAAAATACCTTTTTTAAAAAGAGAAAATAATAATTTTTCTAAATATAGCCTTTTAGCTTATAATTACTATATATAATTAAAGATTTCGATTTATTTCCTTTAATATATAGGGCCTTTTTTAAAAAACTTTATAATATTTTCCTTTAGCTTTTATCTAATAGGCTAAAAAAAAGTATATTTATAAAATAAGCTTTAAAATCTTAATAAAAACTTTAAGTTATATTTTAAATAAATCTAAAATATTTATTATTAAAGCTATAAAAAATTTAACTTATAATAACTTATTTAAGTAATTTTATACTATTTACTTTTAAATCTTTAAAAAGAAGCTTTATTTTATTAATATATTGCTTTATATTTTTAAAGTTATTAAAAATAATATTAAAAAACTCTTTATAAAGTATATATTAGCTTATAAAGCCGAAAGGCTTATAATAAGATTTTAAAATATTTTATACCTCTTATATACTATTTATATCTTTAATAAATATAATAGGCGCTTACCTATATATTAGTTTAATATTTATAAGCGCTTTTCTATTTTAGGCTATAATTAAGCCTTAAAAAAGTAAATTAGATTTATTTCCGATAGTATTCTCCCTTTTTAGCTAGGCCTTAATTTTTATACTTTAATAAATATAATTTTCTATATTATTAAGTATTAGGATATTATATTTATTTAGGGAAGCTATTATTAAAATAAATAAAGAATTATAGGAATAATAATAAAGAAAAAGTTATATTAAATTAAAGGGATAAATCGATATAAGGGATTTAAGGTTATTTATTATTTATAAGCTAATATAATAAGAAATCTTAAAATCTAAGTTAATAGCAATATAAAGTAAGAAAAGGGCTTTTAAATAATATAGGTTTTAAATAGATTAATTAAGTAATTATTAAGATATTAAGAAATATTTAAATAAAGTTAAGTAAAACAATTATATAGTTACCGGCTTAAAGAGACTTAATTAATAAGGTAATATTAAATCAAGGGCTATAATTAGTTAAAAGCTTATTAATTAGCCTAATTAAGTAATTTGATAAAATACTCGGCTTTTAATAAAGGTATTAATTTAATTAAAGGTTTTAGTTAAGATAGCCTTAAAGGGTATTATATAATTATTAAAAATTTTAAAAAGGTGGCTTTAGGAGGTATTATATAACTAGTATTTATTTTAATTAATTTAATTAAAAGAAAAGTAGGGTAAAGCTTCCGGGGTTATAACCTATTAAATTAAATGCTTAATCTATTAGGCTAGCTATAGTTTAGATTATAGGGGTAATACCTTCTATATATAGATATATCTAATTTACTACGGGAAAATAATAGGAAATAAGATATCCCGTATTTATAATAAGCATAGATGTCTAGAATATTCCAACATAGACATCTGTAGGTCGGCGATTCGATCTCGCCTCACCGCATTTTTTGGGGCTTTTGGCCACAGTGTTTTTTTTTCTCAACTATTTAGCTAATATGTTTGCAATTTAATTGTTTAATATTCCGGCGATCTTCTCAAATGCAACTAGTCAGGAGGAGTGAAAGGACTGGCAGCTCGCATGGAGTCTCACAGCTTCTTTGTCAATTCCGGCAGTAAGTTCACCGGAATGAAGTCCAAAATATACGGACAGGGTCAAAATCGTCAGTTTTGTTGCTACACAACGCCAATCATCGATCCTATGTAGTACAATACTCCTTCACTTATGAGCAGCCTGGGGGCTCATGTATCGTAGAGTACCAAACATCTAACTTCAATACTCTGCCGAGACTCTTTGTCGCGATACAACGGATCCTCAAACGCAGAATGCAGCGCTCGCCGAGCTACGGACTCGTCCGAGTCGAAGCATTTGATGAGAAGCACCTCGTCGGGGCTCAGCAAGTGCTTGTAGTACCAGCGGTGAGCCACATTATGCCGCACAACCCATTGCTCTCCATGATAGTCATCCTCGACCATCTCCGCTGCCACAAGGTCAGCATCAGGGACCGTGCGCGCATCAGCAACTGCAATAGGGTCCTTTTCAATCGTCCTGATGGGACGCCAGATATTGATGATCTGGTACCTCTTCCGCACCAGCTTGTCCGCTTCCTCGGGGAGCTCCCACCTCAGCCGCAGCTCCGCTCCGTCATAGGACTGATCCACGTGCGTTTTCGTGACGGGCCCCCGATTCGCGAGGTTCTTGAGGCCCAAGTGATGCCATTGTGTCGGACCTCGTCTTACTTTGTGATTGAAGATGTGGACACGGCTCGCTCCTGTGACGTCTTTGAGAAGTTGCTTGCACTCGGGGTAGTACCCGCTCTCGATCTTCTCGTTTTCGACGAACTCCTTCTCCTTGCTCTCACTTTGGCAATATTGGAATCCATGGCTGTCGAGAGTGTAGTGATCCTCATCGCCGCTGACGTCTGACACCACAATGCTGTGAGGCAGATGCGGTCGCTCGTTTGTTATCCTCCCCTTTCCTATCACAATGGGAGTCGGCTTCGACCCATCACCAGGGTCGTCCCAGTAGTTCAACTCAGTCGCTACATCGTGTTTCCCCCGTTGCCCGTCGACGGGCGAGTCCTTCAATGGAGTAGGCATTTCAAAACGAAGTCTTTCAACCTCGGCCGCCATCGGTTCGCAGGTGATCTCGAGTGCTTGAATATTGTTGATACAGTATCACATGAAATCTTGCTTGTTGTGTTTGCGGATGTTTCGTGACACTCGCATCCGTCTTGATATGTGTACAAGTATACCGGTCATGCGTGTTCCACGAATCGCTGCGGACGTTCGGAATTGACATATGCCGATCTTTGCACGTATTGGATAGACATTTGCATCTGCCGATCTTGGCACGGTGTTGAGTAGATGATAACTGCTGTCGAGATGGAGTGCTGAAGCAAGATTTATGCTCTCTCACTCTCCCCAATTTGGGAGGTTGTTCAGGAGGACAACCGAGGACCCGGAACACTGTTGTACTGCCGAGACTGATCTTTGCCTGAATGGGTCATTGTCGTTGATTGATACCGGGATGGCCAGAGTAGATGTGTCCCACGATATATTTACCCGGTAGCGTTGGCAATATTAAGAACAGCAGGAAGTTATGGTAACTGCAGAGTTGGCCAGGCAAGTAGGTAGGTAATTATTACAAAAAAAGTATTTGGGCTGCAGCTCGCTCCGCTGATTGCTTGATCGGCAAGCATAACGAAGATCACAAGAACTATATGTGACAATTTGGTAGGTTCCCCAAAGCATGTGTAAGGTTACAATGTGCCACTTTGAGCAGAGGGGTGACGTCTTTTCATTTAAGCTGTGTGTGTCTACACGCACGTCACCGGAAGTGGTACTGAGAGAGGGCCAAGAGAGATCAATTTGGTTCATCCTATATGTCACCAAGCTTTGAGTTTAGCCAGATCCAAATGAGTAAACGGAGTGATATGGCAGATCGTTTAAATGATTGCATCTCCGCAGCGTGAAAGAGGGGAAGCTATAATCGGCGTCCGCTTGGCTATAGAGCAAGCTTCTCACCATCGCTGCCAACATTGGTTTATAAGTGAGCAAAGCGCAAAGCCGTCTCTGAGTCGACCAAGTAACGATTGAGAAGAAACTTTCAGGTGAATTACCACACTTGCTTTGCTCCGTACACATATTGTCAACAACCATCATCATGGCTATCCAGGAAGCAATTCCAGAGTCTGTTGTGTGGAACGGAAAGAAGACCCCCATCTATCCGATGGATACGGTCAGTTTCGAGCGACTGCTCTCTCAGGAGCCAGCCGAACTTGAGAAGGTGGTTCGCTGCTGCGAGACCGAGGGCTTTTTCTACCTCAATCTGCAGGGCATTGACGGCCGGCGGATGTTGGAAGACCAGCAGAAAACTCTCGAACTCATGAACAGATTTTTCGAGTCGCCTCTTGAGGTGAAGAACCAGTATGGGCTTATCTCGCCCCATCTCGGGTATGTAACAAATTACCAACAACTCACTTTCGCCTATCGCAATTCATGCACTAATTACTTGGCAAAATAGTTACGAGCCGGTGGGTTCGCGTACTGGAGTTTTCAAAGACACCAAGGATGGGTATGAGATGATCAAGGTAAGATGATTGCCACCCGTTACTAGAAATTTGCCTTGAAATTGACATTTCCTGATCATGAACAGGTTGCTCGAGACGAGATCCAAAAGGACAGCCCCCACCTGCCCAGCGTCATCAAGAACAGCCCGGACATCAAGGTCCTGGAAAACGCCATTGCGGGCTGCAACATCATCACGAAGACCATCTTGTCCTCACTGTCTTCGGGACTCGGCCTCACGGGCGCCGCGCGGTTCGAGAACACCCACCGCAACGACCGCCCGTCGACGACCACCCTGGCCATGATGCACTACATACCGTCCGACCCGGTCGACCACAACATCGGGCACCAGAAGCACACCGACATCAGCTCGCTGACGCTGCTCTTCGCCGAGCAGTGGGGGCTCCAGATCCGCCCTCCCGGGGCCCGCGAGTTCGGCTTCGTCAGGCCCAAGGACGGCTGCGCCATCGTCAACGTCGGCGACTCGCTGCGCTTCGCGAGCGGGCACAGGATGCAGTCGTGCATCCACCGCGTCGTGCCCTTTGACCCGGCCGAGCACCGCTACTCGATCGCCTACTTCCTCCGCGCCGAGGACTCGACCATGTTCACCGACAGCGAGGGCAGGTACATCACGGCCGGCCAGTGGCACGACGAGAAGTTCTTCGCCTTCACCAACCCGCCTGAGCTCCTGGCTGACGTTCCGCCGTCGATGATCCTGGGTGGTATGAAGGAAGAGGAGGACAAGGAGGTTGCTCCACAGGCGGAGGTATTGCCCAACGCTGCTGCGGCCCCAGTCCCGAAGGAGATTGCGGTTGAGACGTAGTCAGTTTACTATTGCCGGTCTGTCAGAAGCTTTGCAGGGATTTTGAATTTGTTCTGTCAGTCGTTTCTTCCAGGGGAAACATCCAAATCTGAGCCTGCCGCCTCTCGTTTATACTCAATCGACGATCTCAGAAATAAGATTCCACATTCAAACCAGTGAAACGCCATTGTTATATCTTCTATAGCATTATGGATGTCTTGTGATTGCCCTCATATCAATGCGTAGTCTGGTGAGTCTCATTGGTATCTTGCGAGATCGTTCAAAATGCGTTCAGGAGGACACCACTGCCGTTGCGGCCTCATCGGGTCTGTAAGTGTATCGAAGGTGCATGTGTGAGAGTGCACATCCTTCATGTCTGCATACCTGCCACTCCTCCTTAATTCGGGAGTGTAACCCAATGTTACGTCATGCCAAGTTCTACCGACATATTAATATACCAGCAAGTTGATATAGCCGTGACAGCAACCCAAGACGGTTCAAGGCGGCATGTTCTATTCCGCCCCGCAGAGTCGACCATTGGCGGCACAATAGGTAATCGTATCATCTTCTCCTCCGATACCATCTCATGGTCGTGAGATCATCTATCCTGTTTCTCTTTGATTGTCTTGATAGCTGTGAGGATGGACGAAGACGGTTACGTGCTTGTGGGCCTCCACGATGCTCGAGATGATTCGATCGAATCCAGACCCAAGTACCTGACCGACTTGAAAGATTTCATCGAGAAGTCTTCCGAGGAGTTATGGACGATCAACAAAAAGATACACGACAATCCGGAACTCGGATATGAGGAACACAAGGCCCACGCGCTGTTGACGGGTTTTCTGAAATCCAAGAAAGGATGGAAGGTGACCACTTCTGCCTACGGGATGGAAACGGCATGGGTGGCAGTTTATGACAGTGGTGAAAAGGGCCCAGTGGTGTCGTTCAACGTTGAGATGGGTGCGTCTGCTTCTTGCGTGCTACTTACTACCCATGCGCGCTGTTGACGAACATCAAATAGACGCCCTGCCCGGAATGGGTCACGCTTGCGGGCACAACTTGATCGCGACTGCATCACTAGCCGGCGGCCTGGCAACGGCTGAGATAATGCAGCGGCACCAACTGACGGGCAAGGTTGTTCTCTTTGGTACACCAGCAGAAGAAGGTGGAGGGGGTAAGATCCGCCTTTTGGAAGCGGGAGCCTACAGAGATCACGGGGTTGACGTGTCTCTGATCTCGCATCCGGGTGTCCTACATGACAGTGCAATGGTTCACACGACGGGTTACTCCCGGTTCAAGGCCGAATATTTCGGCCGCGAGGCACACGCAGCCACGAGCCCCTGGCTGGGAATAAATGCACTTGATGCATTGGTCATCGCATATAATGGCCTGTCCGTACTCCGCCAACAGACGATGCCAGGTGACATCATCCAAGGCTACATTACCGACGGCGGGACGGCGCCACAAATCATCCCCGGATACGCCGCCGGGATCTTTGTGGTGCGCACAAACGCCCCCTCGCACCTTCACGCCCCTTCTCGCCTCCGGGAGCTGCGCAGAAAAGTCGAGGCCTGTTTCCGGGCCGGAGCGGAGGCGACCGGGGCCGAGGTGAAGATCACGGTGGAGGAGGCCTACGCCGAGCACGTCCCCAACCGGGTGCTGGCCGCATCGTACGCAAGGTACTGGAACGCGCTGGACCCGCCGAGCCCAGGCTCGGTGGAGCAAGACATCCACATCGGCGCGAGTACAGACCAGGGCGACGTCAGCCACGCTGTCCCTAGCTTGAACGCGAGCTTCTCTATCGCACCTGGGCCGGATGGCAAGGGGCCGCACAGCCCCGGCTTCGAGAAAGCGTCCGGGACAAAAGACGCTTTCCAGAGGTGCTTAAGGACAGGGAAGGCTTTGGCTGGTACAGCGGTGGATATCCTGACAACACAGGGCTTGCTGGATGAGGTTGTTGATCAATGGAGAAAGGACATGGGTAAATCCTCATAGCGCACTTCTGGTCCTGTGAAGCTGCAAGTCGCGAGTGTTTAACTGATAAAGGGCACTACTTTCCTCTTTTAGTACAGTAAATTCGTAATAATACATTGGGAATGACTCAATCACCTCTATCTTCAACAGAAGCCCTCGAAGAGTCTCCCACTTGTATCACTGGTACTTAAGTATGTTACCAATTGTAGCTCTTCGAGCCAGATTCGATTTCGAACAGAGTGTGGCGTGAGTCACCGACTGCTATATGGCGAAAAGATATTTTTTTACGCGTCCATCCCTGGTGTAGAAAATCAGAACGGCTCTTTTGCATATGTGTGTGAACCACGAATGAGATCGATTCGGGCTATTGTCTATTAAAATGGGTGGCCGAAGGCCGTTTAGAACTCAGCTAATATAGCCGTGTGGGCGGTGTAGATTCGTCTGTAGTGGCGGCAGAATTTTGAGTGAATTTAGAATTCCTATACACCCTCCCATATCGCCCATACCATTAGTGAAGCTATCGTGACTATTCTATCTATCTAGCTCTTTCCATCTGCGATACTACTGCTTCCGAAGCTATAGACGGCAGGCGAAGCCTTTGTCATCGTATCCTCCACTGCCTTGTATTGACCAGGGCAACCATTGAAGCTGGGCGTATGGCACTTCTTGCAGGCGTTGTAGTGTTTGAAGTCGACTCGGTAAGCGTTTTTCTTCTTTTTGCAGATTTTGTAGTAGTCGTGGGGCGTTGGGGTCGCGCGCAGCGCCTTTCTGATACTTCGGGTTAGGCGGGGCTTTCTTCGTGAGGGTTTTTTGCGTCGGTTGTAAATATAGCAGTCGGGTTGGCTTCAAATCAGCCAATCGGTCGGTTTAATCGGAAAATAATCGAAATACAGTCGAAAACAGTTAATTCTGACCTGTAACGGGGTATCGGATTGGCCTCGAAGCAGTTAGTCGGTCTGCCCTGTAACGAAGTGTTGGATTGGCTTCGAAGTAGTTAGTCGGTCGGTCGGTTGGTCGGTTGGTCGGAAAATAAATAAATCGGTATGCTAAACGGCTTGACGGTAGGTTGCGATAACCTCTTTTTTACTCGAAAGGGAAAGCAGAAACGAGCGGGAGCGAGCGAGGGCGTATAACCTGTGTGAACTACGAATGAGATCGATTCGGGCTATCGTCTATTAAAATGGGTGGCCGAAGGCCGCTTAGAACTTAGCTAATATAGCCGCTGTCTGTTGCAAGCAAAGTGTTACCCCCCCCTGGTCAATTCGACTCGCGCTATACACCACACCAACAAGACACCATTTTTCACGCACGCGCCCACGCTGCGCCTACCCTTCTTCTTCGTCCTCGTCCTCCTCCTCGTCCTCCTCCTCAGCTTCCTGCTCAACCAGTATTTCCATAGCGCTCGCAAGCCGCTCAAACGCGCTCACAGCGCGCCTTGCAAGTACTAGCCATTCGTCCCCCTCTGGAGCACCTATACCGGTAGCAATTTCTGGAGCTTAAATTAAAGGTCGGCGGAGAAGGCGCTGAATGGCTTAAATTGCTTCGGTCGCTTCCTCTGGTTTTCCCTCCTCGCAAAGGCGAAGTGTTTCTTAAAGGGGCTCAATTGCGGCGAAAGGAAGAGGTTTGCATTTACGGTTCCCACGCGCGCACGCGGCACAGCGTCCTCCAGCCCCTTTCTAGTCGTGGCAACGGTGCGAATAGTCTCGAGAGAGGCGATAAATATAAGGTGCGTACCAGGTGCGAAGAGGGCGCGAAAACGCTACGCAGGCGCGTTTAGGTGGCGGAGGGCTTAACATTTTAAGAGTACGAAGAAGCGAAGTAAACGCTACGCGGGCGCGCGCGCGAAGGAAGGGGTTTTAAAGTGTGGTGCGCCGCGCGAGTCAAATTAACCAGGCGGGGTAACACTTTGCTTGCAACAGACAGCGTGTGGGCGGTGTGGATTTGTCTGCAGTGGCGGCAGAATTCTGAGTGAATTCAGAATTCCTATAATATGCCCTTTCAGCCTCCTCATATGCATCAAAAGACCAGATCCATTCCCGCTCAATAGAAATAGGCCTGCTGTGTAGGACTCAGTGCATATTCCGATCAACTTTCTCCATCAAGCCCCTGATCAAGTACTTACCAGTCATGCACTTCACCTGAGCTGTCTCTAGACTCCTCATGGGGGCGCCATTGAAGCTCACCATCAGCCCCACGCAACTTCTGGACCTGGACACATGTTTCTTCCAGCACTTCCCCAGCCCTACTCGTTCTCAAACGCTCGTACAATGCAACGGCTCTTGAAATATGACTTGGAGACGCCACGTGGCTTAGCAACTGGCCGAGAGTGGCAGCATCTTCCAATCCTAGATTGAGACCCTGCGCCAGGAACGGATGAATCGAATGACAGCAGTCACCGGCAAGCACGCATGTCCCCTCTGCGGAGAGTATAGTAGCCGGTGGAGGTACTTATGCGTACACCGTCAGTCACTCGCTCGGTCTCTTTCCGAAATTCATTTGGATGAGATCTTCCTCACCGTGCATCAACTGCCACTTGTTGACTCTCTGTGCGGCATCAAACATTGCTGTTAAGCTCATCAGGTCTTAGTGTATGGCAATACAGAGGAAGCCTTTTTACCAGAAACTCACACCGGGTCCATGCTCTCAGAAAGCTTCTTCAATTCCTCCAGGCCAGCGCTGTTGCTCGCATTCCCTGGAGAAACAGTTGACGGCGTTATGAATAAAATGCTAAATTGAATACCTCCCCTGATTGGATAGCCGAGAGCGTATGAGCCCCGGCCAACCCAGAGTCGGGTCTGGTTAGAGCTCATCAATGTCAATAGATCCTGATCCAGTACTCGTCCTCGATCAATAGTTATGCGGTACGCAGTATCTCCAGCCGGTTGCGGATTGATTTGCTGTCCCAGCACCTTCCGTCTCAGCATCGACCAGGTTCCATCTGCAACGACCACGAGATCTCCTCGACGGGTATCCCCGTTTTGAAGAGTGATGGCGGGTTTGGAACTGTCAACGTCTGTGACGCGGGACGAATAATGTATTTGGACTCCCAAATCGGTAGCCTTGCCAGTTAGACCAGACTGCAAGTCAACGCGATGCAATGTCCACAGCGGAAACTGGTATAGACGAAGGACCTCGTCGTCGTAACCCACTCGGTCAGAAAGAAGTTTGCCATCGAAATCGTTTATCTGTAGCGTCCTGGGTGCCGTCACCGCCGGATGGAGAATATCGCCAAGACCCCATTTCGATAGTAGTCTGGTTCCGTTGGGCGAGATCCAGAGCCCCGAGCCAAACGGGTGGATGGTCTCGAAAGCCTCGAAAACGGTTGCCCTGTGTCCGGCAAGGGTCACGGAGATGGCCACGGCCAGACCGCAGAGCCCACCGCCGACTATGAGCACGTCAAGTGCGAAGGGTGGGGAGACCTGAGGAGAAACTGGGGATCTTGTCATATCAAGTGTGCAGATTGCGTGCGAAGATGGACTGTCGAACGGGCATGGGCTCGGGAATTCGGTTTGATGTTTTGCAGAATTTGCTGATAAATACTTGAATTCCCGATACCCCTGTCTTGTTCTGATATGTCGTCAGCAGAGACCTAGCTTTGCCCTGGTTAATTAATTTTAAACAGCGGCTAAAGTCCACGCAGACTCTTGGCAGTTCATCAGCACGGGATTTGGATCATGGCTTTTTCCCCCCTCAATAAACTTCATAACACTACGTGAATAATAAACCGAGAAGAATCAGAGCTAGTGACTAACCATGAGCACAACGATAATGATTTTTTTTCTTCCCCACAATTCAAATCCCTGGTTTCCTAGTATGATAGACAAGTAATCGTTCGATGTCAAAAGCCAAGTCTTACTACACCCACCTGTTCGTAGATCCAAACTTGCGTAGCAGCTTACGTGAGCACTTGTTCATACCGTTGCAACCTACCTAGGTACTATTCACACTAGAAATAATTCCGCCGAGAAGACCATAAGATATGCAGCACCAAAAGGCACAGGGTTCCCCACACTAGAGCATCTGCCGAAATACTCTTGAATCACTACTCCTATCTTGCAAGAGATCGTGTGGGGCAGGTTGAAGAATACTTCAAGTATTAATTGTCACAGTAGCAGTATACATACAGACGCATTTCAGCAGCTTTTGAATTTCTCATACCCCTGACACCCTACCCAGTAGTGGTGGAGAAGACGATAAGCACTGAACATGGCGTCCGAAACCGAGCCAAAGCGTCCAGAGCTGGAGATCAGTTCCGGCGAGACAGCAGAAGATGTTGGCTCGAAGACTGACACGAACACGCCCGACCTTCGTTTGGATAAGCATGGGCTTCCGCTATCCCCTCAGCCGAGTGGACGCAAAGATGACCCCCTGGTAACGCGACCCAGTCCCTGTCCAGACCAGACGCGTCCCGAGGTGTGTTCTAACTCAAGCCAGAACTGGAACCCAGCGCTCAAGCTGGCAGTCTGCCTCCAGATGTCGCTCCTGGCCTTCATTGGTCCCATGGCGTCCGCGGTGCCCAACCCGACCTTCGTCACGCTCGGCCGCGCGTTCGGCATCACGCCCGTCCAGGCGTCGTACGAGCTCGTGGTGTACCTCGTGTTCTCGGGCGTCGGGCCCCTGTTTGTCGTGCCCTTCGCGAGCGCGACCGGCCGGCGGCCCATCGTGGTGGCGTGCGCGCTCCTTGCCGCCGTCACCAACATCATCGCCGGCTACTGCTCCACCTGGTCCGGCATCATGGCCACGAGGGCATTCAATGGTTTTGCCGTCGGTGCCACCATCGCGCTGGGGCCGGCTGTGATCTGCGACATGTATTTCCTCCACGAGCGGGGGTTTTACATGGGCATTTTTGCATTGTTCCTCAACAACGGCCCGCACATTGCGCCCTTGATAGGGGGCTTTGTCGCCAAGAACCTGGGGTGGAGATACTGCTTTGCCATTCCGGTTTGTGTCACCTCCCGGCAGCTCAAGTGCCTTGCTAACGTTGTCGGCAGGGCTTCATCCATCTCGGGGTGTTTGTCGTGATACTCTTCAGCTTTCCAGAGAGCTTCTTCAGACGAGACTCGGTCCTGATCGAATCTGTTCCCGAGAGGTCACTTTTGAGCCTTTTCTCATTACGGCAGCCACGCGCGTTCCGGAAGGATTTCCACCCCCGTGATTTCCTGGGTCCCTTCAAAATGGCTCGCTACGTGTGTGTCATGGTCCCCAATATCTACTACATGACGTGCCTCGCGTATGGCTCTGTTCTATTCGCTACAACGGGTTCCGTGGTGTACACAAAGTTCTATGGGTTCGACATAGTGCAAATCGGCCTGATCTTGAGCATTCCCCTGCTCATTGGTAACTTGATAGGCGAAGCCAGCGCCGGGTGGTTCGTGGATTGGTTGGTTTATAGACATGCAAAGAAGCACGACGGGGTTGAGATTCCCGAGGCTCGGCTTGATGCCCTCTGGATTTCACTCATGCTACCGATTGGCACTATCATCAATGGCGTGTGCATCACGCACTTTGCAACAACCAGTTGGGTTGGCAATGCCTTCGGTATGGGAATCGCTAATGTGGGGTTCCAAATTGCCACTACCGTCACGTACACGTATTGTACAGATGTAAGTATTGTGGGGGAAAAAACAGCTTTGTGAATAGACTTGCTGACATGACTTGGGCAGTGCTATAGATCTCGGAGTGCAGATGTATCCACGGTGATTAACTTCTTCAGGCACGTGTTCAGCGCACTGATCTCTTTCTACGCGTAAGTAATGTTTTATTGTTTTGAGGGCATAACTACCTAGGTACGAATGCTAATTGATGTTCAGTCTCCCCCTTGCAGAGGACATCGGCTTCCAGTACGCTTGGCTGGTATTTGCATTGATAAACATCATTCTTCTCGTGCCATTCTTCCTCCTACGTGTCTTCGGCCAGAGGATACGTACGAGCGATTGGCAAAATTGAGCAACCTCCTATACTTCCAGAATCCAAACTCAGTTGCGAATCTTTCACCAAAATACAATCAATTTCAGGCACCCCTACATATTAAGGATTTTATAATTTTAGTGTATATCGGGGTTATAATCGGAGTGTATACTCGGATGGGTGTTGGCATGTATATTGAGACTTTTCAGAATATAGCAGAAAAGTTGCCGGTTGAGTGCATAGCCATTTTTTCCGCGAGTGAGGTGATAAATGAACAGGGTTAGAAAAGAATACTAGTTCCTGTTTTCACACTTACTGGTGTTGTGTACAACAGTGCGCTTCGTGAAAGCGAGGCATCATCTATAGGTAATTCACTACTGACTGACTGCTTGAATGTGTAGAGAAGACTCGATTTGGGCTCGACTTCCTGCCCAAGGTTCGAGGGTTTCGGAAAGCGTGCATCAGACGCTTACAGTCATTGCATCTTCATTTCGTTGCAACCTCAGAATCATCGGTTTGCCGGCGCTTGTGCGGGGTTTAGGCGCTTCATCGAGGTTCATCTTGGATCTTTGATCTGTAATACCAGTACGACCTCAACAGCCTTCCAACACCGCAAGATTCAACTACTTCCTGTTGGTAATGTGTACATGCTCCATTGCAGTCGCTTCTTGATTGGCAACAGTCCCTCTGCCCCTAGATTCCAGTCCAATTACCTGTCCGCAGAAGGCTCCCAGGGCTGCCAGTTTGCCCAACCAAAGCTCAATCTCCGACAAAATGGCCTCGGCCTCCAATCAAACGGCCTCAGCCGAGAAAAGCACAAGTGATGTGCCAAACATCCGGTTGGACGAAGCATCCAGCCCATACACAGTCTTCACCCGGCTGGAGAAGGGCTTCATCGTCGCCATGGTATCCTACGTGTCCTGGTCCGCCAACCTCAGCACCTTCATCTTCCTACCGGCCCTGAAGCCTTTGTCCGAGGCTTTCAAGGTATCGGTGGGCAAGATCAACCTGATCATCACAGTTTATATGGCTGTCGGAGCGGTGGTCCCGCTGTTCGTTGGAGATGCTGCTGATGTTCTGGGCAGACGGGCCGCGTATCTCGTAACCCTGTCATTGTTTGCAACTGCTAACATCTGCCTTGCGATGGCTGACTCCTATGAGACGTTTCTGGGGCTGAGGATACTACAGGCTTTTGGGCAGTCTGGTACGATATAGCTGGAGCTGTTGCACATGGCATTGTCATACTGACCGGATGGCAGGGGTTATCCTCATCGCCTATGGCATTGTCAGTGATATCGCGTCGCCAGCAAACAGAGGCTCTTACATGAGTGCTGTGTCTTTCCTGTATGCCAAAATCCTTTCTACATTCCCAAGATTCGAATATCCCAGACTAACAAATCGGGAGCATTACTATCGGACCAAGCGTTGGCCCTGTACTCGGGGGTGCCTTGACCTATACCGCCGGATGGGAATGGATATTCTGGTTCCTCACAATCGTGACTCTCTCTGGCTTGGTACCCATCGCCCTTTTTCTTCCAGAAACCTCTAGGAATGTCGTGGGAAATGGCTCAATCCCGCCTCGGACAATTCTACGGCTTCCCTTTCCTTTCACAGCCTTCATGCAGCATTTCGAAGTCGACAGAAGTTCCGAGGCAGGGAACATCCGCATTCCAAATCCTCTACGTTCTCTCAAGACTCTGGTCAGGAAAGATAATGCAGTTGTGGTCCTATCTTGGGGTCTCATGTATGCTGTGTATTCAGCGTAGGTACAGCGGAGACTCGATCAGCCGTGAGTGGCAGCTGTGTGCACAACTAACGCAAAACCAACGTCAGTCTCACGGCAAGTTTGTCGACGCTATTCATTGAGCTTTATGGTCTGAGTGAGTGGCAAGCTGGCCTCATCTACCTACCATTCGCTCTGGGTGGAACCGCCTCCACATTCTTCTCTGGCTACTTGCTCGACACCGCGTATACCAAAGCTCGCACGAAGCGTGGCTTATCAACCAATCGTATCAAAGGAGATGATCTAGACAACTTCCCCATCGAAAGATCACGGTTGAATGTAATGTGGATACCGATGCTCGTCGTTGGTCTCTGCACATTAGCTTATGGATGGGTTTTGCAATTCAAACAAGTACATATTCCCCGAATCTTCTCGCGGCGACTGCTAAGTTAACCAACCATACACTGTTTCCAGCACATTGCAATATCCATGGTACTTCAATTGTTAACAGGCATGGCCCTGCAGGTAAATTTTAGTGTCAGTAACACCTGCTCTAACACTTTTGCATAGTGACACAAGGTGCTGACATTATGCTTTAGACATTCAACACTCTACTCGTTGATATCAACCATAAGGCGCCTTCGGCTGCGAACGCCTCTACAAGTCTAGTGCGATATGCGTTTGCAGCAGTAGTGGTAGCCTTCCTTGAGGACATGTTCCAAGCAATGGGCATCGGCTGGACATTCTCACTTATTTCAGGTTTCATACTTATTGCTGTTGGTCTCCTTCTGATGGAATACCGTCAAGGGCTTGCTTGGCGACAGGCAGCGGCTCGGAGATCTATCCCATAGCTGAATGAATCGAAAACAGCCCGATCAGCCCCGACTGAGAGCGGTGCACCTCACTACAGCTGCCTCTCCATTCCTGGGGAATAACAAGGACTTCTCGGCACCCCATAGAGTACACGAGACCAGTGCTTGCTCATTGGCCCAGTCGCCCGGGAACGCAAATAGCTCCTTCACCCCGCTAATGGAATTCTCCGCTGGAGCCCCTCCCCGGGCAAGAGCTCTTGCTCTCACATTTCTTTGATTCCGAGGTTGCGCGACCTTGGATGAAGATGTAGACTCGGAAGCCCAACGCAGCTGCTTTGAGCATACAGCGAAGTCTTGAGACATGTATAGCAAGCGATCTCCCCATAAAAGCCCGAGGGGGAGTAGAACGTCACGAGAGAGTTCTGGCAACATTTGACGCAAACAGACCGCTGAGGCGGAGGCTCCTCGACTATCGTCTGACTCGTCTGACACTACCAAAGCAGAGGTGTCGAGGAAAAAGAATTGGCCACTCTTGTGACCATCCTCGGCGGTGGATACTTGAAGCAGAAAATGGTTCTGATCATAAGAAGCCAGAGCTCGGTCGACTCGGTGATGGGCACTGGTTTGTGACTTGTCAATGCCAGAGCGCTGTGGCCACTCGATCGTATGTTCTCGCTGCTCGACCAGTTCCCAATCCAGTATTGTGATGTTGCGAGCTCCAAAGCCGATCAGCAACGCGGATTCAGTCGGGTGGGCCACCCAACAGGAAACGGCAGAGCTCAGATCTCTGGAATTCTCCACCGAGCACGATGATACGGATATTATGTGTACCTGTGATGAAGAATGCACAAGAAGATGACCTGAAGTGCTGCGGAAGAGAAGTTGAGTAATGGGGCTCTTCGACAATTTCCTCATCGGTATCGAAGCTGTAAGCCCGTAACTCGGATTCGCGTCCGCCAAGTCTTTCAACGCGGTGAATATGAGGAGCTGCTTGCTGAAGTCGGAACAACAGATGTGCTTCCCATCGTGGCTCCAGGCGATGTGATCTATGGCGAATTTCGCTCGCGAGGCGTATAGCGTAGCGATCCTGCCTGCCCTGGCGTCGTGCAAATTGACGATTCCCGTTTGTGTGCCATAACAGTATAGACGTCCGTTCGGAGACCCAGCCATCGCAGTGATGGGGTCTACCGCTGCAGAACCGCTTGTCGACCTCTCGGACACATGCGATGCTGAGTAGTCACTGATCGAATTCATGTCCATGCCGGAGCTTTCTGCATATCTCATCAACGCGTTCGGCTCCCACGCATTTGCATGGAAGCCTCTGATGTCGTAGAAGCGCTTGGAGTCGGGACTGAAGGCCAGGCCAAATACAGACTCCTGGGCGGATAATTGGCATAGAAGGGAGAAGCCAGCCGTGGTGTATATCTTGACTCGGCCGTTCGCGTCGCCGGTGACGAACAATGCGCCATCGCTGCTGATAGCCAGCTTAGCCGCGCCAGCAGAGAGCTCCTCCACGCGGTCTTCGTATGGTGCCCACCTGAACACGACACCCTCAACGTTGAGCCCCAGCATCTCCGGCTGGTATGGGTGCCAGACTAGTTCGCGCAGCTCACGAACCATGGACATGTCATCCTCACGCCGACAGTACCCGATATGAGCCGAGCCTTCCAGCTCCCATGCTGATGCTGGATGACGGCGGTAGCCCACTGCAATCATGCTGCCATCTGGGCTCAAAGCCATGTGACTGGCTGAGTTGGTGAAGTGCTTCTCGAGGCCCATCTCTTCCAGGTCAGCTATGACCTCCCAATCCGGCTCGGCCTCGACGAGACTGAGGGACCGTACGCGGCGGTCGTCAGAGCCAACAAGCAGAGTAGAGTCGTCATGAGTAAAGAGCATCGCCAAGGGCCGAGTTTTTGACTCGACGCTATCGACGGACAAGATGCAGTCCCCCGAGGAGACCTTCCACACTTTGGTCGTGCGATAGCCGTAGGACACCAACAACGAAGCGGTCTTGTTCAGCAAGATCCTGTCTACCCGCTCCCCGTGCTTCACGGGGCTGCTCTTCGTCTCCCGGAAGTCAGACGCCTCGTAGATGTGAACATTGCCGGGGGCAGCGAGCACCGCTACTTGGGACCCAGCGGCCTGTATTGACGACGCGAAGGCTTTGCCCAGGGAGATTCGTGCGAAGAGGTCATCCCATTTCTCAGCTGAGATACCATTCACCGACAGGGCTTCCGTTTTGCCGAATAATTGGTGAATAGACGAGCCCTTGGGACAGAAAGGTGGGATCGAGGCGTAGATGGAGTCAGGTTTGCGGCGCAACAGACTGCCATACCTTCCCATTATTCTGAGCAAGTCCACGGACCAGCTTGAGATCAACTCCAGCTCCTGAATCGCAAGTGTTGATTGGTTTCGGCTATTGCGATAAAGCCTGGACAGATCTTTAGAGGTCTGAGCGAGGACCCGCAAGTGTCCTCTGGCTGCCAAGCAATGGATCCATGTGAGCATGCAGTTTCCTGTTAAGAACTTCTTCACAGTTGCAACACTTTCGTCATCAAGTGGCATGCTTTTCAGTAGATGATTTGACCAAGAGGCGGCGGCATACTCGACAAATTCCGGAGCTTGATCACGGCCCAGCTTTGCCCTCAGCCCGGCCGACATCAGGCAGCGCATCGAGCTGAGGAACAGTTCTTTGTGGGCAGACTTTGGGTCGATGATGAAAGGTCGCTGGTCAGAGTCTCCCAATAGGTACTCGCGAGCGGACTGATGAACGATAGAGACATTTCCATCGTTGTCCACGGACGCGAATCCTCCGCACAAGTCTCTGACCGCATGTCGGAGGTCCAATATTCCTGAGGCGGCCTGGCCAAGTGCCTCTGCCATTTCAGAGACTGATAGCACACGGAAGGAGCAGGTCAGGCACTGGAGTACCTTGGTAGCCAGTAGCTTCTGGGCTGGATTAGGAATCTCGGCGACAGATGAAGCCATACGGTCATACAGTGCCTCCATACCTTCGGGAAGCTCTTCAAGTGCTGAGTCGATATCCACTAGTGTGTGGCATAGGTTGACGCTTTCAACAGCTAGACGTGCCCACTATACAAAACAGTCAGTCACCACCATGTCAACAGAATCCATACGTATGAGGAATTTGAGAGAAAGTCTTACCAGAAAGTTGTTTTGAGACTTTTCCACAATCTGTTGCTCTATCCTCTCCTTTAGTTCACTTGCACCAGGTACTCTGAGCTCTTGGCGAACATGGATGCTGATGTCTTCAAGATGACCATCCACATCAACAGTCCGCAAGCCGATATTCGCATTTCGCCTCTCGAAAGCATTGGTAATGTCTGGAGTTCGCCGACTCGAGAACAAGATGCGGATGGGCGAGTTGAGAGGCACGTCCAGAAGCAGCTTGATAGTGCTCCGGGGATACTCTGCCTCATCCAAGCCGTCGATTATCCAGTGCAGCGGTTGGTCGCCAAGAAACTTGAGAATGATGGATTTGAATACGCGATCCCAGATCATCTTCGGATCCGTCGTCTCAAAGTCGATGCCCTCGTCTCTCAGTTCGTTTAGCTGATGAGCAAGACCTGGGCTGGACTGCGCAATTTGAAATGCAAGCGAACGCAGTAAGAAACTCAATGTCCTTTTCTTGCGGTTCCCGTGTCGAATGAAGAAATATTGGCAGGAGTATCCGTTTTGAACTAGATTATTGATGATGGTTGATGCAAGAACTGACTTTCCAGTCGCCGCGCCGCCATTCAACCATAGTACAGTGAGACTCTCTACTGAATCTCGCCATTGGAGCAGAGTCTTGTCATTGTTGATCCAATTGTTAGTGTCCTCTGTCCACTGGTCCCGGAAAAAGATGTAGTCCAGTCCAGGTAGCTCAGAAAGTGAAAATAAAGACCTTAGATCGAGGGCAGCCCTTCGTTCCGAGAGCTCCGGCTGCTTGGCATTATCTTTCGCGATGATCTTGCTGACGAGGGACTTGAGCACATTCCTAATCGTTATGTAATTCGGGTCCAGAGGTCCTTCGTATTTACAGATGCCGTGATGATCCGCAGATATGGCTTTGGAAACTTCTCCGGGATACCCCAGGACAGAGGACTCTTTCTCCAATACCATCTAGTCCGCCACGTTAATATAGCTTTAGATGCGATAGCGATACATGAGCTCAACGTACAACTTTGGCGCTTTTGATCCGTGTAGGCATCGTCTCGTAGAACGAAACAATATCCAGTCGCGGAGCGACGTGCCGAAATTGCTCGTTAAGTTTCTGGAGCGTGAGCGAGTTCCTCGCTAGCTCGGCGACATACTGTTTGGAGTTGATCATGACCGAGTCCAGGATCCTGTTTAACGTTTGGGCGAGAGCCGTGCCTCGATGGGGAGTTGCGAGGAACGTGATGGCCGCGATAGCTTTGATGATCGATTCGTATTCTGGGTCATTTTGCCCTTGCATATAAGCCTTACAATGGTTAGCTTAGCACGAGTCGGAGACGGGATCGATTTTCACCTCTTTGACTATCAGCCCACCCATGCTATGGACGACGAAGATGATGGGAACCTTGCCCATGTCCAGCTCATCCATATCCGGGTCTTTGCCATACTTCAGATCGAACAACAAATCCTTCGCAAAGTCAAGTAGCGACAACGAAACGTTGCCGGTCTTTTGAAAAGCTGCATTGTATCCAAACGTCAAGATCCTTGCGAGGCAGAGGTCTTGTTCCAAGGGCAAGAAGGTCAACGGCCAGAACAACTCCGAATTCTTGTGCTTCGACCATGTCCACTTGCTGGTGCCGCCAAGCCCGTGAATAAACACAATGTCGACCTTGCGACCATTGTCTGGTGTGTAGACAACATTGAGGCCCAGAGGCCCGGACTCGGCGACCTGCCCGCCCGGAGATGGATCACGCCGTCGGTCTCCTGGCGTGAATGTCGGTGCGATTGAAAGGGAACTCCTGGACTCGGTCCTGGAAATTACGGATACCTGATCGTCGTCAGGAAAATTTCGTTCTTCCGCGCCAGCTGTCTTCTTCTTCAGACCAGTGATCTTTTTGAACTACTTGCGTGGTCAGTGAACGAGCCATGTCAGAGACGTGCAGCTAGCAACAAACCATTTTGAATACGGTAGCAGCATTGCGTGGCTAGCTGTCCTTGCATCGGCGGTAGCCCAGATAAGAGTTTGGAGCTGGGCCAGAAAGCTTAATGTAGTCAGTGGGCTCCAACACTGCCGAAGGATGCGGAGGGGCTTGTTCGCCACGGTCAGCATTAGTTGACAGGAGGTTGTCTGTCTACTTCTAGTTGTTCTCATTCTGCAGGCTACTGCTTCCGCCGCGTTTCATGTCGATCCTGAGTTATCAATAACCAGCCGTCATCTTCAGCCGCACACCACGCTTCGTCCAAAGATGGCTTATTTATAGCCAGTCAAGGAAGGCTGTGGCCAGGCGCCTGGCTGCAGGCCCGGTCCGGATGGTAAGCAAGCTAAATCCTTCAGGTTGCAATTCACACCCCACTCGTCGCAGATACGGAGACGCGTAAATACGCCAATTTAGACTCAGTGTAGACTGATAAATAAGAATCTCGTCAATCGCACTGGCTTAGGTTCGTTCAGGTTCTCCTCAAGCATTGGCCATTGTGTCAGCGTAATATCAGCAAGATGTCATGGGCAACGGATATCGACGGAGACTTTGCTCTCCACAACGCGGTCATTGAAGGTGAGGTAACCTCAAAGGTCGACCACAACACGATATATTAACGTCTGAGCTTCTCTGTAGTAATGCCAAAGGGGACGAAAGTTATCTCTGCCGAGACCTGGGGACTCTCAGCCTGGACCAAAACGGCAAAAGTTTCGACTGTGCTTGCAAATGGAAGTACACAGCGATACTTCCTAAAGGTACCTACTTACCTCCGCTCGAAAATTCCACAGCTCTGCCAGTGCTAAGAAAAATCAGTGTGCTAGTGGAAAATTGGCAAAGATCCATATGTGGGGAGAACACTACTCTGCCACTGTCATCGAATCCAAAGTTCCAGGTTTTGGCCCAGCGCCCGTTGGTAGAGGGGAGTACACCGACGAGGACAACAAGCATGTCTGCTTCTATCTTCAGAAGTACCACGACATGGACGTGCAGACACCACCCGACCCAGCCGGACTAGCCACGGCCTTGGCAGAGCTTCACACGAAGGCGACGTCTCCCAACGGCAAGTTTGGCTACCCAATCGTCACCGGCCGCGGCTGTGTGGACCGGGCAGAGCACTGGAGCGACAGCTGGGCCGACCAGTTCACGCACCTGCTCAAGGACCTCATCAAGCTCGACAACCAGGTCAACGCCCCATGGCCCGAGTATGACGCGGCATGCAGGCAGCTGATGGGCGGCGTGATCCCGCGCCTACTGGGGGCTCTGCAGGCAGAAGGCCGCGAGATTGTCCCCTCCCTGTGCCACGGCGACCTGTGGGAGGGCAACGTCGCCACTGACATGGAGACGGGCAGGGTCATCGTCTTTGATCCGGACGAGTGCATGTACGCGCACAACGAGGTCGAGTTTGGGACGTGGCGGTGCAGCTGGGCGACCCATTTCAAGTCGCCTGCGTACATCCAGCACTACCAGATGGAATTCGAGCCATCCGAGCCTGTCGAGGAGTGGGACGACCGCAACCGGTTGTATTCGATCAAGGCGGCCATATGTGATTCTGCTGGCCACCGAGGGAGCAAATCGAGGGTCATGTGAGTCATCCATCCTGCAGACCATGTGCCATCTGACCGTGCGCTGACTGACGATCCTGGGATCAGAGCGTACAACGACATGCTTTTCCTGTGCGAAAAGTACGCCCCCCTTGAATCCCTTGAGCGATATGATCCAGAGAAAGACATTAGCGTGACCGGAGTTGCGGAGGCGTATGATATTAATGCAGGAGTGTGATACACCTGAGAAACGCATGTTGGTGATTCAGTGGGTAATTGACCAAGTTCGGTCAAGGTACCTGGGTACCTATTATGTTCAGCGCGCTGGGAATCACAGGGCTGCCGACTGAGATGACAATACGAGTTACTGCGATTTTATATGCAATATCAGTAACACTTTGTGTTCCCAGCTATCAATCTATTCATATATATAACACAACGGACTTTCTCCAAGAGTATCAAGCAAGTCTTCAATGGTTACGGCTGGTGCGTTCACGCCGACGTCGATAATATCTGCGGTGGTGGCATCTCGGCTGGGAGGCGTGTTCAGAATGGTGATGGTGCCCGCGATTGTCTTTGCCTGATCGCGATGAAGAGCCTGCCAGATCCAGTAGACCTGGTCGACCATCGAATGGTGGAACCAAAAGCTAGGATCATTGATCGATGAGAACAAGTCCGATGCTTCACCACCAACGGCCATGTGCCCGCTTGCGTGCATGCCCAGGAACAGATCCTGGAAGCGGCCCTGGAGTTCGTTCTGGAAAAGCCCAATACTGTCTGAGGCATCTCCGACCGTGATGTTGAGCAGGTTCGTGGACGTGAACCATGTTGAGGCAGTGTAGTCGCTGAGGTCTCTGCTGAGGCAGCGGGGGTTGTAGCCAAGCGGACCATCAGGGCTCGGGTTCGGCTTTAAGCCAGCCATGCCGGGAGACACGGGGCCAAGATGAACAGTCATGCTGATGAAATAGTTATGATTAGTCTCTCGGGAGGAATGTGAGCATAGAAAAACCTGGAAGGCTTACTTTGTGAAAGGACCACTCATGACGCAACCGCCACCGTCGCCGGAGGGGAGGTATATGTTGCCGGTCCCAGACACGCTGCCATTGTGTGCGACATAGGACCCATCACCACTCATGCTTGTGTCACTGCCGTCGAAGAGCGGCGATTTTCTCAGGTCGTCCACGTAGTCGAACCAGTTCCAGTATGGTTGGTATCCCTGGTAGCCGCACTCTTCACGGAGCGCTGTTTCGTACGCATGGGTTATGTACCGGTGCCAAGTCAGGAAGTTGCCCTGTTGAATGATGAAAAGAAAATCAGATGTGAACTTTCAGGGCATCGGGGGAAAGCAAGACTTGCAGTTCCATGGATCGAGAGGGTCTGGTTGATATGTACGGCAACGAAGTCGTCATATCCTGGAACGGAATGTCAGTCTCATATCAATCCGAGGCAAAATTAGAATTGGAACGAGCTGGAGTGTATGAATCGCAAAAGCCATCGCTTAGCTGGCCGAATTGCAAACGAGGAGGAAGGAGGGAAACAAGACAGGGAACTTGCTGTTTCTTGCTCCTGGAGCAAACGCAGGGTCAGACTTGGATGGCAGCGATAGCAGGCACTGGACAGCGCCGATGTATTCCTTCTTCTCCCCGGTCGTCAACGCAACCCTGGCGCAGGCTGACTGTCAGCACTTGTATTGCTCGCAATATGGATTCGGTTTACTATCGGAGTCGTGAGGACATACCAATCTTTGCGCACAGCAGCATTGGCAAGACTGCAGCCATCTGAGCTGGTCGAGTTGCCCTCGGCAGTCCTGAGAGCTGCTAGTGCTTGCCTCCGTAAACCTGCCAGCATGCTGTTGTTTTGGCCATAGCTGGCGGTCGGTGCCGGGGCGCTTAGTGCGCTCCCAAGCAGGCCTAAGAGACCGGCGAAGCCCGAGGAACGCATCGTGAAGCGAGCGACTGGGCTAAGCTGTTGCAAAAACGGGCTGGGACAGTCTTACAATCGCAATCAACCCCGCACAAAACGAGAGGAAAAAAACTTCTGAATAGATTGGTTCCACAAGGTTACACAAACGCTCGCCACCACACTTTATATACGTGTTCAGCATCCTCAAGCCCTGGCATATCTTGATATCTGCAGGCTAATGACTAGGTGGTCCCCAAGCCAGGAGCGCCTGCAAAAACATGTTGTCCCCCTACGTCCGCTAACCCAGGATAGTCGATAGTGCTTATCGTGGCTTTCTCGTAGCGCGTGGTGGAGGTCTAGGCTCCCGAATAACGCATTTGCCGGGCTCCAGGGGGAGAAGATGTCGAGCAGCATAATGCTGGTTGGCTCGCAAGATAGCTTAGGAACGTTAGCCTAAAATTAATAACGCAGGTAAGATTGACCCTGGTAGAGCTAGGGACTGAATCTCGGTTCCACAGAGACCTCAAACAACTTGACTTGCACGATGGGACGTCAGTGGAGACATTTGGTCGGCGGTGGAGAGCAACTGCATTTTCTGACTCACAACAGCAGCAATGCCCAGATATGAGTGCACGGGTGGATGCCGTTTTCTCATCATGAGCATAGGATTCGCTTTTTCCAATGACTTACAAGCGACCAAGTCTCGACTTTATGGAAGAGGTTCCCTAAATACTACAAAGACGTGCAGATGATTTGGAAGGCTCTCTCCTTTTGTAGGCGGGTACATCAAAAATGCTGGTGATGGAAAGCCCAAGCCACGGGCCTTCATTTTCTGCCAGCTATCGATTCCTAGGAAGCAATAGACTTGGAGTCGACCACCGATGAGATTAGTTACTTCATTCATCAGATTTAATCCCAAGCTTCGGTGTAGAAATACCGTACACTTTGACTGGGTTCTGCTTTTCGTGCCGGAATTACTTCACAAACCATGGCCGTACGTCTGCGGAACGCAAACGGACTTGGAATTACTTGAATTATCTAGAACAAGTACGACAATCCTGAGCTAGAGCCTTTTGAGCGCACTTGCAACCTGATTTGATGCGCCTTCGTGCTCTAACACTTCTTTTTTAATGGAGCCCTTAGAGTAACGGTGAAATCAAATTACCGTACCGGGGCTCCTTGGCACCCTATAAGCCTTACGCAGGCACGCAACAGTCACGTTGTTTTTAAGCCTTGCTTAATGCGCAATAATTATATAATGCGCAATACTTACCGGTGTTTTTTTAGGGTATAGTAGTTATATGATAAGAATTCCGCAAATACAGCGGTATAAGTTTATAGAAAGGAAAAAGGTAGTTATAAAAAGGTAACTACCTACTATAGGTAGGCAGATAGTAAAGAAATAACTTAAACTTAAGTTCTTATATAAAGAAGCTTAAAAGTAACTCTTCTTCATTAAACCTTATATAATAGAGTTTTTTAAAATTAAATTCTTTTTCTACTATACTTTACCTTAAAGCAAATAAATAACTTTAAACTATTTTATAACTTTTATATAAAAAGGTAGCTATCCGTTACGTAGAGTAATAACTGTTACGTATCCCGTAACCGCTGCGCAGGTGCGCAACGCTTTTAAGTTCGCCTTAGGTCCCGCTAAGGTAGGATTTATCAACCAGACTTCACTTTTAACAAACAAGCTCTCAATCCCAACCTTGAGGAAACCTTTCGAAGTTATGCCAGGGAGAGAGAGGCCAGATCACAGACCATAGCTTTGGTTTATGAAATACGAGGACATACATGTATTAATCTCACAACAAACCGTCTTGTGAGAGATGTCGGACATACCAGGCAATAAATCAAAAATTGGGTGAGATGTACCAGGTGTAAAAGGTATACAGGGGATGAAGGAATCAGCGCAATAGCTTCCCTATAGACACGGGTCTCATACCTCTCACGGAGTAGAATGCTACGACATGTCATCAAGAAAGGATAGAAGAGTTAGGCATCTGGACATGATGGATTTCTCTTCCGTTCATTCCATCCAATGCTGTTCTAGTGGAATCAAAGCATGGCTTCCAGCGGAAATGATTCTTTCTATGCTTGTAGTCTAATCCTGCAAGAGGTCCAAGCTTGGCACCTGCTTCAGCAGGTTCTGTATTGGGAGGAAAAGTTCATCTGTGGGAGTTTGCTGGATCTCGCCAAAAGTCTTCCAAACCCAGCCCTCGCACTTCTCAGGCTCAAGCAGCTGTGTTCAGTCAGTCACAAAGACCATCCCTCAGCCAGTGTTATGTCCAACGGAAGAAACTCACCGCAGGCTGTGCGTTCTGGTCGAGCATGTCGCAGAGGACAAATATGGTGATGTAGTGCATTCCGAGATGCGTAAAAACGGCATTGGTGACATGAGCAACCTTGCGGCCCTTGACCCTCAGTCCAGTCTCCTCGAGTGTTTCTCGCTCGGCACACTCCGTGAAGTCTTCGCCGTACTCGAGATGTCCACCTGGGAAGGCCCATTGCCCTGGGACAAGTTTACAAGTTAGAACACGATATAGTAGTTACCACTTTTGTGATAGGCGATAGGAGATGTCAGGGGTGCGAGCTAATCAGGTCATTTGTACAAGCGGCGATTTCGGCATCTGCGGCATCTGCGGATAGGGCGCATGAAGTCGGAGGGGGGCGAGATAAACGAACCTGCTCCGTGGCTTGACTTGCGGCGCCCAAAAACAACACGCCCGTCTGGGCCCCGGATCACGGCAGCTACCCCGACCCGCGGCTGACCATGTGGTGATGTGGCCATTTTGGGGATGCCTAAAAGGGAATATACAGCGAATGGATGTATGGAGCAAATTAGCCGAAGTGAGGTGAAGTTTGCCTGAGACAAAACTCTGGGAAATGAGTTGGAGGGGTGACCGCAGGGTTAGGGCTTTGCGCATCATGCACTTTCAAAGACGGGGGTGGTGGCAATGCGAATACAGAGGAGTCATTTCTTCGCATGATAAGTTACACATGCAAATCAACAGAAGGTTCCAACTTGCAAATGGAGCACTCAACGCTTCAGTTATGCATAGGGCTCGTGTGAGCATCGTGAGTCAGGCTGTGACCAAGTAGAGGCAGTGCCACAGTGTGGGGAGACAAGAGCAAGAAAAGGGCAATAAGATTCAGGTTTATACTCTATGTTCTTGGCATCTGACCGCAAGTCTGGCTGTTCCCGCGATCCCGCCCGTTGCACCTGGAGGGGCACTCGCATTAGGAGTGATGACACGTCCCGAGGTCTTGTATCCACACTGCCCTAATAATATGTACGCCTCGCCTGTAAAATCCCTCCGTCATAGTTCTCCCGTATGCTCAGCCTGAGTGGCTGCTTTTTGCCCTCGCGCTCTCTCTGTCAGTCCCTTATATCCGGGCCCATTTCACTTACTTACGGTGCAAGTGGCGAGTGTCGTGCTCTGCGCCGGGACCTTTGGAAGCTTGTGGCGTTTCAAAGAAGGAACTTTCACCTCGCACACCCAAGATTACTCACATGCACTAGTATCTAGCCTCAGTGCTGCCTCCCGCAATACAAATCAATCAACCACACAACTTCCAAGGTCCCTACACATAGGCAGCCAGACCCAAGCCTCGGAACATCCCACTGCCCTGCCCTGCCCAGCGCAACAGAGAAACAACAACAAAACATCATCAAGGGCAGGAGCTATCATCCATCACCCATCATCCTCAACTGCCTGTCAACCTTTCTTTCCGTCTAGCCCAACGACTGCAGCAGCCAGTCCCAGCCCTGCTTTTGATAAACACCTGCCGTAACATTTGAACACACTAGGCTGGGTCGGTGAGAAATTTGTCACATGGGGATCCACAACTATTTCAACCTCATCTGACCCACAACCATCAAATAACAAGGTTACAAGGCTTTTGTTGATCACCCTCCCCCTCCTGCTGTTTGCGACGCCATCAACTGTTCTTTCAACTGCCCATCAGCAATCGCGCGGCGCCGCCTTGCAGCCTCGGTATCGCACCCCTTTCATCACAATAGCGAGGCAGGAACAACATTGGTCTCAGCGGGAACCGGTCAAGTATCCAACAAACAGCCTTTCGAGTATCAACATTTCATTCAAGCTCGACAGCGAGAGTGATCTCGACGCTTCTCGTTTTGTCCGGCGAACAGTCACTGGCAGCTGCGACAAGAGAACCTGCGTCTCGCCACGAAAGCTGCCAGGCTTTCATCAGCGACCATGGCGGCTACAGACCCAAGACATGAAGGTATATCGCCTGCAGATATCCAGGACGAGCGGTTCATCGCAGCGTTGTGTAGGTCTGCACGCTTGAGTAATGAACAGATCCACAAGAAGCGCGAGGAGACGCGCGCCGAGATCCGTCGGCTACAGCGAGATTCCGACGAGCTGGAGGGCCGGTACTGGAACGGGTACCAGAAGCGGCTCGCAGAAGTCATTGAGCGCAACCCACAGTGGCATAACACACGCAGGTGGATCAGCCACTTTGGCACCAGCGAGAAGGCGATCGCAGAGACGGTACAGAAACGCCAGGGACATCTCAGGGAACAAGCGCGGCTCAGGGAGCAGGAGTTGCGAGAGCTTGACGGGGAGTTTTGGGGCTCGTGGAGGACTCACGTGGACGCCATGATTGGGATCTCACCGTCGCAGGCGCCTTCGAGCTCTAATACGCCTTCCACAACGGTACCTGCTGGTCAGCATCAGCCTACCGATGGCCAAACACACAGTGCTCTGCCAACACCCAGTACTGGCCATTTTAGCCAAGGTGAATCGAGCATGCTCTTACAGGATGGAAAGAATCAGGCTCTTCACAGCAGCGGACAACCAGCAGTCCAGCCTCTACCCAAGAATTGGGACGTCATAATGAACACCACTGATTCTCAGGCTCAAGGCCTCCAGCAAGACTCGAGTGGACTCGCGGATGCTTCAACGCCGGCAGCAAGCGGCATCAGTGTTCCCGCTGCGCCTGCACACTTCCCTCCTGCGATGCCACCTGTTCCAAACCCTCTCCCTACTGAGGACAAGGAACAACATCAATCACTAAGCTCTACGGCTGGAGCGGCCCCAGGCAACCAAGATCAGGGTGGTGAATCTCATTCAAAGGCTCTTATGCCTCAATCTTTCCCCACCCCAAAGAGTACCTTCACTAGTATAAACAGCCGAAGCAACTCTTCACAGGATACTGCAAATAATATGCAGCAGCCAATTGTGCCACCCAAGGCCATGCCTGCAAAGTCTTCAGCCACAGTCAAAGACGCCACACAGGAAAGCCAGTCCCAAATGATGGCAGCTACTACCAATGTCACCGCAGTATCTAATTCACCCATCGTGTCAACGCCCACTGTTTCACAAGACCAGGGCGACCTCTTTGCCGGCGTCACAGACCCAGTGCCAGGCGAGATCTACCAAGCCTACTACCAAGACTCAAGATGCAAGGGGTGGTGGATGTGCACGGTGCTGCCGTGGGACTCGTGGGAGCGCGAGATCGGCATCAGGTACGACATGCAGAAGGCCGGCATGTTCAGGGACATGCCGCCCTGCTACACGGCGGACACGGTGCGCGCCAAGCCCAACACCAAACACCGCAGGATGAAGCACGTCATCACGGGCTGGAGCCCGGGCTTCGAGGCGGGCGGGCCCAGGGAGAGGGAGCGCGTGTTCCCGGTGCTGCTCTTCGACGACACGCCCGGCGAGGCCGCCAACTTCTCGTTCCCGCCGGCCGACAGGCCCTTTACCTTCTCCAAGAAGGCCGAGAGGGCCCTGCCCGCCGAGTGGGTCGCCGCGGCCAACCTCCGGCACGCGGGGTCCGACGTTGGCGGCGGCGGCGGCGGCGGCGGCGCTCGTGTCGAGGGCCACGAGACGGCGGCGCGGTTCAGGGAGAGGGTCGTGGCGCTGAGGAGGATCCAGGCTAAGAAGAGGATGAGCACGCCTAGTGGAAAGCCCAAGGGTAGTAGTGGTCCTTCCACTCCCGTGGGGAGCAGCTCCCCCAGTGACGGCAGCCCTCTCGCGGACAGCAGTCCTCTCGCGGTGGCGGGGGCCAGCTCCCCCGTGGACGCCAACACCAAAGACGACGTCGAGATGGCTGATGCGGAATCGCTGTCGGGCGCTACTGCCGTCGACGACGCCGCGGGCCAGCCGGAGTTTTTAAATGTCGACATGACGGACCCCGCGTCCAAGTCTCCGCCCAAGAGTTGACGTCGCCAACCAGCGGGATGACGGGCCGTGACTACGGGACGTGAGTCGTCAATGGGAGGAATAGTCAAAAAGAGGACTCAGAGACCAAGGAAGAAATAGTGGATAAATGGTGGTGGACCATTGGTAATGGACAGGCCCCAGTAATGCTGATCCACTGGGGCCCTCGAGCTAAACCAGTATCGCACACCCGTCGGAGAATTCGATTTCCGTCCATGGGGTGATGGGAAATGCGGGGAGTGAGGTGAGGAGAACCTGGAGGAGGGAAATGCGGAGGTGTTTCCTTGGTCTTTTTATTAGAGTTGGCTGAACTTTTTTTGGAGGGGGGGATTGGGACGTTCCGGTTTCCCAGGGCATCATGTTTGGCGTCGGAAAAATTCTTGGCGGGAAAGCTGGCAATCGTTCTGATGACTTTTTTTATTATTATTATTTTTTCGGGAAGGCCTTGAGGGCGTTTCAGAGATAGTCGACGCGAAGACTTTGAGCTGAATGCAGCAAATTGAAACAGGCCTCATACAGATAGCCTTGAACAGCATTGTTCTGCTCGAGGGTATCATAACTTTCGCAGGGTATAATTCCTTCGCAGAAGCACTAACTGTGTCCTTGTTTCCTTAGCTGCATACAACAGGTTAACGCACTTGTGGAGAGCGCGACGTCTCACGCGCCCGCCTGGCCGGCTGCCAATGCCGATTCCCCTTGACTGTTCCCTGGATGACCCGCACATCATCGGCTCAACCCCGGATCAGCAGCTGTTATGTTCTAGATGGCACAGGATCTACAAATGAGACTTTCGCGTTTATTACCATGGGGTCGGGAATAAATACCCAGCATATCATGGCAGGAAGATGACATGGGGCTTCGAGTGGCCAGCTGTCTCTTAATTTCAGAACAAAATTAAACTTTGTTCGTGTTAGCCTTATGCGGATATGCTGTAACCTTCACCTCTCAGTTTCAACTCCAGAGTCTCAAAGCGTTGACAATGCCGTGGGATTTGCTGCTACACTTGTCGAGGTCACCACGCCTGGCCGTGACCATACTCCTCGTCACACTCCTCCCGCTCGTCAGCGCAGTGACCCAGGCGTACCCCTACGAGTTCAACCATGTCGCCATCACGGGCGGGGGGTTCATCACGGGCATCATCGCCCACCCGACCGAGCCGGACCTCATGTACGTCCGCACCGACATTGGGGGTGCGTACCGCTGGGGCGCGGCGGACAACAAGTGGATCCCCCTCACCGACTTCATCAGCGCCGCCGACTCGAACCTCCTGGGCACCGAGGCCATCGCCCTGGACCCGACCGACCCAGACCGGCTTTACCTGGCCCAGGGCCGGTACCTGACGAGCAACAACACGGCGTTCTTTGTGTCCTCGGACCGTGGGGCCACTTTTGATGTGTACCCTGCGCCGTTTCCCATGGGTGCGAACGAGCTTGGCCGGAACAACGGCGAGCGCCTGGCGGTGAATCCGTTCTGCCCCGATGAGATATGGATGGGCACTAGGACGCAGGGCCTCTGGAGAAGTCCTGATCGAGCAAGGACGTGGGCCAACGTCACACTTCCCGATGCCTTTGCTAACAACATGGGCATCTACTTCATACTCTTTGACCAGTCCAAGAACGGGACTGTTTACATTGGCGGAAGCGTGCCTGGCGGCATCTACTTCACACAGAACCATGGGAGCACATGGGAACCCGTGCCAGGACAGCCCACAACCTGGAACAACGCAACCCTCGCAGCAGGCAAGCCTCCCCAGAGCACAGGTCCCCAGCCGATGAAAGCGGTCCTCACCCGGGACGGCAGCACCCTCTACGTCACATACGGCGACTCCCCGGGGCCCTACGGCGTGCAATACGGCGCGGTGTACAAACACACCACCGCAGACTCGGCCTGGGCGGACATCACCCCGGGGGGCGGCAGGAACAACAGCTCCCCGCCTCCCTTCTCCCCGCAGGCCTTCCCCGGGGGCGGCTTCTGCGGCCTGAGCGTGCTCGACGGCGCCGCCCCCGGCCGGCCGGACACCCTCGCCGTGACGACGCTGGACCGCGACCCGGGCCCCGCGCTCGACAGCCTGTACCTGTCGCGGGACGGCGGGGGCTCGTGGCGCGACGTCTCGCAGCTGTCGACGCCGCCGGGCTCGGGCGGGTACTGGGGCCACCCGGTCGCGCAGGCGGCGCTGCGGAACGGCACGGCGGTGCCGTGGCTGTCCTTCAACTGGGGCGGGGAGTGGGGCGGGTACGGCGCGCCGAGCCCCGTGCGCGGGCTGGCCAAGTTCGGGTGGTGGATGAGCGCGCTGCTGCTGGACCCGTCGCGCCCGGGGAGGGTGCTGTACGGGACCGGGGCGACCGTCTGGGCGGCCGATGATGTGTTTGCGATCGCGGACGGGAGTGCCGATGGGGCGTGTGGTGATGAGTGGTATGTGCAGGCGCAGGGGATCGAGGAGAATGTCGCGCTGGCCATGATCAGCCCGTCCGACGGCCCGGCGAACCTGCTGAGCGGCCTCGGGGACATCAACGGGATGCGGCATGACGAGCTCTCTGCGCCGCAGCCCATGTTTGCGCTGCCCGTGTTTAGCAACCTGGACAGCCTTGACTGGGCGGGCCAGAAACCTCAGCTGGTCGCGAGGGTGGGAGACTGCGGGCTGGAATTCGACGAGGGGTGCGGCCAGGGGACGTACTCGACCGACTCGGGCGAGACGTGGACGATGTTTCCCTCGTGCGCACCGGGCATCGGACCGAATGTCTCAGCAGACGGAGTCATCGCCATTGACGCGTCAGGAGAGGGCTTCGTCTGGTCTACGGGGCTCGCCGCCCAGACCGACGGGCCGTGGGCGAGCTCCGACGGGGGCCGGAACTGGTCTGCCCCCGCGGGCGACCTGAAGGTGCAGACCGCAAACATTGCTGCGGACCGTGTCCAGCCGCACACCTTCTACGCCTGCGACAGCGGGACGTTCTACGTAAGCACCGATGGCGGGCTGAGCTACAACGGCACTCTGGGCTCTGCTGCTGGACTTCCTCCCGGGCAATGTGGCCTGCCGGTCGTCAACTTCAACAGGGCAGGGGACATCTGGCTTGCGCTGGGCCAGAGTGGCCTGTACCACAGCGATGATTTCGGAGGCAGCTGGGGGCGTGTCGGGCCAGAAGGGCTTGAGGCGGACTTCTTCTCGGTTGGGAAGGGCTGCTCCTCACAAGGGAATTCAACACAGGTCGCATTGTTCCTCTGGGGGCGTGTGGCCAGTGCTGGCACGGGGAGCGTGGATGGACTGTATCGGTCTGACGATTCGGGTGTGTCCTGGGTCAGGATCAACGACGAAGCGCACCAGTATGGTGGGCCAGAATTGATACTCGGTGACCCTAGGGTGTACGGCAGGGTCTACATAGGCACTGGGGGGCGTGGGATCATATATGCGGATATTGCTGGACCACCGAGTAGTGGTGGGAATTCTTCAAATGTGCCTGGGACTGGAGGGATCTGATAGTACCAGGGGTTGGTTGCCTCTGAGAAAGGAAAGACAGCTTCTCAAAATTATACACCGTGTTATTTCAACCACCAAATTCTTTGATAACTTATGTGACTACAATCTATAATTTTCACATAACCGAGCACGGGTGGCTGTCTTCCTTATATTCAATCTCATCAGCATTTAATGTTATCTGCCTTAATGTGATAGGATCTAATTAACGGAAAGTTGCTGTCTCACACCGCTTCCAACGACTGCGAGAAAAGAAATAAATAGTTTGTCTTGGTCTTTGCATGTCTCTCAGTTCTGCCTTTTACTGCTATTTCGGATCTCCTAGTCTTTTCTCTCGAGAAATAAGTACAGTGTTAATATACGATAGGATCACATATGTAAATATAAGGCAAAGATTTATATAGTCATATGTTAATGACCTTTTCAAAGTGTCTCGTGAGCATGTTTTTGAGTTCGCCTGTAGTACAAGGTATGGATTCAAAGTTTCAAACATTGCTTGCTTCCATAAAATACAGGAAGCCAAGGGATATTTGAAGAGCTGCTCACTTATTCTGGCGAGGTTTCGCGTCGGGCACTAGATTTGCGCAGTGGATAAGACGCGTGTCAAACAAGCATGAGTGTTACGGTACGCATATAAGTGATAGCTACGGTAATGCTCTCGGCATTATAAGGTCTTTTTTTTGTAAGGTGTTATGGCGCAACAAGCTATCTCGTTCCGTAACAATGAGCCTCTACTCCCCACGCCTGCGGCTCGTTATTATTTCACAGTGGAAGCCACTTGGCTCCGATCACTGGAGGAACCGATGTTTCATCCTGGGAGGAGACATCACTCGATGATTGAACAAACTTGAGCTAGAGCCCAAATGTGATAATCTGGAGGCCTTCGCCATGACGGGAAAACCTTCCCTAGTGCGATTGCTAAAGTAGACAATGAAGGCCCAACATTCAGATCCATCTGCCTAGGTGAGGTCACAATCCGGGATTTTATTTGCGTTGTTGTGAGTACTCGTCTCAAAGTTTTCAAGATCTGCTCAGCCAGATATCTGAAAGCGGATTACAAACCTGGATTTCTAGATGGGGGCTTTAGAATCTTGCCGATTAAAGAAGCCAGCTCGGTTCCCAAGCTGATCTTTTCTTCTTAGGATTCATTACAGAGTACTAGAGAACAATGCTTCAGATTATCGCTCCGCGATTAGAGCTCTACGGGTAATAGCTAGTAGTCTAACTCGGTCGGCAGCCAAGTCGATTTATGCCCGGTATGCTCTTAATCAGCTTATACGCTTTATTAGGCTATAGAAGATAGTGCCGGCTAACTCTGCTACTTTCCAGGCTAAAAACCTGGCTTTAGATTACTTAAACGCTATAATTCTTTAAAGTAGTACGCTTAGTTTTAAAGTAATTTATTATAGAAGTTTTATTAATTTAACTAGGATAATTATTACTATCTATTTTTATATACGCTAGCTATAAAAGTTAATTTAATATAAACTTAAGTATTAATATAGAAAAAGATTATTAGTAATAGATTTCTTTATAATAAAATTTAATTTAATAACTCTTTATCGATAATAATAAGTAAAATATATAAAAACGTTCCACTTAAGTTAATAAATTACAGCCCTTTAAGGAATAAACTAAATAGTTATATATATTTATTGCTAGCCCTTATCCCCCCCCGGGAACGCTTAAGGAATTAGCGGAGTGTATTATAATTTAAAGCTTATAAGATATACCTGTTTATCCGGCAGCTATAATAACCTCCTTCCTTCCTTTAACCTTAACGTTATATAACTGTTAGCTAAATACTTTAAGAGATATATCTTCTCTGGCTAATCCGGATATTAGGATCCAGAATTAACTAATCCAGGCAGAGATAATTTCGGCGTTTAAATCGTAGTAAGAACACTCCACGTGCCGCGCCCCTCGCAAGCTCGGGTCACAACACGCTCCGCTGAACAACTGTCTGACTCGCTCGATATCTATTCTGGTATTTGAATTTGATGCACACACATTGTATTTTGAGTAATTGGAGGACCATATAAAGTTACATCGTGGCTTAGCACTGCCTTCATCAACAGACAGAGTAGACTGACTGCCATGTGTCGCGAGAGAGGTTCTCACAATTTTAAAGTTTGGCTGGGCTTCGACCGCAAAATAATAGAGAGATCAAGGCTGAAACCAGTGAGATGAGTGACTATGGGTGACAAGGACAGTGAATGTGATACATTCTACCAAGGCTAGGTAGGTAGGGAGTCCAGCCCGCAATAATCTGCGTGCTTGGTCCTCGGGTCAGTGCCGCGGCTAAGGAGGAAATGGGGAGGAGAAGGGCGGCGGAACTGTGTGACTTGAGTAATGGCAAACAGATACGAGACGGAAAGTGCAATTGGTTGGATGTTTAGCCGCTCGGATGATGGAACCCGGAAGGCATATATAAGAAGTGAAGGGCGTTTCATGCATAATAAAAAGATGCAATCGGCCAGCCTGTTTTAAAAGGATCAGGCCCCTCGCTGTTTGAGATGGGATTGTGGTCTCTGTGAGTGCGTATCAATAATAACATGCGAGTGGTCTACGCTATCTCCCAACTTGTTCTTATCAATGGTGCTTTGCATACATTGTACGTGTGCGTATGGACACATGTGCTACTGCTAGCCCCCTGTATTGGCACCTTGATGTCGCACCCAAATGCGCGGCGGTTGCACCTGCATCACAAGTCTATGATGCGACGCTGCCTGGAGAAGGATGGTGACGTGGACGAGCTCGTGTCCAACAAGTGCCCAGGGCCGAACCAGCAAGCAAAGCAAAAAACCCCAGCGCCCCAGTCAAAGTCTTCGGGCTCCCCTCCCAGCGAGGCAGTTGTCGAATTAAGCTCTTATCGCCCAGGACAGTCTAAGCTGGATTGTAGGGCACTGGCAAATGCTTATTAGTCCCAGCCCGGCCGCCGGTGGATGACGCGACGGTGGTGAGTTGTGAGCCCAGAACCTAGGTAGCCAGGTGGTAGCGGTAATGGGGCCCCAGGTAGGGCTTGGCCGAGCCGAGGCCAGCCTGAACGTCCTGCCAGTTCCAGCCTAGCCTGGCCTGCCGAGCTGCCGATTTTTCATCAACGGATATTACTCGGGCGATCTTTCAATGCAGCAATGGCCCTGCAGGGAGGACATCAGCAGATCAAGGGAAGATGAGAGCGAGGCCCGGGTGAATTGGGAATGCAGAACTTGAGAATCACCAATACTGAGCGCAGCTACAGCCAAGAAGAACAACGGGCTGAGAATCTGCAGTAATCTCGTAGCTACCACAGGGGGCAGCTTGCCAATTATAGCGTAATCTTGGAGTTTAAAGTGCCGGCGCAAGGTTAAGGCCAATGAGCCAATCTCGTCCTTAAATTTTTGAGTTCAGGGAGCCCGCAGCTATCATCCCATCATAATAGCGGGTCCCAAACTTTTGGGCTGGGATATCCCATCCTGCCCAGGTGCCGCTCCTTGCATGATGGGTCCTGCTCTCGGGTGCCCATGAAGGAGGTGGACTCTTCGAAAGGGGAGAGGGCTGTGTCTTGGTCAAACGGGAATACCGTTGAGGCCTGCTGTGGATCTGTTAAGTCAGGACCACCAGACGCACGTCCACCCCAAGTACCATGTCATGTACCTGATGTCTGCTGATCCGTGCAGGCTAGAGTGAACTGCGTGGGGAACCAGGAACCAAGGTACAGACAATGCAGCAGCACTGTAACTGAGGGCACACCTCTCCATGGTTTTTTCCTTCTTGGCCTGCCCACCAGCCATTCTCGCTCATCAACAAACCCAATGAATCGACGACGAACCCGCTTAGACTGCTTGGCGGCAGCGTGATAGATAAAAGAGTGGGTGGTCCACCTCGTCCCTTACATTATGCCTCCCTATCTGCCTCCCTTCACTTCCCCCTCCCACCACCATCACTCCTGAGCCCCTCCTCCTCGCCCCCGGTTCTGGTCACGATGCTCTGCCTGGCCCTCCTCACAGCCGCGGCCGCAGTCTCGGCCCGCGTGCTCGACAGCGTCCCGGCCGTCCCCCAGGGGTGGTCCAAGGCCTCGGCCGCCCTGCCCACCGACCGGCTCGCCCTCAAGATCGGCCTCAAGCAGCAGCATGCCGCCGCCCTCGAGCAGGCCGTGCTGGCCGTCTCCTCCCCGGGCAGCCCCGACTACGGCAAGCACCTGACCCGCGAGGAGCTCCGCTCCTACGTCGCGCCCACCGAGCAGTCCGTCGCCGACGTCACCGCCTGGCTCGCCAGGTACGGCGTCGTCCCCGCCGTCGACAACGACTGGATGACCATCACCACCGACGTCAAGACGGCCAATGCCATGCTGGACGCCGACTTCGGCTGGTACGAGTACGAGCAGGGCGGCGGCCTCAAGCTGCGCACCCTCAGCTACGGCGTCCCGGACGAGGTCGCCCAGCACATTGACCTGGTCCAGCCCACCACGCGCTTCGGGCAGCTGGGCTCCAAGAGGTCCACCATCTTCGACATTGTCATTGTCGAGGAGGAGGACGAGAACGTGGCCGCCCTCAAGGAGAACGTGGCGGCGTCTCCTGCCGCTGCTGCTGCCGCCTGCACTACCACTGTCACCCCTCAGTGTCTCAAGTCCCAGTACAACATCGGCTACACGCCCGAGACCGACGGCAACCTGATCGCGTTCGCCTCGTACCTCGAGGAGTACGCGCGCTACGCCGACCTCGAGCAGTTCGAGGCCTCGGTCCTCCCCGAGGCTGCGGGCCAGAACTTCTCCGTGACGACCATCAATGGCGGTCTCAACGACCAGTCCAGCAATGATGACTCTGGTAAGTAGAACAAGGATATGCTTGAGGCATACTTTTGCCACGCACATTGTGCAGGAACAAACCGTACTGACTGACTATTCCTCCCACACAGGCGAGGCAAACCTGGACCTCCAGTACGTCCTGGGCGTGAGCCAGCCGGTCCCCATCCTGGAGTACAGCACGGGCGGGCGGGGCCCGCTCATCCCGACCCTCGACAACGGGTTCCCCAGCACCAACGAGCCCTACCTCGAGTTCCTGACCTACGTGCTGGCCCAGGACGACGCCGACCTGCCGCAGACGCTGACGACCTCGTACGGCGAGGAGGAGCAGTCGGTGCCCGAGGAGTACGCGCTCAGGGTGTGCAACATGTTCATGCAGCTCGGCGCGCGCGGCGTCTCGGTCCTCTTCAGCAGCGGCGACTCGGGGCCCGGGGGGTCCTGCAAGTCCAACGCCGACAACACCACGACGACCTTCCTGCCGACCTTCCCCGCGGGGTGCCCCTACGTCACGGCCGTCGGCGCCACCACCGCCTCGGCCCCGGAGCGCGGCGTCTCCTTCTCCTCGGGCGGCTTCAGCATCTACCACGCGCAGCCGTCGTGGCAGGCGGACGCGGTCCCGGCCTACCTGGCCTCCATCGGGCCCACGTACGCGGGCCTGTTCAACGCCAGCGGCCGCGGCATCCCCGACGTCGCCGCCCAGGGCCAGTCCTTTGTCGTCTACGACAAGGGCCGCCGCTCCCTGCTGTCGGGCACGTCGGCGTCCTCCCCGGCCTTTGCCGGCGTCGTCGCGCTGCTCAACGCCGCGCGCAAGAGCCAGGGCGCCGCCCCGCTCGGCTTCCTCAACCCCTGGCTCTACAACAACTCGGCCGCGCTGCTCGACATCACCGCCGGCTACTCGAGCGGCTGCCAGGGCGCCGGCGGCGGGCTGCCCGCCTCCGGCGCGAGGTGGAACTGCACCGCCGGCTGGGACCCCGTCACGGGCCTCGGCACGCCGCTCTTTGACAAGATGCTGGCTGTTGCCGCGCCTGGGGTTGCCAACGAGTAAGGGAGGGAGGCTGACGCTAGCTTGGTGGCGAGCGGCGAGATGTCTATCTGCGTATATAATAAAATCTATGATACACCGTTGTTCGATAAAAGATCTCTAGCGCTTTCGATGATACACGTGTGACATATTAAACCGTCAAAATGGCGTTTTGCCGCGGCTCGAATCCCACAAACAATTTTCAAAACCATGGAATCAAAGCTGACCCGGACAGGCTGAGGAAAAAAGAAAAAAAAAAGGCCTTGCGGTGTGGCAGTCTATTTAGTGCTTAAGCATCGCCGCCCCCCTCGGGAGGCGCATCCTTGTCCTCCAGCATGCTGTCTCTCGCCTCGACGACTTGCTCCCTCCCCTCCACCTTGCTGTGGTTCAGGGGCCAGTCCTGGCCGCTCGGCAGCTCCCTCGTCTCGCCCTGGTAGTTGCCGCGGATCCGCTGCAGCCGCGTCGCCTGCATGGTGCTGGCCTTGCCCTCGCCCTCGCCGGCCCGCCCCTCCTTTTCTTGGCCGTCCTGCTGCTGCTGGGCCTTCGTGTCTTGGTATCCGTCCCCGGCCGCCTCGCGCAGCAGCCTCAGCGTGCTGTCCCGCGCCTTCTCCGCGTACCCCTGCAGGTCGTCCCCGTGCTTGTCCTCAAACCTCCCGTCAAACACCTCGACGCTCAGCCAGCCCCGGAACCCCGTCTCCAGCACGGCGCGCGTGAAGTCCGCGATGGGCAGGTACCCCCCGTCGTACGGCAGCGGGCGGTAGTCGTGGCTCCACCGGCCGCGGGGCCTCAGGCCGGTGTCGTCGTCGTTGGGTTCCGGGTGCGGGGCGAGCGGCGGCTGCACGTGGTACGCGTCGCTGATCTGCAGGAAGTAGATCTTGTCCGCGGGCACGGTGGCGGCCAGCTCGCGCAGGCTGTCCTGCCACGCCTCCTGCAGCGCGGCCTCGTCCACACTGCCGCTGCCTTCCTTGCCGGAGGAGGACTCCAGCTTGCCCGACTCGGTCGTCGGGTCGCCCCACTCGCCGCCCGCCGACTGGAACGTGTCCAGGCACAGGCCGATGTTGTCGCGGCCCGCGAGCCGCACGATCTCCCAGACGTCCTTCCAGCCGGGCGCGTGCGTGGCCCAGCACCAGTTCTCGTACCCGATGCGGAAGCCCTTGGGTCTCAGCATGTCGGCCAGCTCGGCGAGATCGGCCGCGAGCTGCCTGCGGTCTCCTGTGGCGCCGGGCGAGTCGGTGCTGCCGACCTGCAGCATGGTGCAGCCGCTCGCCTCCATGATGGAGAGCCAGCCGCGCGCCTTGGCGAAGACAGCCTCGCGCTCCGGGCTGCCGCGCGGCCAGCCCTCGAAGTTGGCAAAGGGCTGCAGGACGAGGATCTGCAGGCCGTGCGTCTTGCAGAGGTGCCCGGCAGATCTGGCTGCCTCGCACAGCGTGGGCCAGTCATCCTCTGCTACCTGCTCCCGGTCTGATGGAGAGGAGCCATCTTTGCTGCGGCCGTGTGGTGACGAGAGCTTGATCTGACCTATGCGCACGAGCTCGTTTGCGTGGGAGAGCAGGTCCGGGAAGGACAGCTCGATGCCGTTGAAGCCGGCCTGGGAGATGGCCTCGAGCTTCTGGTGGAGGGAGTGTCTTGGGAGGCCGATGGAGCAGGAGGCGAGGGAGAGGGGGATCTCGGATGCGTCAACAGTGAGGGGGCCAGCCATCATCGTTGACGTGGCACTGAGTGTGTCAATGTGCGGATCGTACCCGGGGCTGTCGTCGTTGATGCAGGTGAGCTGCCAACTGTCGACTGCGATGTTAATTAGTGTGATGCAGTGCACGATGTTGTGTGTCTTCTGTGTCGAGCATGGGCTTGGTAGGTAGTGATGGAGTATGTGATCTACCCCTTAGGAAAATGGGCCTAGAACATTGAAGTAGGGGGAGGCACTCTACTGTAGACTAGGTATCTACAGCAGACCACAGCACTGTAGGTGGAAACATGTGGCGAGCTATGATGAGGTCATGTAGCATGGGCTGCAGCTATGCGTCCCTAGGCCGCAGAAGGGAGTGACACCTGGGCGCCCGCGGTTGCTGTTTCCTGAAAAATGTAATGTGTCGACAGCTAATGATGTCACTGGCGATCACCACCTACCGCAGCGCCACCACCACCACCACCACCACCACAACCTGCTGCTGCTGCTGCTGCTGCTGCTTGTCGTGCTTGTCTGGAGAGGTCTTCTTGGCCGATTACCGAGACACGATCGATACCAGAAAATCAGTTACACTCGGGAGTTACAGTCGAAACCGTTTCAGTTGAACACAACCAGGAAGAAGACGAAAAGCTTGTTGACTTCCAGATTGACAGGTGCAACCAGGAACAGGTTTGGGAATCAAAGATTGAGATGTTTCTTTAACCCTGACATCATGGCCTGGTAATTAATCCGGGAACATTAGTTAATGTTAATGGAGAAACGGGAAGACAAGCCCTGGTCAGCTCAGACAAGCTCCATCCAGCTCACAGCTCGGTGACATTCCATACGCAAGCATCCCCTCCGTGACCCGTGACACCTCCCATCGCACTTGCATCCATCTCCTTTAGAAAATGCCACGCCAAGCAGCTCCTTTCCCCCAGCCCTTCCCTGAACCTCATCTTCATTCTCTGCAGTCACAACGACACATCGATATCGTACACTCGAGACGACTCAAGAGCTGTAGCCTCAACACATCCCATCCCAAAGCCCGCACTTTTCAGTACACTACCCGCCCACTCGCCATCGACCAGGACAAGAATAAAACCATCACCCAGGAAAAGACCAAGAGCTGACCAAGATGGAGGTCAAGAAGGTAGGAAGGACGGCATTATACCCCATTGACCTCATCCAATCAAGATATCCCACACTGACACGACGCACAGCTGGGCATGATTGGTGCAGGGAGCATGGGCGGCATGATGACCCTCCTGTGTGCAGAATACGGCATCGAGGTGCACATGTTCGACCCCTCGGCCGACAGCGTGAACCACATCCTCAAGCAGGCCAAGCAGGCCGGCCTCGACTCCAAGACCTTCCACCAGAAGGACTACGAGTCGCTGTGCAACTCGCTCCCGTCAGACTCGCCCAAGCTCTTCATCCTGAGCGTGCCCCACGGCTCCGTCGGCGACAAGACCATCGACGGCCTCGAGCCGTACCTGCGCAAGGGCGACATCATCCTGGACGCCTCCAACGAGCGCTGGACAGCCACCGAGCGCCGCCAGGAGAGGCTGCGGCCAAAGGGCGTGCACTTTGTCGGCATGGGCGTCAGCGGCGGCTACCAGGCGGCGCGCCACGGGCCGTCCATCTCGCCGGGCGTCAGCTCGCCCGAGGCGTGGGACGCCGTATGGCCGCTCCTGACCAAGCTCGCGGCAAAGGACAAGCAGGGCCGGCCGTGCACGGCGCGGCTGGGCGTGGGCGGCTGCGGGCACTACGTCAAGATGGTGCACAACGGCATCGAGCACGGCATGATGACGGCGCTATGCGAGGTTTGGGGCATCATGGGCCGGTCCTTCGGCTGGTCGTACGAGGAGATGGCGGGCGTGCTGGAGCGCTGGAATACGGATAAGGACAGCCCGCTGCGAGACAACTTCCTCATCGAGATCGGCGCCGAGATCTGCCGCACCAGGGACCCGGCCGACACGAGCCAATTCGTGCTGGCCAACATCCGCGACAAGGTCGTGCAGGACGTCTGCGAGGAGGAGGGCACGGGAACGTGGACGGTCGAGGAGGCCGCCCGGCTGCACGTCGCCGCGCCCAGCATCGCCGCGAGCCACATGTTCCGCGTGCAGTCGGCCTATGCGCGCCGGAGGGAGGCCGCGCATAAGGCCTTTCAGGCGGCGGGGGGCACCGACATCGCGCCCGCGGCCAGCCCAGCGCAGGCGCAGACGGCGGCGGGCAAGCTTAAGGCGGCGGCGGCGCTGCGCGACGCAACGTACGCTAGCTTCCTGCTGTGCTTCGTGCAGGGCATGCAGCTGATCGCGGCGGCCGACGACGAGCACGGCTGGGGCCTGCACTACCCGGACGTCATGCAGCTGTGGCGCGGCGGCTGCATCATCGAATCCGACGCCATCATCGACATGCTGGACGGCATATACAGCAACAAGTCGGGTGGCGGCCAGGAGGAGGGGGCTTTGGACAAGCACAACCTGCTGGCGCACCCGACCATCGCGCGCGAGCTGAGCGCCACCACGGCGTCGCTCCGCGGGTTGGTTGCCGACGCCGTCAGGCTGGACGCGCACGTGCCCGCGCTGAGCGCCAGCCTCGAGTACCTCAAGTACTCGGTGTCGGCGGACCTGCCGACCAGCTTCCAGGAGGCGCAGCTGGACTTCTTTGGGAACCACATGTATGACCTCAAGAGCGAGGGCCCCGGCGAGCCGGTCAAGGGGAGGCACCATTATGAGTGGAGGCCTGCGAGGGGCTTGAGGGAGACGGAGGAGGCGGTTAAAAAGCAGAAGGAAGCTAAAGAAAAGAGCGGGCAGTAGAGAGTGGTGGAAGGTACAATCTGATGGCATAGAAAATGTCTTGTATAATTAGAAGCTTTCAACCAAAATCTGAAATGTCTCCTCGCCGTCTACATCAGGGTTAACCTCAAGTGCTCAGGCCTACTTGTGCATACTGAACCGTCAATCTGGGCATGGGCCTTGACGGTGAGCTGGCTGCAAGTGTTGATTGGAGGTGTGCATGGCAAACACACTTGGGCCAAGAGGAGTTGCTATCAATCACCTGTAAAGTGATCGGTAAAGTGATCGGAATCACGAGCCTCGATTAGTGTAGCTCAGCAATTGAATGAGTCCCTAAGGTCTGAGAAGGGGGAGGGATCATGAGAATTGGAATAGTGGCCGATGACATGGGATCTGGGCTATAAAAGAGAAGACAAATGTGAATTTGATGATGGTGGAAACATATAAGAGGATTTGGCAACCAGGCCTGGGCGACATGAGAAGAATATCTATCCTCTTCTGGTTTGTTTAGATTTTCCGTCTGAGAGACATGATTTATCCCTGAAAAGAGTCCAATAATGAATAATGTAGTCTTTAATTATATTAAGCATAAGAAGAAAAGCGTTTGATTTTTTTTAATGTTACTGTAGTATGTTCGGAGAATAAACCAAGCTTCGTCTCGACCCCTGCCCGCCCGCCCTGCAGCAAGATAGGGGTCTACTGCTGCAGGTACGTACCTGGCCCGTCTGAAGCATCCCTGCCGCTAGTGCATTGACCGCGTGCTGTCATCCGACGCCCAAACCACACCGTCCACCGACCATGCGACGGCGCAGCATCATCTTTTCTTCGGCTTCCAGCAGCCAGCCTTTGACGACGTCAACACGTTCGAACATATCCTTCGCCGCACTCTCGCGTCTCCTCTCCCTCCACCCTTGCTTTTCTCTTGGTTTATCCACGTCTTTCTCCATGTCGCGGTGGCATTCGTCTTGATCTCTCTTCATGTTATCCCCCTTTCATTTGGCCTGTCTTCGCAATGGCCTGCGATTTGTCTTCCCCGTGTCGCTCGCCCTGAGTCTGCTCCTGACCGTCTACTTGTACTTGTATCCCGTCTTCCTCTCGTGCGCCTTTCCTCTGCCTCGGCCAGCAAGCTCCAGCTCGAGCAATGGCCCCCTGTCTGCCCTTTTAGAGACGGCAAAGCTCCATCTCCCGTTTGGAACGACAACACCAGATCAAGATGGCCCTGATCAAGTGTCGACACCTCCTCTTCGAATAGCCCCTTTTCGATTGCTCGCCCTCGGCGACCCCCAGCTCGAGGGCGACACCTCTATCCCCAATTACTACGCCGAGTCCTCCTTCCCACACCTCAAGAGCTTCTACAACCACCTGGTCTCCCGCAGCGACGACCACCCCTCCTTCCGATCGAGTAAGAGACAGGCCTTCCACGACCTCGTCGACTTCTACTTCGATGATATCCCCAACACCTTCGAGAGCGTGCGCAAGAGAATCGACCTGTTCGGAAACGACTTCTATCTCGCCCACATGTACAGGACACTGAACTGGTGGACTGTCCCAACACATACCACCGTCCTAGGAGACCTCGTTGGGAGCCAATGGATCTCGGACGCAGAGTTCAACTGGAGAGGATGGCGCTACTGGAACCGCGCCTTCAGTGGCGGCCAGCGTGTGCCTGACGAGAGCGCAACATGGCCTGCTGAGGAATACGAACTGGCAGGATACCTGGGCAAGAGCGTCTACAACGAGACATGGCAGCGGCGCATGATCAATGTCGCCGGGAACCACGACATCGGCTACGCCGGCGACCTAAACAACGAGCGCATGGATCGCTTCGAGCGCGTCTTCGGCAAGGCCAACTACGAGCTCCGCTTCGAGCTGCCTACCTCGGTCCTCACCCCGGCCGGCGCGAGCACCATCCGCAACGACACGGCGTCCAACGACGAGAACTACAACGGCCAGGACGACCGGCTGGTGCCCGAGCTGCGCGTCGTCGTGCTCAACGACATGAACCTCGACACGCCGGCCCTGGCGCCCGAGCTGCAGGACCAGACCTACAAGTTCGTCAACGACATCATCAGCACCGCCACGGCGGTCGAGTTCAAGGGCCACGCCACCGTCCTCCTGACCCACGTCCCGCTGTACAAGCCCGAGGGCGTGTGCGTCGACGCGCCCCTCTTCACCTTCCACGACGGCGACGGCACCCTCCGCGAGCAGAACCAGCTGTCGGCCGACGCGTCGCGCGGCATCGTCGAGGGCATCTTTGGCCTGAGCGGCGACCCGAACGCCCCCGGCGGCGGCCACGGCAGGCGCGGCGTCATCCTCAACGGCCACGACCACGAAGGGTGCGACACGTACCACTTCATCAACCAGAGCCTCGGCGCCGGCGCCGACGACGACGACGACGATGAAGACAACGATGACATCAGGGTGTGGCAGGTGAGGCGGTTCAGCGACGCCGCCGCCATGGGCGTGCCGGCGGCGGCGCCGGCCGACGGCGTGCCCGGCGTGCGCGAGCTGACGGTCCGCAGCATCATGGGCGGGTACGGCGGCAACGCGGGCCTGCTGAGCGCGTGGTTCGACGAGGACGAGTGGCAGTGGCGGTTCGAGTTTGACAACTGCGCGCTGGGGACGCAGTACGTCTGGTGGGGGATCCACCTGCTCGACCTGCTGACCGTCGGGCTCGGGCTGGCGTATGCTGTTGTCTCGTTGCTACTGGCCAGCCGCGCGGAAGAAAGGAAAAAGTTGGTGGCTGTCGTGGCGGCGGCAGGTGGGGTTGACAAGGTGGCTGATGACATCAAGGAAAACGGCCGGGCCGTCGGGGTCGAAGACCCTGTGAGGACAGGAGAGGTGGCCAAGGGAGAGCCTGTGAAGTCATGACAGCGGGAGCGTCTGAAAGTCTAATCTTGTCCATGATTGCGTTGCATCGGCGCGGATACCCCCAGCATTTTAACTACATACGCAAAAGAACTTGTTACATACTTTGGCTGGTAGGCACGGCGCGACACGAGACGAGCTGTCCATTCAATTTGGCACCACCACCACCTTGCTCGTGCACGTTCTCCGAGACGTGGATCCCAGCCTTTCATTCCACCTCGAAGGTCGTCTTCTCGTTTCTTGGCGATACGAGATTGAAATCGGAAGTTTCAAAGAACCTGAACATCTAGACCAACCGTTTACCTGTGCAATCGCCTGTCGCTGTGACTCTGGTGGGTGGGAGCACTGGAGACTTTCGCATTGTTGCACGTCACCAAACACAAATTGCAATGCCCCCTTTCTACGACGCAACCTATGTACTATCAATGGCAACCCCGAACCGTGACCGTCCGAGCTTCTGTCATTGATGCCGCATTGCGCCGCTCTGTCCATTCAACTTGCGACGAGGGGGAAAGCATATGCAGTGTGAGAGAGAAATTCAGGGGGTAAGAGCGGGAGCGAGAGAATGTGATTGAGAGAGAGAGAGTATGTGTCGAGAGTGTGCATGTGAGCGGAGTGCTCAGCAAGCCCTCTTTAACACTACGAAAGGGCATTTTCCGCGGACATCAGAGGGGCATTTCAACGAAGCCACAGTCGCCAACATCCATGCCAACCTTGGAACTCAAGCATTGGCGCAAGCTAGAAACGGTTGCATAACGGAATCGGCACCGGCGAGTTGTTCGCGAGGCACCCTGCCCAGCGTACAGACAAACCTGGCATCGGCTACGGAACACACATACAACACTGTGGTGGGTGCTGTGCCAGAAGGCCCGCCGTTCGTGGCCGCCGGCTCGGGGGTCTCTGTGCACCAAGACGTTGTTAGACCACCGTTCCGGACCAACGGGTCTCACCACCCCTGCAATAGGAGTCGCACCGGAGGGGAAGTTGGCGGAGGTCGAGATCGAAAAGAGAAGTGATATCTGGTGCTGTACAGCACCGGGAATTGGAGGGGGTAAACAACGGTTGTTCTGAGAAACAACGGTTGTTCAACTAATTTGCGTTGTAATGCAAACAACCGTTGTTTGTAAGGGCGTGCTGTGATTGGTCAGAATTTCCGCCCAGCAAAAAAAGCAAAACGGTCCGTGCGCAGCTTTGCGCACGGACCACCAGTCGTCACCCACCCAACTTTTATTCATATTGCACTAGCTTGACTATAGGTACTGCCACGGTCTACGGAGATTACGGAGATTACAATTCACACGCACACATACGCAGGTCTTGGCAAGTTTTGCCTAATATAGGCAGTTAATTGCTCCGATAGCTCCGATTACCCACTAATCCAGCCAATCACAGCCCGCCCTCGCAAACAACGGTTGTTAGTAAACAACGGTTGTTTAACCAAACAACGGTTGTTTCTCTGAACAGCGGTTGTTTTGGCGCTCAGATTCCCCCTACTGTAGTCACGTGGGCGCTGGGCTCGGTCATTCGGAGAGCAAAGCAGGTGGGCAGAATTCACGCCAATGGTAAGTCACGCATCCTTCACCATCAAGGTTATTGGGAGGGGGGTGGGGAAGAAAAAAAAAACCCCGATGTGCACATCCCAATGTTCTTAATGATACGCTCATTACTTAGTGGTCAACTGGTCCCTAGATTGTCTCGACATGAACGATGAAAAATATAGTGCAATATACGAGGGGGTATTAAATGAACACTTTCCCCTGGTTAGCCTAGATGTACCTACTTAAGTAGGTATCCTTAGCTCGACGCTGTCCAGCTGAAACGGTCCGCGGCGCAATTAACCTGGTGGATCAGCTCCGGCATTCAGAAGTACGATGCAAAGTGAGTGTGCTAGTACAGTGATTGGGGGTTTCATGCAATTGAACAGGCTGGAGCACATGCATTGGCTTTGGAGATGGCTTCATGACTGAAGTATGTGGTTAGCTAAGCTTTTACTCCTTGACCTCATTCCGAACTCAAGCCAATTTTCTGGCTTTCGATAATTGGCTTCTGTCGCGGGTAACTCTACCAAATTTCCCAGGCTGTTAAGCTTCGGCGACTAATAAGTGACAGGCAGTATAGTGTAGAACATGCAGCATTGTGGAACGGCGACATAACTAAACTTTGGCTAAGCCTATGGGCATGCGCATGTCCCGCTAAAGTCAAAATGTAGTAGATATGTGCATGTGCACGGGCACGGGGCACTGACGTATTGTCTGCCGTTGGCCTCTTGGGACTCGAAGCGTTGCATCACCAGGCTGGTTTATGCGCAGGGAACAATCCACGGGATACCATCCTGCGTGCTCTAATAGAGCCCCATAACATCTAACGATTGGTTGAGACACTCAGAATAATTTGGCAGGAGGTTTGTTCAGCGCGCCCTGTGGGAAGACGGTCCACCAGTTGAGTTTCGACCCCACGTTTCGGAATTGCACAACCTATCGGCGAGCTTGACGAAGAGCCAAAATAAATACACGGACTTCTTGCCTTATTGGCATGACGTTATGATCGACACAACGTGTAGATTGATTGTAGCAGGAAAATAGGTCACGAAGTCATCATCCTAAATGTGCCGATCCAAGCCACAGCACCACGATAAAAGCATCCGTCCTAAGTTACTGAAGACGCCCGTGCAAACGTCAGACAGTAGAGCCCCCCCCCCCACAACAGCCCACAGACAGATGTCAAACAAGCGACGACCTGATTCGGTCTAAATTACCGAAGAAAAAAAAAAGTTGTGTTATTTTTGCCTTTTTCGACTTTAGCGTCGCATCGGGGGTTGCAAAGTGCTAGCCAGACAAGATCATGAGCAATTCGGATGAAACTGGTGTGACCGAGTTAATGATGAACTCTGACCATCTCATCACCGTGAGGCAGAGAAAACAGCACCGAGAAGCGAGCTAGAATCCGTCATCAAGACGGCCTCGAAACTAGAGTCGGGGTCCATCTATGTCCCGATTGTCCGGCGCAGAAGGCCCTCTTTCCAAGTTGTGTAATGTCCAAGTGAGGACATTGATTCAGGGGTATGTCAAGTGATGATTTGTATGTCAAGCAATGATGTCAAGCAATGATTTGGGCTGGTGTGCGTGTTGGACAACACTCTGGAGGACTTCTAATTGTTTGGTGCACACAAGTCGTAATTCCACATTGGAAAGAGAGGACGATGAGCATCATGTGGAAAAGTTGAATTTTGATTGAAAGATGTAGTCGAGCAAAGGGTAGCATAGCACACGCCCACCCGCATCCTGCATCTATTTTGTACTGAAAGGAAGCCCGGCTGCACTGTGACCCGACGGATGAATGCCGTGATATCATGTCCTGACGATTATCAAAAAGAGAAGAAAAAAAACGAAGAAAAAAAGGGATCCGCCACGTTTATATATGCAAACTTCACACCTTATGAGCAAAACCGCACTTTCCAGTATCCTGAACGTATAGTGCCCAGCAACAGCATTCACACAGTGCCGAGTGACCTTAGATACATAGTAGTCCACACTTGAGCTGACGCGCCTTAGTTGCCGGACAGGGTAGAACGGCCACCAGTCTTCTTCTTCCCAGAAGCAGCAGCACCAGTAGCAGCCCCAGCAGCACCTCCAGCCGCGGCACCAGTGGCAGCACCAGGAGCACCAGCAGCAGCACCACCAGCCGCGCCACCGGCAGCGGCACCCTTGGCTGCACCCTTGGCCGCGCCACCGGCGGTGCCAGCCTGCTTGGCCATCTGGGCGAGGAACTTGCCGGACTCGGCGGCGTCGGCGCCGTAGGACAGGTGGGCGGCGGTGATGGTGAGCGTGTCGTTGCAGACGAGGTCGCCGGTGGCGCAAAAGACCTTGGTCTGGGCGACGGGGTAGCCGGGGATCTGCTGGTTGTCCTGGGCGGCGCGGGTGAAGCCCCAGACGACGACGCCGGCAACCTTGGACTGCTGGGCCTTGGGCATCTGCTGGATGGCGTTGTCGACGACGGCCGAGCCCTGGCTGTAGCCGCCCATGACGACGGTCGTGTTCGGGCACTGCGTCGCCGCCATGTTCATGATCTTGAGCGCCGCGTTGATCGACTGGTCGTCCGTGTTCTTGGGCATGAAGTTGGGCGGGACCGCAGCCGCGTAGCCGTCCTCGGTGCCGACGCCCTGGCAGGCGACCTGGTCCGCGCCCATGGTTTGCTTGAGCGCTGCGCAGGTCTGGGGGCCGACGATGGTGCCCTGGTGAGACAGGGCTGTTAGTCACAGTACTGCTCGGCCTGCTTCCTTGATATTTTGTGGTGAAATGTTTTCTTACCATGTTCGACGTCTCGGTCGTGCCACGGGCCATGATGAAGGTCACTGGCTTGCAGTCACCGTTCTTCAGGTCGTTGGCAACGACGCCTGCCTGACGGGTCTCGAGGCCTGCATAGTCGCTGGGGACGGCTGCAACGGCGGTGATGCCGACAATAACGCTCAGGATGCTGGACTTCATCGTGTAAGTGATGGGGCGGTTTTGCTCAGGTGCTGATAGCGAATCGGGATTGACTGCGAGTGAGAAGTATACTGATGGCGGCCTGGCCAATATATGTTGAGTGAGACACTTGCCTGTGAATGATCAGATCCGTCCTATCCCCAAGGTGAGTGGCGTTCGCTCGTCTTTATACCAACTGTGCACAAGTTCGTTCTAAAGACGTCCTAATAGACTTCGGATGAGCCTAAAGGAGGTTCAGTCCTTGTAAGCCGTGCTCGCATCACCAATCACTTTGACTCGCGAGCCCAAGTCGGGACGAAAACCGTATTGGGCGAATGTCCCGACCCGAAACATCGCACGTCTGATGGGCCCCTTGACACGTGGGTGCACCGCAGCCATGAGCAAAACCAGCCTGTCCCGAATCCTTGGGGAGGGTGCCAAGATCCGGCCGAGGAGTTCAAGAGCCGCTAGCTTATCCCAATGCAGAAGACGTAACGAGAGGGCTGACAGTCTGGATGCTGTGTGCCGTCAGCCTGGCCGTCGAAACGAAACGGTTCCTCGGGCTGTACGAACACTGCGAAGGCGATCCAGCCTCGCGATTCGATGCCCTTCAAGAAACCTCGGCAACTAGCTTGCATAGAACCTCCTCGGCATACCTCTTCGTCAGTCTAGAACCCGTCCAATTCCACGCCCTTGTAAACGAAACAACGCTACATACACAACTGGCAATAGATGGCAGCATTGGCGCGCGCTGCTATCCACTGACGTACGAGATCGTCTCAAGTGCAAAATGACATCCATCGCGCCCTATCCGTCTTCTCTCTCATTGGAGCTTGGACTGGTCATGGTGATAGTCACGATCAGTGGACTACGGCTCGATCTTCGACAAGTTACCCGCCCTCCTTCCGCTTGGTGGCGAACTCATCGAGAAGTTCCCCGAGAGCCCGAGAGATGATGCAAATCATCAATGGAACTCGACGTGAATGACGACGCTTGACATGGCATTGAATTGTTCACTGATCATTTACGAAATAGGATACTTCCTATCTTGATCGCCCAGACTTTGCTAGTAAAAACCCCCGACCCAAGCCTTGCGGAGCGTAGTGCTGGATCTCTGGGCCTTCGGCATTCCCCTTGCAAGCTGGCGATCCGGCGGGGATAAGAGTTCTATTCTAGCCCTTGTTCAACCTTAGTGCAGATCCCGAAAGAACGTTCGCTTCCATGCAACAACGGCGGAGCACTCAGGGCAGGCTGTGGCTGCTCGAAACGTGCTAAGCTACATAGATTGTGGCCCAGCAAGAGGGACATGGCTGGCGGCGGCGCCCAGTCTTAGCGACATGGGTGAGCCCCACGGGCAGGGGACTCCACACTGGTGATCACACAGGCGGGACACCGATGGAAGGCTTGCGATTGGGGCCCTTGTTTAGTGCATGGACTACCTCAGGCATAAGGGAGCCCACTGCTCCGCCCGCCTGCCCGCTTGGCTTTGAGGGTCCACATATCTACTTCTTGCTCCTTTGATGACACAGCCCGTCTTACATGCAGCCGGACCTCGGTCCGTACCGTACGTCCTGCTTACGGGCCAATATTGTTCCTCCAGTCTGACTGGCGATGCAGCCAGCCAGTCAAAAATTGTGCTAATTGTCAGAAGCAAATTCCCAACAGCGCGGGTGGCTCTCGTCCGACCAGCCCTCAAAGGAGTATGGCGGCAACGCTGTGTCGTTCTAGATCAGCTCATCTCAATCTCGTCGACCAGGAGGGCGACTCACAGGGATGTGTTACTATGTTGATGCTGCTTTGTTATCGGATGTAGCACGGACTGAGCATGCATCAATTGCGATCTTCATGGCTTAGGAAAATGCGTGCACATGTGCCTCTTCCGGACCTTCCGAGGGCGACGATTAACTCGGGCTGAATGAGATGCGATTGGATCAAGTACGCTTTCTGCATGGTGATGGCCCTGGTGGGGTGAGTTCAGCATAGATGAACTTCTCCACGACTAGGAAATTACCTATCAGTAGATTTTGTTCTAGATCTTGTTCCGTGCCGATCTTCAAGTGCTGAAGACGATGCCTCGGGTGGGGAAGGAAGTTGTGTCTATCAGTCGAGAATTCAGAGCACCTCGGCAACTTTGCGCCAGCTTCTCATTGGGGATGGAAGAGGCTGAGCTGGCAGGTTTCTTTTCCCATTACTTGCCGACGTTGTCGGTTCTGTCCAAGTCTCTCTCTTTGACGGCCATCGTCGAGACATCCGAGATCAGCACGTTGTAAATCAATCGGTCACAGCCTTCTGCACTCGAGACACCTGGATAAATCTCGAAGTGAAAAATGATCTTACGCAATATTGTAATATCAAATACTCGAACGGAATTTTCATCTAGCTTCACAACACCATATCAACAGTCCATGGCGCAAACCTTTCCATCGATCTGCAGTGCCTCGAGCGAACCCTTTCACGCCCACGACCATACACTCTACGTCAGCCTCAGACCAAGCCGCCTTCGATGTCCACGTACGTGTCTCCGAGTACGTCATCTCGAATAGATATTCAGCGATAGAAGAGCTAGACATTGAATTTGCAGATCTGACGCAACAGCATAGCACACCGCACAGTCGAAGCTGAGCGAATGCAGGGCCAGACGTCCGGGGAGCATCTGGGAAATAACTGGATGAAGGCATGAAGTACCTGACCGCCACCGCCACTGCTACACTAGTTCTCTATATTCACGCAGATATCGACGTCACTTGGAAGTGACGTCAAAAAGTTCGGCTTTTCCCCTCTTCTCCCTACGGACGAATAGGAGATTCCACGAAGAGATCCCACGCTTTGCATGCCTACGCAGTATTGTCCTGCCCGTGAACAGCCGGTTTGTGGAGGAAGAGTGTGAATATATGTTCAGAAGACAATGCTGAAGAAAAAAAATAGAAGGAAAAGCAGAATGATGGAAGGCTGCAGAGCCTTCACCAAGGAAGCCTGTGAAAGAACAGCCCGTTGATCGAAAGCTCATGCGTGAGTGGACTGCCCTTAACGAAGTTGTTCCTACGGCTTCAAGTCATCTTGAGCAAAGTCCAAGTCAGGAAGAAAAGCCGCCGAATCGACGTATTTCACTTGATTTTCTCAGAAGAGTCGTACTTACAGTGGGAATGTTCACTTGAACAATCACTACAAGCTGTCTGTTTGACCAGGACCCAACGCTATTGTCACCGCTCCCAAATACTATCATCCTCCCAAGCCTGTCGTTGTCAAGCATGTCGCTACCACTTCCTACCTTTTTCCTGCCGCATCACTTGCTCACAGCGTCCTCCTTTTATGCTATGCAGTTGCGCCCTTAGATTTGATTCCGGATGCGGGGCTGAAGTGGAGGGCAGCACCACAGGGCTCGGCAAGTGATGGCAACAAACCCAGGCAATCACTGCCATGCACGCACGGAGCACGACTGACCCTCACAGCAACCATTAGGGTTTCAAACGAAGAGAGTGTAGGAGTGTCGTCTCAAAACTTCAGTCGAGAACCACTGTCTTCCACCGCCAAGAATATGGCCAAGGTCCCCGGTGCTCTGAGTTCAGCAAGCCCCTCCCCGACGTTCGCTTAAAGTTTCATGCGAACAACACTAGTCTCGATGTGATGAACATCACGCAGCGAGATACGAGCATCTCTGACGCAAGGGCACTGCCCTCGCCACCCTCCCTCGACACCGAAGGGTTCACCCTCGTGGGCCACACGGGCAGCGCAGTCCGAGACTTCCGCGACCAAGACGAGATCAAGACCGTCCACGTCAAAACGAGATCCACGACCTCATCCAGGGAGTCACCGGCGCCGACCACGTCGAGGTCAGAGGCACCGGCGTGCTCCGCTTCGGCGAGCGCTGCAGGGACTCTGGCGCGCTGAACAACTCGCGCGGCCCGTGTGCGACGCCCGGAACCTGTCGCCAGGAGACGTCCATGTCGCGGATGCCATGTTCGACGGCCCCGAGGACAGCGAGAGGATATTGCAACTCGTTTGAGGGGCTGGCGGTCAGGCAAAGAGCCCGGGCCAGAGGTGGTGGTATCATTCCAACATGCGGGCGGACGAGGTGCTCGTCTTCAAGACAAACGACACCGAGCAGCCCGGGGTCGCGCATGCGGTTGCCCGCGGGGCATTCGATGATCCCTCGTGTCCGGCGGAGCAGGTGCCGCGCGCTAGGATCGAGATGCGTGGGATTGCAGTCTGGTACGAATAGGTGCCTATCAGGGTGACTTGAATCGGCGGGGGGGGGGGGGCGTGTGGCTTTGGCGAGGACACTCCACCCTCCCCTCCCGAAGCTATTCGAGGACTTTCAGACAGTAACGTACTCTACGAGTGCGTTCAGACAGTAAGGTATATTACGAGTGCGCCCAAATACAGTGAGAAAGTGTTCCAGGGCCGAGGTGCGATGTACGAGATTCGACGTACGAAATTCGACATACGAGATTCGATGTATGGGACTCGATGTACGGGACTCGATGTACGTATCCGGTCTCACATACTGACCTGTTCCTCAACAGCTGTTGAAAAAAACCCCGCCCCGTCCTGTTGTGGTTATCTTGTTGGTTCACGTGTACGCGCCGACACATGTCGGTCTCTCCTCATTCTCGACAAATCTTAGAGGCTTGGTGCGCTCGGGAAGGGAAAGCCCATTCTTTGGAGAATGGCCGGCCACAAGGTCGCACATGCACTCTGATGGCCAATGTGGGCCCTTGAGCAACGGCGCATGCTCTTACAAAATCCTCTCCGAATTTACTGCACGTCGACGACTATTCACAAGCCTCTTGCATCGAGCTCCCATGCACTGCTGTAAAGTGCTCCAAGACGGCGATGAAGTGTCTTCATGGTGTCGATATGTTGTTGATCAATCTCTTCTGTCGCCGGTGGATGACCTTCGCAGGATGGCCTTCGCAGGATGGCCTTGGCTCCACCACGGTGCAGAGCGAAGGAGTAGGCAGCAGCCTTTTGTGCCCGGGCACGCCAATCACCCTCGCTTCTTGACAGCTGCACTGCCACGCCGCCCATGCACGAACCTCTCTATCTGCGCGAATCGCTGCCGGAACAAGACACAAATTTGGTTGGTGGTTGGCTGGGGAGGAATCGCTTCTCATGTTACGAAACGATGATTTGCATGGCGCAGCGAAGGGACTCGCGTCTCACAACATTGAGCGATTCAGCAGCTTGGGAATCGCAGATTCAGCTAATCCGTTGTCATGTAGGATGGGACCGCTCGATAAGTATTTATATGAGGATGATTCTTGCGGACCATGAGACTGTATAATTGAAATTCGGATAGCATTTACGATCGAAAAGAGCCGTACCATCTAACCAATATCTCATCACACAAATTTTCAGCAGCTATGAACCAAAAGAATGCCAACACAGGTTTGTGACATCTTGATGACTCCATGTGCACTTAGTAGTGTTGTGTCGACTCCCCACCAACGAAAGTGGCCGCAAATGCTAATGTCGACCTCGAAACCAGAGACCACCGTCCCGCTGCTCCACGGGAGATCGGGATCAGCAGGGCCCAACTCCCCCCTCCTCCCTCAATACCAAGAGGATCTTCTAGACGACCTCCCTCCCGTGCCGGCGAGTGACCACGCCGGTTCCGGCTCCGTCCGGCTCCAGCCAATATCAATGCGAGAGGAAGACATATACCTGACCTCCCCGGCAGGGGCGAGATCAGTCTCAGGCAGCAACCACCCGGCAAGGTCGTGGCAGCGCTCCATCCTGCAGCGCGCCAACACGGCACGCTCCAACGGCGGGGAGCCCTCGTGGGCCAACGTCGTGCCGCTGTCGCTGCTCGGGCGCTGGCCGGCCGTGGTGGAGTGCCCGCTCTGCAAGGAGCTCACACGGACTACCCTCAGGCACGAGACGGGGAAGGGGACGCAGTACGTTTGGGCCTATCGGGCTCAGAATTCCTCCCAAGATGATTTCAAAGCTGACGATGATGATGTGTAAATAGCTGGATCGCGACGCTGCTCTTCTTCACCACCGGCGTTGGGGCGTTCGTGCCCTACGTGACCGACTTTTCCAAGAACGTCCAGCACAGGTGCTTGAAGTGCGGTAATACGCTGGCTACTAACCACTTTGGCAGTGGGACTGAGGCACACTTGATTTAGCAACTGAAGGATTGGCAGGCTGTTCGCTTCGTCTTACTTAGGTACCGGTGGAAGATGGATCAGGACCCGGGGTTCCAACCTTGAGAATAGCTACATTCCTTTTATGCCAAGTTGACCAGGCGTCCTTTGTAGTCAGGCTCTTCACTATAATCCTTTCCGATGATTATCATAATAAGCAGTGACGGTATATTCTCTATGCTTGATGCAAAGTACGCTCCCTGGAGCTCAAGAATGGAGCTCTCTCACTCGTATTTACTATTGTCTCTTCATTCTTATACGAAACACGTCTGCTTACGAACTTAGATAAGCCCAAATGATACCAGAAGGCCAGAGTGATCGCTCCAAGATATTGGGTCATCTCTCACAACTGGCCCCTGCTCATCTTCACCCTGCCGCGCCAGTCTCTCATCCAACACGGCAAGATCCGACACCAAGCCGGCTGGCACGACCTCGATCTGTTCCGGCCGTAGACCCAACACAGCCACCCTGTCGAACCGTCCCGGTGGGAACGGTGCGCCGCTCCCGTCCAGCCCCCAGGTGAACCCGTCCTCCCCAGGATGCGTCACCTCCCAGGCGTCGACGAGCCCATTCTTCGAGATGACGGCCGCATCCTCTGGAGAAACAGGGTTGAAGTCCCCTGCCACCAGGCCACAAGCCACACCGGCGTGCGCAAGGAGGCTGGCCGCGATCTCGACCTGGCGCGGCCGCTGGCTGGGCTGGATGGGGAGCGAGTCGAGGTGGACGTTGACCAGGCGGATGCGGCTGTCGTGGTGGAAGACATCACAGCACAAAGCGTCACGCTTGAAGCGGGATGAAAACTTGACACGCCATACGAGGCCGGCACAGCATGGGCCTGAATAGGGGGCAGACGTGCCAGGGCCTAGGCTCTTGTTGAATCGGCTCCTCGACAGCAGCGTCAACGTGGCAAACTGCACCCTTGCCCAGTTGGTCTCGTCTGCGTCGCTCAGGATCCATCCTTCACGAACCCACGTGTTGTTCAAGATATAGTTGAGTGCCTTGGGTGAGACTTCTTGGAAGAAGATGACGTCGGGTTGGTGCGTCAGGGACCGGAGGGTTGAGAGGATGCCTTCCATGCGAGCTTCATGATCCTTCCCAAAGGCGTCCACATTCCATGTCGCTAGATCCAGGGTGGGTGGTTGTTGCAATGTTGGTTCATCAACTTGATTTGCAATATTTCGTTCGTGCGGCTGTGTAGGTGGAGGTGTGTGCAGGCGTGTCCAACTCCCTCGGGATTCGTCGAACGTGTGCCAGGCTTGGAAAGTTGGTGGCGCATCTGGCAGTATTGGGAGCGGCGTTGATTGAGACCACGCCAGGTAGCGGGTGCGCATTGACGACGTGAGTGACATAATGAAGACTCAGCATTTCATTGAGGTGGATCGTGGAAATAGTCGTTGAGCGTATGGCTCAAAATAAGTAACCGGGAGGCCTGTTGCCTAGTATGGCCGCTGAAATTCGACCTCAGCCAACAACCTGCGTACAGCACTGAGTACCGCCTGCGCTTCAAATGACTCCACTCCACTGTGGTGCTTCCTCGGTCCCAGTTGTCGATTCAACAGCGGAAGACGCAACGCTTGGTAGGATGCTTAAGTAACTGTATTCATCGGCTCGAGGCTACCATTGTGCGAAATCTCTTGGTGTTTGCGAAGCCCACAAAAAAAAAAAGAAAAGGGCGCATCGAGTAAGGCCACGTTCTGTACTCTAATTCTATCCATAGGAGAGCCGTTCTTCATTATTTAAATTTAATAAACACTGGCATGAAATCTCACGCTGCCTTCCTCCAGAAGTCGCCAATGAAACCGGCGACCTCAGATACTCTCTCTCTGACAACACCATGACCAGCCCCCGGAATCACAGTGATGTTGTTGAAGCCAACCTCTTCCAAAGCCCCCCTAGAGCACAAATCATCCAGGTCACCGAGCACAAACAACGTCTCCACCCCAGTTGCAGCTGCCTTGGAGAAATCGGCATGTTTGTCAAAGACGCCCCCATCTCTAACGATGCCAACAACGGAAGCCGTATGGCCTGGGTGCATGCGCATCTGCCACTCGCGAACCGCCTCGGCCACCACCTCGCCCCGGCCCACGCGTTCCTTCCAGTCAGCCGGCACAACGAGGTCCCCGCCCTCCAGGAACTCCAGGACCCACCTCCGGGCGTCGTCCTCGATGCCGCTGCCGCCCTTGAGGTACAGGCGCTGCAGGTCCGTCAGGGCAGCCGAGCGCAGGAGCCCGGCCGGGGCGACGAGCGCCATGCTCCTCACGCGGGTGCTCCCGCCGCCCCTCGCGACGTACGTCGCTGTCGCCGTGCAGCCGAACGAGTAGGACACAAAGTGCGCGGCCGGCCAGCCCAGGTGGTCCAGCAAGGCGTCAATCTCGGCGTGGAAGAGCGTGTTCTCGTGGGCCACCACGGGGGTCTCGCTCAGGCCGTGGCCCCACCAGTCCAGCAGGACGCAGTGGGCGTGTGGGAAGGCCGCGTGCAGCGCGCTGGCGAGCGGCAGCATGCCTAGCGCGGGCGTCTGCACGCCGTGTATGAACACGACGCGGTCCGGCGACTCGGACGGGCTGTTTGAGGCCGGTAGGAGCTCATAGTATGCGGCTTTGCCGTTGGCCGTTGTGAGGAATTGCGCCGGTGGCAGGAGTTTCCCGAACGTGTCCGTGAAAACTGCTTCGGTGGGTGCCGGGATAGGGGTGCTTGGGGATCGGGGTGCCTCCCCAGGGCGTGGTAGAACGAGCTGAGCTGACTCGGTTGCCATTTCTTCTAACCTCCAACGGGCATGGAATTGAGTCTGGTGGAACGTTGAAAAGACCGCCGATGAAGCCACGCAACGGCCTGGTTATTTATTCCTTATCCGCTTTGTCATCAAGCGTCTTTAACGCTTTTCATTGGCCGAGAACAACTTGATCACAGGGTACAATTAATTAGTGAGCCCCGTTGTCTGAAGGGCGCAAGGAATCGAGACTCCTTCGTTGATGACTCGTCTAGCCTGTATTGGACAACGGATTCAAATTCATCTCGGAATGAGCATGGTATAATCCTGGAATTTCTTGGGTCAGAAAGCGGTTGATCATGCTATTTTATTAGCTTTGCATCATGCTCTCAGTTTGAAGATGAGTTTTTGATTTTGAAGATGTGTTTGTACGAGCCAAAACTCTGCTCCATGATGGTCCGTCGTGTGGAACTACTTGTCATTCCACATCTATGGGATTGCGCAATTTTAAGAATGAGTTGTACATTTAGAGCCGTCCGACACGAGTAGCCTGGGATCCCAGTCCCGTGAGATATCCCACCGGAAGCTGTAAGTCGTGTTGATGGTGTGACTTACCAACCACAGGTAAAAGATATCCTCTGGTATATCCGCCGGTGTATCTTCAGCCTCACGGCGCAGTACGTCGAAGATAATGAATGGGATAGAGCTGATGTATTTGCCGGCATTGAGAAGGTGCCAGCCGCCCCAGCCGCCTGCTCGCCAGTAGTGATAGCAGCTGAATAGAACCACAGCCTTGCTGCCCGTGCACCTCTCTATACATGTCTAATCCGCGGGGAAACTGATGATGAAGCCGGTTTGCATTTTTCATTGCCGACTCGAGTAAACAGCAGAAGCTGAGGTGCTCTGCACATGCCAGTTGGCGACCACCGCTTCAAATAGACTTTCCCAAAACTGCTCCTCCTCCTCAACTACCCTCGGGTACCGGTAGCCTTTGTCAAGCCTGTGACAAAAGATTTGCTGCCTCTGGTTGGACACACGGCAATCCACAGCGTGGGTGCCTTGAATCTCTTACAGCCCTTCTTTTCATCGGCCTTTGTGCAAACTGCAGCGTGACATCTGTTTGTCCTTGTGCAACACCCACATGCACCCAGTCAGAGTCGGCCCACCCAGCTCTTTGCTTCCGCCCACCGAGTACCTTAGGTGACCTAAAAATTAACTCTATTATTCATAAACCTTTTCCCCACCCAGAAATACCTTTTTTGCTTAATAAGTGGGATTGTACCACGCACTTTTCAAATCTCTAGCTATTCTAAATAGAGCGGTACATTACAGTAACTTCTGCACCCTTTAGCCTTCCAGCACGCCCTTTAGCTTTCCACCGCCCACCCCCTTCTTCAACCTCACTGGGGGTGCCAGACTTGGAGCCCCACTTTATTACCCAAGTGCTCCGAGGCCCTCTGCAAACGCTGATCAGGCTCCGCCTGTGGCAGCATTCACTCGGATTCTGCCGCCACTGCAGAAGTTTGCAGATCGCCCACGTAGCCTGTGACGTAGGTATTCGGTAGGAGGTAGAGATCAGACAAGTCTTCACCCACTCTGTTGTTCCTTCGGCGGCCTCGACTACATCACTTCATTCTTCGTCCCACACATCGCCAGCTCAACCAAAACGCATCGCTGCCAGCCTGTATTGCTCTCTGCAAGTCTCCCGATATGGCTCAGCCCGACCACTACGAAGTGTTGAAAGACCTACATGAGGACTTGGTCCGAAAGTACCGCCTCCACGGAGCCAAGGTCGCGGAAATATGGAGATCATTCGATAAAGCCCAACGATCCAGGGCCATGAAGGCCGGTGCAAAAGACGGAGTTGTGCTCAGACATCGCCGGGATCCCTTGCTGCCGGGCGCCGCACGTCTATCGCCCGAGTGGAATCTACAGGACATCACCGAACCTGGTTCTGACTTCCTTCTCGATCTCCTACGCCATCGTGCCACCACCTCGCTGATCGATCAATATGCCAAGGGCATGGACGAAACAGCCTTGGGCGACTATGCGTTCATCTCTGAGATGGTGCGCACCAAGGGTCTCCGCTACCCTGAGCCATTTAAAGACTGCTGGTCGCTGTTCTTTGATGAGGAAATGTACGGCAAGGCGTTCAAGATCAATGCGGATCGTGATGGGTTCTTGTCTGAGATGGCCCCAGTCATACAGAACGGAACATGTGTTCCCCAGAACACTGGCGAGCTCATCCTCACCAGGCAGATCAATCTGGCACAGTCTCTCATTGTCATGATGGACGACATCCTCGACATTGGCTCAACGACAAGAACACGAAAAGAGCGCCCCCAGGGGCGTGATGAGACATCCATCACGGCTGCGTTGGAGAAAATGGCCGTCCGGCCAAAGCCGACCAAGCTCTCTATTTCAGACCTCATTGCAAGCTCGGCGGAGCAGAGAGATTCTACGGCAGAGTCTTTGAGCCTCCTGTGCACTGAGCCTGTCATCCTTGCCCACGTCCTAAATCTGTGGTTCTACAGCCGCCCGGAACTGGTTGCTGACGAGAAAGGTCGCATGCTTCCTGTTCACACCGACAAGTACATCAGTGCTGCTCTTTTCGACGCTGTCCATCATGCTGTCAAGGCGGCCGCGATATGGAACTACACCACGCGTCTCCTCGAGCTACTCCAACACACAACCGACAAAGTCTACCGGGCGGTCATTCTCCAGGAGATCTCCAACACCTGCCACCTCGAGTATGCCAGAACCCAGTCCCTGCTGAAGCGTCACATCCAGTCTGCCAGTGGCGCGAAGTACTTCAAGCGGATGGCCGGTCCCACGGGCAGTGGAAGCGCACGCGTGGTCATGAAGATAAAGCCCGATAGCCTCACGCGCCAGGATCCACAGCTCCACTACCTGCTTCGACTTTGTCAGACTGAAACCACAGCAAGCAAAGCTCCAGAATGGTTGGACAAGTTGGCGGCCCTTCAGAAATCGTACACCACCGAGCGCGAGAGGCTGGAGGAGAGAGAGTTCGAAGCAATGTGTGACACTGCTGCCATCGTCGCACTCATGCAAGACTTGGCCCCGGGCATATCGATGCCGCCCTTGTCCCGGAACAAAGGCCAGCTCTTCGTCTCTCGCACAAAGGATCTTGAGACGGAGCTCACCGAGCTGAAGGGAGGACTCGACCTCATGGATTTTCTCGTCCCCATTGACAACCTCTTGGAGCCGGGAATGGCTGAGAACGCACTGAAGGCACTGGACGATTTCGTTGTTGAGAATGCAGGATCCAATCTAGGCTTCCTGTACCAGGATCTTATAGAAGACTGCTTTGATGATCTCACCAAACAGTACCAGCAGATCAAGACCAAGGCAGAAAAAGTGCAGACGGAATTCACCCCGGTCCCTCAGCAGGCAGCAGAGTCTTCGCAGACACGGGTCGAACAGCGCAGGGAGAAACAAAAGACCCGGCCGGCACACCGCTCCCTGTACGAAATCGCCCCGCCTGCTCCTGAAGCCCACGAGAACGACGACAACTCAGCGCCGCTGGAGAAGACCCAAGTCAAGGCCTCCACCTTCAACGTCTTCTCCACATTGTTCTCGAAAGCCGAGGCCCGGGGCTCGGTCAGCTGGGCGGCGTTCGAGGCGGCCATGGCGGACCTGGGGTTCTCCGTCATACCCAAGTTTGGGTCCGTCTTCACCTTCCTGCCGCCCCAGAGCATGAAGGCGAGCAGGTCGTTCACGGTGCATCGTCCTCACAAGTCAAACATTGAGGGGTGGCGAGTGCCTGTCTTTTCTCGTCGGCTCAAGAGGGTGTATGGGTGGGACGAGAACACGTTTGAGATGATGTGAATAGCCATCCTGTGATCGAGCAGAGGAGTTCCTAGGTGGAGTCGTTGTGGCTAAGTCGAGCCCTAAAGATGTGCGCGAAGGCAGGGCTGCAAATATATGGCCGTGCTATGTCAGCGGTACACATGGAAAAGATTGCTCCACGGCTCGCGCGCCAGAACGAAGATGCTACGCATGAAGCTGGCCACGATTGATGGCAGAGCGCTCAGCTTGCTCGGTTTCAGACAGTCCGGGTTTTGAAATCAACTCGAAAAGCCAAAATACTAGCGATGGGCCGTTCGCCAATGCTACGCTCTCAGGATGGGCGCGTGCGTCTAGGTGTAGATCATTGCCTCAGACCATAACCTGACTGGTCTATGTATTTCTCTGGTCGCCCAGCCTGTGTTACTGCTTGGCCGCCTAGTTGATATTGATGAGAATGAAAATTCTAAAAAGTATTTTGAAATTTAGCTGCTCAATTCACCATGCTCTCTAAATAACAGTGAGTTTAAGGGTGCCTTGTCGCTGAAGACATGTAAGACTACAATCGTAGTGTTTTATTGTGTGCTTGCAACGGGATTGCTGTGTAACGTCCCCTCACCACATTTGGCCCACCCCCTGTTTCGGCCCAGCCGTTTTTGGTGCAGTTGCACTATAAAACACCCACTTTTCAACCACAACCTATTAATTCCAATTAAATTCCAAAGATTACGACTTTTATCTCCTATAAGGAAAATCGATTATATTATAATATTAAAATATTATAAAAAATTAAGGGTAGCGTTAATATGGTAAGATATCTATTTTAATACTATCAACTTTAAATTATTAAGAAATACGAATAAAGTCTATAGTAATACTAATAAAATTAGGGTCTATATAAATTAATTAATATTTAATTAAGGAGATTAGTTAAAATTTTTATTTCTTTAAAATTATAATAGCTATATAGCATATTATTTAATAATTAAATATCTAATCTTATATATCTATTTTAATTTAAGAGTTTAAATTTAAAGTTTTCTTTATATAAAATTTATATAGGAAAACTTAGAGTTACTTATATATCCTTTAATAAAAATATTAAATAAAAGTCCTTTAAACTATAGTTTTATATTATATTTATATATAATAAAATAAGTTTATTAAAAAATAATAAGTTTATTTTATTAAAATATATATAGATTTTATAGCTGTTAAAAGATATATAGATATTATTAGGATCTCTTAATATTTTTATTACTTTTAAGTTTATAGGCTTATATATATATAATTACGTAATATACACTTTTCTTATATTTTTCATTATATAATATAATAATCTTTATATACGTTTTGGAAGTTTGGTGATTTTTGGAATTTATTTAGATTTATTGGTAAGGGGCTGAAAAGTAGGTGTTTTATAGTGTGTTTGCACCAAAAAGTGGTGGGCTAAATCAGGGGGTGGGCCAAATCTGGTGCGGGGACGTTAGTAGAGAACATTAAACGTTTTCATCATCAGCCTTTTCTGCCCATCAATTACATGAACTGGATATTAGCACTTGAGAAGTAATTGGTACTATCTTGGTGACGCAGAATACTCGTAGATATTCAAGGTATGATCGGTAATGAAAGGTATCTGCGCCTCGTATATCCCTTTGGCATGGCCCCTCTTTACAACATTTGCAACACGTCGATCTCGTCAAGTTATTACCACCTACAGAAGCACGAAACCATCGCTGAATATTGAAAGAGGGTAGAGATGTGCTCTAACCGCTACTCGGTCCGTATTGGACTGGGTGACCACCGGGAAGCTCGGTAAGCCCTAGATAGAGCGCAGTTGGTCAGCATCTGTCATGGACTCATGCCGTCAGAAACATTGGATCACGCAACGTACATCCGTCAATGTTCTCATTCACAACGGCCACCTGCTTGCATTGATTCATGGCGGCGGTAGACTGGCTCTTTGCTCCCGCACAATTCACCACACAGGGTGTATCCAGAATCTTCTGCAGGGCGTCGCCCTTCCAGCCAAAGACGTAATCGGCATGATTTCCGTACCCGGTGGCGTCCCCAAACGACCACACAAAAGGCTGGCTGCCGGTCCGCGGGCCAGTCGGCCGCGTTGTTGAACTGGCGCGTGTCCCAGACGACCTCGAAAAGGACCTGCGCCATGCGCACGGGGTGGCTGGCCGGACACGGCCCGCCGCTCTCAAAGGTGCCGCTCTCAGGATATGCCATGTGCGCCATGTGGTCCGGAGAGTCCAGGTTCACTCCGTCCCAGCGGGAACTGGGCGTTTAGGGCCAGGAATTAGCCGACACCGGGTAATAGGTAACGGGTACCCGTGGATACCCGGTGGGTAATTATAGGGGTACATCGTCAATCCTAACGTGATCTCAGGCACCGTCACAACCCACCAGACAACGCGTTCAGATGGGTCGTGACGGTGCATGAGATCAAGTTAGTATCATGATTACGGACTTGAACTGAGGTGAGTGTCTGGTAATCAAATCAAATACATCATTCGCACCAACAGTCATGTTCGTGGGATGATGGAAAACACTGTTCCTGCATTCTCCTGGAAACGACCATTCACCTCGGGGTTCTTTCTGGTATCCAGGCCATCTAGCATTTGAATACTCGTCATAACCGTCATTTTAGTAGGTACGTGATAAATACTGAGGTTTATCGCAGACAAGCGCTTGAGATAAAGAGTCGATGCAGGGAATGCGTCCCTCCTACGGGTCATTTCGCTTTTCAGCCTTAAGAACGCGGTGATTGACATTTTGAGGCTGTGTTATTTCCGCATGCACGTATCTAGAACCTGGAAGCGCCGGAGCCGGGCATACGTTGGACAGCCTGTGGTTGGAAAAGAATGGATGAGCTGGGTCAAATAAATAGGTGGTCTGGACATGTTTCTCCGCCACCCGCATTAGCTGCGGCTCTGGCTGGTACCCGGGTATCATTTTGGTGGTAAATTGTGTTGTGTGCATTCTCAACGCGATGACCGAGGTTCCAGGCCGGTGGGATTTGATCAACAAGTCAAAAACCAGGTATGCCTGGGGGATAGATTCATGCTTGCCTTGTCGCCGGGCTGCAAAGTGCTCAATCATCATCACCTCCTTCATGCTGTTTGATGTATGTGGGAGTCCAGACCTCGAGGCGAGGTTCCCTCTGAGCTGGGAAATCTTAACAGAGCCACTAAGGATCAAGGAGTTTCAGTTGTCCGTTTTGGGTTGCAAGCTCTGATCGTCGAGTCCCTGTGGCAATCCGGTTGCTCCCGCCGGCCGGATCATGGCCCCCAAAACACGCACGAAGCCAATCAGAGCTACGAGGTGGCCGCCCAGTGCTACCGACGGAGTAACGGTAACGAGCGCTAGGCTGCTGGGGTTGTTGCGGGAAACGTTTAAGCTTGATTCAAGGTTGTTTGCAACTCTATCTTTCTGGTGCCGGTGGCGATGATTTCCCTGAACACCAATACATGAACACGTATGTCGACTGTCCGTCCCAATGTCACCCGAATTCTGCGACGCCTCGACCACCAGCCTGTGTCTCGCTCGACCATTGGACAACTGTGGTAGATTGCCCGGAAACGTCAAGGTCGTCCAAACATTCAAACAACTCGTGGATTCATCCCAATGGGCTTGTCACGGGCCTTGGCGACCCGAGACCACCTCTGTTTCGTCCCCCGCCGCCCGCCGCCCAGTGGAGCCAAACCAGCCTCGAATCGCATCTCGACCCTACGCCCAACTCGGCATCCGTACTATGCAGCAGTGGGATTCACTGTCAAAGAACTTAGAGATGGAAATGAAACGAGCGTCATATGTGAGAAGCCTCGCGATCAGTTCGCCGTACTACATACTAGTGCACTCAATGCCGAATCTGTTCAAAAGGCAACGCCCTCCTGAATCCGCCTAGCTTTAACCTCTCTCTGTTCCCATTCATTCTGGTGTAAATATTATACCTTCACATTCTAACCTACCCATCAAATAGATTTCATAGAGCTGTGCTCTTTTTTTAGTCTTTCCAAATACCCGTCAATATGCGTTCCGCCGTCATCCTTTCTCTCTCCGCTCTTGCGGTCGCCGCTCCTCTGGGTCAGGGACTCGAGGCTCGCCAGGACGATGTCGCCAGCGTCCTCGCTGCCCTGCAGCAGACCAGCCCCGATGATGCCGCTGCTGCCGGAGCGCTTGAGGCACGTCAGGACGATGTTGCCAGCATCTTGGCTGCTCTGCAACAGTCCAACCCCGATGATGCTGCTGCTGCCTCAGCTCTCCAGGCCCGCCAGGACGATGTTGCCAGCATTCTCGCTGCTCTCCAACAGTCCAGCCCCGATGACGCCGCTGCTGCCCAGGGTGCTCTGTGAGTCGCTTTTTGCCCAAGACCGACTGATTTGGGTATCAATGATGCGTAACAGTCTGCTAATACGTTTGGTATTTTAGGAACCCTGCTCCCGCGGCTGCCCGCAGCCCCAAGAAGCAAGCTGCTGCTGATGACGAGCAGCTCGATGCTGATGGGTACGAGCTCGACACCAGGAAGAACAAGGCTGCCGCGGATGACGAGCAGCTCGATGCTGATGGATACGAGCTCGACACCCGGAGCCCCAAGAAGCAGGCTGCTGCCGATGATGAGCAGCTCGATGCTGATGGATACGAGCTCGACACCCGGAGCCCCAAGAAGCAGGCTGCTGCCGATGATGAGCAGCTTGATGCCGATGGGTACGAGCTGGACACCCGCGATACCGAGGAGGAGCAGGAGGAGGTCGCTGCTGGCGAGGAGGACGCTTAGATTCCCCCAAACAAGCGTAACAAAATCAGCTTAGGTGTGTCGGGTCAAGATGTGACCATCAACGAATCTAGTTAATACGGTCGGTGAGATAGTCTGTGAAAGACAACTTAGATAATTGGCCAATCAATGTCTGCATCCCGAAGTGCGCGTTTCACTAAACATGAGTCTTTTTCATGCGTCGATGAGTGTTTAATAATACATACGCTAAGCTATTATGTAGCTACAGTGTCCCACCTATCTTGAAATTTTATTGATGACAGGTACATTGTCCATAAACTTACTTGAGTCCATGTCATTGGTCATTGCTTGCGAATCACCTCTTCAGCGAACATGGCCGTCGGTTTCACCAGACTGGAAGTAGTGTAATCATATTAAGTTCTTTGGTTCGACGTACGGGCTGGTAATTGGCCGAAGAAGACTGACCATATGGTCCTAATCATGAGATGCTCTAACTTACTCGTCCTTTGATGTTTGAGCCTCATGGTAAGCATCTTTATTCTGCCTCATCATATCAATCAACCCTTTAGTCACATAACGGTCGGGTGCGATATCCGCGAGAGCCACTTGCAAGTGGTGCAGCCAGTAGGGACTGAATTCCCTCCACCCCCTGCGAACTGCACCATCCACCCTATTCACAATGTACTCCCCGCACGCGTCGGAATCCGGCGCCCATCGACTCGTGCCCTCGCTGTTGCTTGGGCTCTTCACGTCCCCAGGCACGACACAGAGACAGTCGATGTGCTGCGTCCCCGGGGCAGCCCCCAGCTCCCTGGCCAGGCCACGGCTGAAGGCCAGGCTGAACGCCTGGGTCGCGCTGTACATGACCTGCCACGGCAGCCCGATGTGGCCGCCCGAGCTCAGGTTGATGATGAGCGACCGCCTGTGCGACCCGAAGGACGCGCCATGCTCGTCGGTCCCGGACCCGTTGTGCGCGAGGACGGGCAGCATCAGCGCCGTCAGTCTCGCCGTGAAGCGCGCGTCGAGGTTGATCATGGCGTCGATCTCCCCGGGCGCGTAGGCCGCCAGCTCGCGGAAGACGGGCGGCGCGGTGGGGGCTGCCCCGGCGTTGTTGACAAGGATGGACACGCGAAGCCCCTCGTCCACGATGGCCTTGCGCAGTGCGACCTCCATTTCCTCCGGCGTGGCGCTCTGGGCGTCCATGACGATGGTCTTGACAAACGTGTCGGCTTCACTGCGGCGCCCTGGCGGCAGCTGTGCCGTGAGCTTTGCCGCCGCCTCCGCTAGCTCGTCTTCCTTGTGCCCCAGGAGGATGACGCCGAATCCTTTCTTGACAAGTGCCTGGCCGATGCCGTATCCGATCCCGGCGCTGGCCCCCGTGATGAGCGCGTAGGCTGGTTGCGGGCCGCGGCGGCCATAGGCCTCAAGGGGCTTGGCTGGGGTGCTGAAGTGGAAGAACAGGAAGTCGACAATCCGCTCGGCGAGAGCCAGGCAGACGATGGTGCCGATGCAGGCCAGTATGTGAAGTGGAGATATAGATATCCCCATCATGTCTTGCCTGACTGAACGATGCCTGTCGTGAGTTGCGGGGTGCTTGGAGCTTAGGACTTGGCAGGATTCTCCGACAGCAGACACTTTGTTCGCAGCCCTATCAACAATCGCTTTCGTGTCCTGATAAGCATCAGCTTGGTCAGAACCAGGATTTCAAAGAAGGAATGTAGTTAGCAACTGCGCCACAGCAGTGCAGTAGCGCGTAAAATAACAATGTCCTGCCTCATCCGGACAATGACAGGGTTTAAATCCGAAGCTCTACCTAGGTATGATTTGTAACGAATACCAAAATACATGAAAGTGGTGTCTCTCTAGGACAACTGTTTTGCTTAATTAACACCCTTCCCATTGCTCTCGGGTGCCGGATGGTGAAGCCTAAATACGGAATGCAATGTGTTCGAAAGGAGTATACTGGATGGTGAGTCCAAATTTACAGAGTGGCCTAGAAATTTACGTTCAGGGATACCAAGGGATTCGGGGGTCTTTGAGGCTTTCATGGGGAATTTTGTATCAATAGTCTTTCTTCCACTACTTTGATTGCGGCTCAAAGGCAGAGAGACATCTTTCGCGCCAACCAACCTTGTCCAGCAGTGCTATAATCAGCACTATCTGGCGTTTTTATGCGTCATCCTAACCGTGTTGTCCACGCAGGTTCCATAGAATCCAACGAACAGCACATATACATGAAAAGCGCTGCGTTCAGTTCTTCTTCGAACCCGTCTCTCACCCGGAATATTGACTCTTTCTTCCCCTTGCTTATGAAGGTAGTAGGTGCCGCGCCAAGTGTCTCCACTGGGATGAACGTATCCATGACACGCCGGCTCACGCAACCTGGCATGCTGCGGGTTCGGCACCGCAAACGCATTCCACAGCAACTCCCCTTGCTCTAGGCCGCTGTTGTGACAGACGTCGTCACGCTCCTTGTTGAGGTAGAAGATTGGGATCCCGATGAAGCCCGCGCCCTCGATGAAGCCCGATTGATGGCCAATCACGCACATTCGGTTTTCGTAACGCTCGCGGAGCGCCGTCCAGATCCCGAGGATCTTCACCTAGGTGGGCAGCCGGTCGACATTGAAGTCTCGGAATTGTTCCCACAGTTTATCGACGTCTTTGTCCATCTGGTCGGGTTTGGGCTGATGTTCTGGTAGGGCTCTGGAGTCGTTGTTTGTGCTGACAGATGCAGCATTCCTGGGCGGAATCTTTGGGCGGAATCTTTGGGCGGAATATTAAGACGAAGTCGTCCAAATGCCCTGCATACCCGCCCCAAATGTGCAAGATCGTAGCATCGAAGGGTTTCGAAGTCAGTTGCTGTACTTTGCCCAGGTGTATGGCTAACTCCCGTCCGGCACGACCTTCGACGTCGACAAGCCATTACATCCTGGGATGGCCTTGCTTCCTTCTGACGTTTTCTGCTCAAGGAATACCTCGTAAGCCTAGATCGACTTCGCCGGTCTAACAGATAATAATACCCTTGGCATGGACTTCCGTGTGTTAGTACAAAGCAGCTTACTATTTGGGTACGCAATAATGTGCATCATGTCACCGAGATCAGTGTCCAAGCATTTTCACACCATCGGGCGGCTATCATAGGCTGTATATGGTGTATGCCATTACTAAATATTCTTTTCGTACAGTCATGGTGTTTCGGTCCCTAATACTAAGTTACATGCGAAGCTTGAAAAAGTAAGGACTGATGGTGTCTGTAGCCGATCACGATCTCATCCCGGTTTGACCTTCCCTCTAGCAGAGGTGTTTTATGCGAAGGGTCGATACTGGCCCATCTGCTCGAGCGGCCACTTGATGACCTCCCTCCACCGGCGGGAGATGAGCCTCTCGACGTCGGTCGCCACGCTGATGCCCCAGCCCTTGACGAACCACGTCTTGCCCTCGGCCCGGTACATGATGCAGCAGTAGTACATGAGCACCAGCAGCGCGATCTCGTTGCGCTGCCGGAGGAGCTGGATGTAGTCCTCGGCGATGGTGATGGGCCAGTACGTCGTCACGCGCATCTCGGCGTCGTCGGTCGTGATCACGGCCTTCTCGATCGCGTCGATGAGCTTCCGGATCTCGAGGTCCACCAGGATCAGCACCAGGTTGTCCACCTCCGGGTCCTGCTTGATCACCGCCGACAGGTTGCGCAGCTCCTCCGCCAGCCGAGGCATGAAGGCGTTGTTCTTGTCGTGCGTCTGGAAGTGGAAGAGGTCCTTGAAGTAGCCCGCCTGTATGCACTCTTCCGACGACTGCAGCACGCTGGCCACGCCCCTGTCAAGGATGAACACGTCAATCATGTCTTCGATGGTCGGTGGCCGTTGGCCTTCGATCAGTGGCGAGTCGTTGGGTCTGATATTCGCAAACGAGGCGAAAGCGCCCACGAGGAGCAGCGATGACGCCATGAACAATGCATGGCAGTTCTCGGAAGTGATGGCCGCGAGATGGCCGCGCATGCCCTCGATGGACCGGTTCTGGTGCTGCGACGCGTGGAGCGAGTGGTCGCTCCTCTGCCCAGGGTGAAGGTAGGCTTGGTGGAAAGCAGCCACTGCGAGGATCTGGTGGACTAGAAAGGGGTACTTGTAGGCGAGTTTTGGAACCTGCACTTGCCACACATGCAGCTCATCCTGTGCTCTTGGGAGGGTCAGCGACGTGGCGACACTGTAGTGATGCATCAACTCGAGGTCCTGGATCCATGCGGCCTCGCGCTCGCCGCCTATGGGGAGCATGAACTTGTCAAAGTATGGAAAGGGGTCCTCGTCCGCCGAGGGCGGCGTCGTCGTCCGGTGCCTCTCGGGGTCGGGGCAGAAAGTCGCCGTTGCTGTCGGCGTTTGGATTACCGAAGGATCCGGAGGGCTCAGGCTCTGGGTGAAAGGGGAGTTGATTGAGTTGAAGTCGGGCAAGTCATGCAGTGAGTGTCTCTGGATAAGAACTGTCAGACTCCTTTCTTGTCCGTCGCTTCCCGACCGGGACGGCTAGACCGGCAGCTGGTGGGAGGTTGGATCTTACATGATCCATTGTCGAGAAGCTCGACTTTGAGCCCTCGGGGCTCTCTGAGCTGGTCGTCGCCGAGCATTCCCGTTCCCGCCGCTCCCGCGCCTCTCGCTGCTCCCTCTGGAGGATAGCCGGCGGTGGGTTGTCCAACAGACTACACTTTACATCGTGCCGTATGCAGGCCGAGCATGGCCTCTTCTCATCGCACTGCCATGTTGTCAGCTCGAATGTCTCGGCCAGATGGGAATCGGCGCGGGTAGGCGTGGAGGAATCGAGGCATATTTCGGAAGGTGAATAAGGGGTCCAGCCTGGGGTGCCAGGAGGTGAAAAGGACATTTGCACCAAGCTACAGAGGGAAGCGCGGTGGGTCACGTCAATTAACTCACCTTGACACGTCGCTGCCGGCATCTCATACACCCATTTCTCGACTTTGTATACCCAAGTCGCGGCATGGAGGCGGCGGTTGTTCATCCAGGTCCCAGGGCTTGGTCCAATGGGGTGGATAGCGGTAAGGCGTTAGGTTAGCGAGAGCGAGAGCGAAGTGATAGCAGCAAGGGACGAGAGGAGTGGGAAGCTTTGATGTGACAGACGGCCCACACCAACGGAACAATGGCCCGGCGTGTCGAATCAAAGCAGATACGGTTCGTGTTCGCGGGAGAGCAGGCTGCCGGACGAGCTTGACTATTCAAATAAAAACTCGAGGACGGTGAGGCCGCCTCTTGAGTGCATTGAGCAGCAGCTTTGGGATTCTTGACGTCTGGACTCGGCTAGACTTGACACAACTCGAGGTTTCGAGGGGCCCAAGGTTGGAACGTGGAGGAGTCGAGAGGGCTGCCCAAGCCCACGATTAGCGGCCAGCGCTGATCTCGGACTTGAAACCGGGTTAACTATGATGATGGCTCCGCAGCGACCTATTCGTCGGGCGGATAAACATAACCTGGCTAGCTCTCCTCTCCACCTCCCCAGCCGCGACTCATTCCGCCCGACTAATGACCACACCAGACTCCAGAGACGTTTCCTATTGTAGACAGTTGTGAGGGCCGAGCGTGCTGCTTCCTCCCAAGCCACCAGACGTGCAGCGGTGCATGTGTCGCCCAAAATAGACCATGATTCAAAAACCCCTTGGGCGCTGGCGCTGGATGGGGGAGCCAAGACCGGAGGAATGTTTCCCTGCAGCAAAGCCAACCCCTCGCGGAGTGGTCGGTCGGCCATATAAACCCTTGACGCTCGCTCGACGCTTACTTGTCTTGGCTTCCGACACTACTTGAAAAACTCTTGACATCACTTCCAAAGTCTAATCACAAACACGGCCAAACGCGTCGTCGCCAAGACATGCAAAATCCTCCCATTAAAACGCCGGCTGCCATTTGCGTTCGCAGTGTCGGGCCTCCGCGTTGCGCCGCGTTGCGGAACGACCAATTTCGCTGACAAACAGCAGCAAATTATGAAGGCTGCACCCCCTGGCTCCACCATGTCACGAATGCAAACGATAAGCTGCCGGAAAAAACGCATTTCTGGTCCTCTGGAGAGTCTTCCAATATGGAGCGTCAACGGCTGGATTTGTTGATTTAGCGACGATGACGAATGGCTTAGGAGCACAACCGTTCGCGCTATATTCAAGCTCGGAAGTCTCCGCGGAAATATCACTTGCGGCATTTGCTAGTGAATATGAGGGATTACATACCACAGATCACCGATTCTGGAAGGCGGAGGATAGTGTCGAGTGTCCCTTTCGATTACGGGCCCATGCAAAAAGTTCACAATGTGATACGCCACCGCCATATACTGTCAATCACTTGAGGATATAAGCAAACTCAGGCAACGCGAAGACCAGGACAGAAGGCCCTGTCCACATCTCGGCTTGAGGCGGTCAATTGGGGCCAAAGCTCATCTTCTGTGTCGACCGTGGTCACACTAATCAACTCCCTGAAGGGAAAGACGTCTTCGAGCTAGCACCCCTTAAATTTGGGCATGCTTATGTAGTCCATTCAGCTGAGAATTCAAAATACATTCCGAGTATTGACCCACTCAGAATGATAGGTAGAGAGGGTGCGGTCATTCAGCTGTTTGCAGCCCTCGAAATCCCACTCAATGGCCATGATTGTTTCGGGGCAAATATAGCCGAGACGTCGCAATCCCCGTCTCCCGTCTCAGAGAGCTTTCAGAGCTGTCGCTTGAGGGGCACCCTTGCTCACATGAGATACTCATGTTTTTCGAGCCTGGACACGCTCTGTACATCGCCTACAAATTCAGTTTTGATCATCACCTTAACTCTTATCAGAGTTTGTTTCTTTGTCATTTTTCAGCACTTTAGTTTGTCCTGGGCCTTACTTAAAGCCTCCAGAGCTTACCCAAAGCCTCCAGACCAAGTGATTAATAGCACAGATGCACTCTGGGCCTTTCTATACTCTGGGCTCTTCCCTGCTGATTCACATTCTACTGACTTTTTTTTAGAAACAATCCCCTTCTGTCGGCTTATTGCAAGGATGCTTTTCAAATTTTGCGCAGGCAATCCCTAGCTTTGTAGAGTCCTCTTCGTAATCAAGTCGGAAATACGCATATGCAATAAAGTGAGCCTCGCCATCACTTTGGCTTCTATCGTCATCACTGCATCACCCAACGCAGTAATCTGACATAGAGCTGAACCGAGTGTCGATACAAAATCGGCATGAAAAATGTGTCATGGGCATGCAACTACTCTCTTGAGCTGGGAGCGTCAAATGTCATAGGACTGGAGGTCTAAAAGGAGTCGTTCGAGAACATTTTTCGCGGGTGGTTGTGCCAAAGAAGTGAGCATATTGATGTGAACACTTGAGGTTTACGTACAACCGACATTGGTCATAGTTGAGAAGGGTGATGATGAAAAGATTGCCCGTTACTGGCTGAGCCCGGCACGTTGTCTACCACTGCTGGAATATCACTTCAAGCAGGATAGACACGTTGATGCATCCAGAAATTAGCAAAGGACGGCCAAAATCTCCCTCAGCTCGTTGTCTCTGATGAAACCGGGTGCTGCTTCTGATGCAGATTTCTATTATGCTATTTTGCCAGTGACCAGGTAACGATTGTCTCCAGGGCAAATTGTCTGCTAGCAGTTGAGGCCTCCAGTTTCATCGTGAAGAAAATTATTTGCAACCCATGATATGCTCAGCATATGTATGGGCTGGGGATTGCAATACCAACCTTTTCATACAAAGTACCTTTTGAAGACAGGCCGAATCGAACGTTAGGATGCCTTACGAGAGGGCAAGAATGTACATATGTTCTAACAAGGGAAGAAATTCATAAATATGTGCTGCCATAGAGGTCTTACTTTCTTTCTTTGAGCTTTCAAAGTCTGGGATCGAAATCCTTCAATTCGGTCGCTCTACTCGAGATCTAAAACCAGTGCATTAAACTGCAACCAAGTTAGGTGGGCGAATTTCAAAACCACTCATAGCCTGCAGCACCATCTTCGTGCCAGTATTCAAGTGAGCAAAAGGGCCATGGCTCAGTTTGGAGTCTGAGTTGCAGGAACCTCGATATTTCACTGACTTGGGGGAAGAAACAACCTCAGCTGTCTCGGCCTAGGTCTCAAGTTTGATCATCACCAGGCAGTCACCAAGGTACTCGCCCCATTTCGTTTAAGGGACAATGACGATGCTTGCCAATACCTAATTGGCAATTTCCTTCAGCAAGTGTGAGTAAACAGGGAACATGACGTGTCAAAATACAGCTATCTGTATGTAATTACGTTAAAGGCTTCAAACGCGATTTCGCCTTTTTTCCCCTCCTTCTTGTCTTATTCTTTTTACCCTCTCTTTCCTCTCAGTACTGGTAGCTTTTAATCAACAGTCCTATCCTCAGATATTATATCAAAACCAACATCATGACTAGATGAATTGGCATGGCTTTGCTCTTCCGTTCACCCCGTTGTAGGGCTTCAGTCTCAGGTTCGTCGATTCTAACCCGAAACAAAAAGTCACATGACTCCTTGTTCATTTCAATTGCAGCTTTTGCTCCTCACATTCTGTGAAGCTCCGTTGCCAAAGCCGCAGTCCCCAAAGAGTGACCAGAGTCGCCCCAAAAACATCCCAAGCTAACGACTCGTACATCCGGATTGCATTCTGTCTCAGTGCTAATGCGATAAGTGGAAAGATGCAGTTATGATAGAAGAAAGAACAGTGCGATAGATTAAAGCGAAGTGGCTGAATGTACCACTTTTTGTACATCAGTGAATCCCTCGTAAGCTACAGCTCCCACGGAAGAAGACGCCGATTCTGGCTGAGAACTTTAGAAGCCAAGGTACCTCATGAGTGCAACCACTTGCTCGAAACCTTTGGAGAATGTGCCCGTTTGACCAGAGATACGCCTCGATACAGAACAAAAAGATGCACTTCCCTACCCAACTACTTTTCAGTCTGCCATGCATGAGGCTTCCGGCCGTAGACGACATAACTGGGAGCTTCCGTAAGCAAGTCATTGACTCGAGAAAGGACATCAATTTGCCACGAGAAGAAAATCCACTTACATTGGGTAGTAGTAGTGGATATTGGTGTCGCAAACATCGATACTTGCCAGGCGGAGGAGCTCTTCAACCTCGTCCGCTTCCATTCCGTAATTCCTCAACATCTTCCAGCACATCCCCCGGAGGGCTCTATGCGTGTTGGTCATCAGCCACCGGCCGAGTTCTTTCCATCGTGGCTCGACCGGCCACGGGTTACCTGCAAAGCAAGAGCGAGCTCGAGTCAGCCACCGCAATTGTTATCACATGGATGGCACTCCCAAAAGAAAAAATTGGGTTTACCGGGGCCAGGCCCGACCTCCTCGACGAGTTCGACAAAGCCGGCGTCAATCAGCCACTGCTTATATTTGAGTGGTTTTTGCAGGTCGCGACCAATGGCCAGTCCCGCCTCAATCATTACCCTGTTCAGTCTTTCCAAGTGTGTGCCGTGCAGGGTATTGTCGGCGCACAACGTCTGGAAAACAGGATCCATGAGCTCGATCCAGCCCCCTGGCTTCAGGCTGTCAAAGGACTTTCGAATGACCGTGCGATGGTCGTCGAAACAGCTGACTGCGAGGCGTAGGTGCACGTAATCGAAAGGGTGCGGGTGAGTCCACTCGGAGTGCTCCGAGTCTTCTTTGAAGAATTGCACATTCGGTACAACGTCGACTGAGTGTGTTGCAATCAGTTTCCGAGACATCAATTCATTTTCACTCTAACGATGATACTTGCAAAGAAACACCCCCAGCAGCTAAGTAATCCCGTCGTTTTTCAAGGAGCAGGGAAATGGGGATTAAGCGAGAGCGTTAGGCGAGGTCCAATAGCCTACCTGAACACGATCTTTGTGAAGAACAATGGAACGAAGCGAGAGGCCCATGGAATTGAGAGCAACCTGAAGCCTTCGCTGTTTACTCACCTGGTTGAATCATGCTTAGGTCAGTGCCTATCACCGTCGCCTGGGGGTGTTCTTGGGCGAATTTGATTGCCCATATTCCCGTCCCAGTCGCGATGTCGAGCACATGCTCTGGGCGCCCGATAGGGGCACGATAGAGAGCGCCCTCCAAGTAAATTGTGAAGGCCTTGTGCTGCAGGTCTAATCGATCCTGTTCTGCCTGCTCACAAGATCCTCATCAGCTCCGAAAGAAAGAAAGAAAAAAACAAGCTGCGTTGATAGCTCAAGGACTGTGCATACAGGATCGTTGGGCAGATAGTATCTGCCTGTCTCATGGTTAACATATGTCCGCCCATTCTCCTCGTCTAGTACAGCGCTCGGTTCTGCAATTGAGCTTCCGGTTGATTCTCGTATGAGCTCCTCCGGCACAGGCCGAGTCGACGCATAGAAAACATAGCCATTGTAGTCCAGAGCCGGAGTCTGGGCGTCTTGGTTCATCACACCCAGGGTTGGCGAGAAGATTGCTTCTGCTCCTGTGAGACCATAACCGGACTGGTTTGTCTGGGAGTTGATCCCGGCGTACTGTGCGGGGTCGTCGGCCTGTCCGTAGATATCTCCCTGTCCAGATGCTGTCTCTTGAACCTTGATCTGGTATGCATCCTCGTCATAGTCTCTCCCTTCTCGGCCTTCCTCAGGTAGCTCTTGAGGATTGGGTCTCTCCATATGTGAAATCTCCATCTATCTTTTACACTTCGAAACGCGAGGCAAAGCATCAAAACTTCCAGGAGATATTGAAGCCTGGACTAGAACGTAGGCACCTCATCTTCCCACCCCTGACAAATGTGCTGCGCCGCGCGGGTGCATTAGTACTGTATCAACCATCTACTCCACTCCACACGCATCTCGACGTCAAGTTGTCCAATTAGCCGGCAGGGGTTGCTGTGGCCCGAGCCTTGACGACGACGTGGAACTGGTGCGCTGGGCGCATAAGCCCCCGACAAAAAGCAACTATCACCCCTGCCTCTGCCACCACCGATCGTCTCAATGACAGCGGTGAACACTCCAATATGACAGGCACAGCGCGTCATGCACGGGCTTACCTGCATTAGCAATGCCCCATCTTCTGCTGTCTGCCCAGCCGTAAGACATGTCGTGTGATGGCTGAGGCTCTTGATCAAACTTGGTTTCTCCGCGGGCGGATGGCCGCGTCGAGACGTGCTCCGAGTGGTAATGAAGCTTATGCAAGGCTTTCTGTCACTGGTCGATACCTATCTCGGCGCCGCGACGACACTTTTCAATTGCCTCCTGGTTGGTTTTCTCCAGAGTGGCCATCCACTACACTTAGATCAACCTATTTCCACTAAAATGAAAATAGAATCAATTATATCTATTCTACTAACATATGAAATAAATCTATTTAGTTCAATTAAACTATCTAGTAGATATAATAAAACTAACCTATATAGAAATAAGGGGGGGGGGGGAATAAATATTTACTTTTATTTACTTCCTCTCCCCCCTTTTTCTTCCCTTTTTTAAATTTATTAAAAATAAGATAAAAGATAAGACAACTAGCTCTAATTATATAGGCATTTTCTTTTACTTTAAGTTTTACCTTAAACCTTTTTCCTATATCTATACTTTTTAAATAGAAAAGCTATAAAACTTAATTCTATTTTAATAAAATTATATTAAAATCTTATTAATTTGATTCCAAATTATATTAAGAAGTTTAGTAGATATGATGTAATGGATAACCATTCTGGTTTTCTCTGTATGCGCAGATTCCGGTCGATGGCTAGGAGGCACAGCAGCTGGAAAATGTCCCACCTGTGAAAAGCACTGGTACCATCAATTATCTTGACACGGACGACTTGAATTGATGCCATCGTGAAATTATGGTGCTTTTCAATTGGGCTTAGGTCTCTACTGGCGTGATCACCACAGTCTGGTGTAGAGCACATTAAATTGCTGCTCATCTGGCCGTTTCGTCATTCCAGCTACGCGGCGAGGTCAGGAGTTCTAAGACCGAAGCTGATGAAGACCAAGAGCAGCGATTGGTCTGGAAGCATTAAATAGAATTCTGAAGCTGCAAACCCAATTAATACCAAGATGTCTTGAGTCCCAAGACGAAGACGTTTATTCAAACGCAAGAAGCAGACTACGAGGCTCATTGAAGCCATCAGAATCACCATGAAGGCCTTCCCCCCCCCATTCCAGCACAGCTTTGTGTGAGGTTATCCAAACCTGACGTTTCGCTTCAACACTCTAACACTGCGGCTCGTCAGAACAGGGTTCACGACAATGGCTGTCACGATGGATTCACCTTTCGCTACTGGATGGAAGACGTTCTTCGGCAGTGGGAGATTCTCGAGTGATCATGTCCAGTGGGTCTGGAACATACATGAAAAGTGATCAGTCGCGCTCTGCGTTGGACTCTGGTAAAGCGGCCAATGCGAATACCAGATTCAGGTGGTATTAGCCGCCCTTTGTTGGCTCTATGTTTACATTAGGCTGATATGCCTGTCATACGAGCAACGCTGTTCGTAAAATCTGAGAGCCTGTACGTAAAAGATAGAAGCAGTTTTATGGCTACAAAGACTCGGCCACCTAATATTAGCCTGAAGACGACGCGATCGGTGTGCAGAACATCTTGAGTGACAACATTAAACTCGATTGGAGTCTATTCCGTGAGGACCAAGATTATTGATTGTATGCAAATGGTTCCGTGAATGCGAAAAATTACTCAATACAAAGTATAAGCCAGATATTTTCCCAAGTAGAAGTCTCGCCTACAGGCGAGTACAGAAAGACGTCTTTATATATTCCTCTTGCCTCGGATTCCGCAATATCTTTCTCACAACTACGCGCCAAGGAAAAGACTCATCACCCATGATTGCCGTAATATTTGAGCGCACTGCTTCTATTTAAATATACTTCCCTGCAGGAGCCTGCAGGAGTTTTTATAGGTCAGAGCCCGAGAGAGCTGGGTGGAGAGTTTCTGTGAAAGGGAAATTGAGCGGAATGAGCTAGCTTTCATACCTAGGTACTGACTTGAAAATCTGCCTATTTTCAGACACCTCTCACATTGACTCCGAGTTCCCTCATGATGGAACGAGAGAGACGGTTTCTAACTATATAAAAGAGACCGGAGATTCGCGCACCTATTTTCGGAGGGTACGCACCCATTTATTTACTAAGCAGCTAGCAATTAATTAAATCGCCCTATTTAACCGCCGCCTCCGCCGCTAAAATATTTTTTATATTATCAGCTATACGCCCTATAGCAGATTCTCTTATTACATTTAAATACTTACCTACTAACCACCTACCTATCGCTTAATTAATTTAACCTTAATATATTCGATTAATATAATACTAAATTTTATCCCTATTTAATTAGATAACGTTTATTCGGCGTTATTATAATAGCAGATATATTAAACTATTTAAGCCTTAAGCCGTAATAATAAGCCGATTATTATAAATAAAACTTAAATATTATAGCTATAAATTACCGCTGCCTAGTATTTTCTAACCCTTCTCCCTTTTTAAAACTTTTTAAGGATAGGTATAATATCTATAATAAGTTAAAGGCTAATTTAGATAAGGCTATAATATCTATTAATTAGCTAATAATAATCTAAATAAAAAAGCCTTAACGGAAGATATTAAGCTATAATTAGGGTACTTAATACCCTTTAATTACTATATAAAATAACGTAACTATAATTAAGGCTAATTATAAATAATAAGCAATTATATATATAATAAAGGCGATATTTAGTAAGTAAAGGCTGCTTATTAAGAAAGAATAATATACCTATTATAGGCTATAAAAAGTCTTTAAAGCCTAATATAGCTAGGTATAATTATCGGAAGAATATTATAAATTCCTTATTTAAATAATATAAAACCTATCTTTAACTAAGCTAAAGATATTTAAATCTTTTCTTTAATAAGAGTATCCGACGGTTTTACTAAAGGCTAATATAATAAAGGACTAGCTAGCCGGCTTTTATAAGGAGAAATAGGGAATATATATAATAATCTAAATAATACTAGACTTTTTTAAAAAGAATAGCGCCTAATATCGCTATACTATTAATAATTAAAGAAGGGTTATAAGTATATTTTAGTATAAAAAGGCGTAATTAGCTTAATTATAAAAGTATTATTTCTTTTGCTATCTCTCGCTTAATTATATTTATTTAATAAATAATAAAAAGATGCTATATTTTTAAGGTATTATAGTTATCTATATAAAAAAGAATATTTCTTTTTTTTAAGGCGTTATTAGCGGTAAAAAGAAATCTATATTTCGGTAGCTTTTAAAATAAGTTTATAAATTATTTTAACTTTATAAGGCTAAAAAGCCTAATCTATTTATTACCGATTATAATACTACTTTAATTAATACCCTTAAATATATATTTCCTTAAGTTTAATACTAACTTTATATCTTTTATATTAATATAAATATTATTCTTAATATTAAGAAAAAATAGTAAAAGCTAATTATTTCGATAAATATAGAATTAAAAAAGAAAGCCGATAAAAAAGCTAATAAGAAAGCCGATAAGGATAATAAATTAGCCTTACTAAATATACTAATAAAAAATAAAGCAATAATTCTATTAAAGGTTTTAAATAATATCCTTTATATCCGATAAGCTTTATTTAACCTTTTTAAGTTTATAAAATATTTAACCGATTATAAGGTTTATAAGGCGGTATAATAATAATTATAAAAGAAGTTTTAAAATTAAACGGCTATAATTAAATATTTAAAGATTTAGTATATAGATAAGAAAAAGGTTATTATAGCTAAATAGGCTATCTATAAAATTTATAAAACCTTTAACTTCGGCCTATATATAATATTATTAATAAAGAGCTTATATTATAAATTAAAGGTATATCTAGCTTATAGGATCGGAAATCTCCTTTACTTAGTTAAGGCTATCTATAAGGCTTTAAAGGATATAGCTTATAACTTCCGCTTAAAAAAAGTATGCTAAAAGATATCCTTACTTTAAAAGTTTAATAGGTAAAAATAGCTAAAAGCCCTTTCTCTATAGGTTTTATAGGCAGTGCTAAATCTTCTTTTAAAGGTAAAGGTATATATAAAATAAATACTTTAAAGAGAAATTTTATAGGGTAATTACTTACCTATAACTTATAATTGCCTTATATTTATATAATTTAATTTAATCTACGCTAATTAAATTATAAACTAATTAAAAGCCGATATACCCCTTAAAAAGGCAGATATATATAAATTTTTCTAGCTTAATTATAACCTTTTAATTAATAACCCGCTTTTAGCTACCCTTTTGCTAAAGAAGGTTAAGGTAAAGAAAAGGCCCTATAAGCTAGCTATATTTAGCTTTAATAAAAAGGGTATATTTAAAAGTAATAAAAGCCGAGAGAAATTAATAATAATAAAGATAATTAAATTAATAACTTCCAGCTTAGATAATAGGATAAGCGATAAAATAAAGGCGATAATAGCTTTAATATAAAGGGTTAACTTAAATTAGAAATAGAATAATTCGATTTTATAATCTTTAAATAAAAAGAATATCTATAGTAATACTACTTAGCGGAAAACCGTTTAGCGAAATTAACGGTTAATAAAAAAGCTTATAGGGTAAGCAAATTATTAGCTAAAATAATAATCTTTTTTTTAAACTATCTTCTTAAATATAGGCTTAAGGGCTAAAAAGTAGTATATAAGTATATAAAGGATTATTAATTAGTTACGATATATAGATTTAACCTTAAATAAACTTATTAGTAAGAATAGTAGTAGTAAGGGTATATAATTCTAGATTAAAATACTTAGGGGTAGGTAAATATATAGTTAAATGTAAATTTTGCTTAAAATACTATAGAATTAGGCCGATATATAGGTAATAAGTATATAATTAGAGTTAAGTGGAAGGATAAGGGGTTAAAATAGTATAGTATATTAGTTTATACGTTAATATTAACCTTAACTATAGCTGGCCTATAGTTAAAATAAATTTATATATACGGGGCTGTATAATTAGTTATATATAGGTGTATACCTTTTGAAAATGGGTGCGCGAATCTCCGGTCTTATATAAAACGTTAAGAAAAAGGCTTTACAATATAAGTACCAATACCACGTGACATGAAGTGAACAATTGTTCCAGAAAAGTTCTGATCACACGTATACAAGGTTCAAAAGATTGTAATATTGGCATCGCCTGACCAGACAGATCTGATGCCATGGAGGGCGGCATCGGCCTCTGCTCTGCCAGAAGGCCCATGATCGCCCAGTAAAACACGGAGCCGGCCGCTCGTTTCAACGCATATTGTGAAGATCGGTGGTGAATCCGGCGCCGCGAAAGCGTCAACATGTACACCTGATCCGTCTCGTGGGTGCTTTCCTCAACCGTGCCTGCAAAGTACCGATTCCCGGAAGCTCCACTTGAAAGATCACACACAGAAAAGAACCCATACGCCGTGGCAAAAGTCGTCCAGTCGCACATGGCCGGATATTAAGAAGCCTTGAACGACTCGCGCTCAGAGATCTGCGGTATTTGCCCCTGGCAATGTTCCACTTATTTGCGCCCATGGATGATCACAACATAGACTACTAGTCGGCTAATAGAAGCGGCGCGGATCTCTGGGATCTTGCAGGATTGCAATGGTGAAAGATGCCGGCAAAAATAGGCTTTGTGTCTACAACTGCCCCCTCAGTCTTAGTGGTATGAGTTATTCCTACATCAAACCAGGCTTGACACGGGAGCTTGCTTGTGCTTCGCTGGCAAGGTAGCAAGCACACTTCAAAATGGCATACATAATTAGTAATTAAGTCGAGCCAATTGCCGAAGGGACGACAACGTGAAACCCGCACCTGGTCAAACGGGACTTGTCAAACAAGGGTCACAAGGTCAAGTGCTCCATTGGACCGCCTGAGCCGGGTGAATCATGCATTGCATAGCTAACAACACCACCAAGCCGGCCGTTTTCCACTGTATCTACTTTTTCATTTTTTGGCCCCTTTTTTTCCCTTGGGGTGGTTCCCCCTTATTGGACCTGTCCGCGAAAACAATCCATGCCGTCCCACTGGGTCTCGACACAGGACGGATGGTTTTCCGAGGCAATTCGGCCGAAATGCAGATTGTCCCCCGCAGGGATTCTGCTGCACGCCCGGTGATCTTGGAATAACGTGTTCAGTCTTCGAGCCGCACATTCGCCACTGGTCCTATGCAGATGTGCCTGGGTGTCGTATTGTGGCCGTTGGATTGTACATGTAACCTGCCTGAACCATCCGTCGGAGCATGGGGGCTCGACAATATCAGGCAAAGACGTTCAATAAACGATGACGAAGAGGGAAATTCTCTGTGGCGGAATCATACCCACTGCCCTGGCTCTGCAATAGGCCGGGCGTCCCGTCCTCGGAACCGCAAACTCGCAGGCGTGCTAGGCTTGGTAGAAAGGAGGAAGCGTGTTAACTTGATTAGTGCTAGCGATAATTTTTTGATGCTGAAGTATATGTTACAGTAGGGCGCTGAGCCACAGGACAAAGTGTAGGGTCGTACAATGTGCGTACGTGTATGCCAGCAGCTCCAGATGGGCACCCTGCAAATATCGGTAAGCGTAGAAATCCTACATGCATTTGCTATCAGTCTGCCGTGCCTGTACACTGGGGGAAACTTGGCATCGACGGCGGTCTAGACTCGCTTGGAATCTAGGAGCGGGCGGACCAGATCCCAGGAAGCCCAATCTCGAGTGTGGCTTCGACCCAAGGTTTGACTCATTCATGGGGGAACAGAGGACAGGGCGGGCGCAGAGAAGACAACGAGAGGATGTCCTCGGAAGACACCCCCACATCTCGTGGCAAAAAAATAATGTGCGCCTGTCTAGAATGCCCGGAGAAGGTCCTTCGAATGAGACATGAGGACGAGTGGTAGGTGCCACGTCTCGCAACCTTTTTGTCTGCATGGTACGATGCCACACCTCGAACTCATGTGTGTTCCCCACTGGAGAGTAGCCATGAGCAAACTCACTCGGTACTGCTCGTCCTCTGGTAACAACTTATGCCTTCTTCTCATGCCAGCAGATATTGCCAAACACTGTGTGCCACACCCGGTCAGTCCCCCTGCAACTAACACACCCCCGAGCGAAACAGCCCCACTCCCCTGTCCCGAAATTCGATTGGATTTTTTCTTGGACGAAAGTGGTATCCCGGGGTATTCTAGCCGGCGATGTGACAGCCTTTTTGGATGAAGTAGACGAGTCAACGACTTTGACGTGGCTCCATCGGGAGAGCGGTGGGAAGGGAGGCGCTCATTGAGAATTAGCGCGCATCGCAGTAATTCGGCTCTCTGTTCTTTTCTTTTCCTTTCCCTTTTTTTGTTTTTTTGTTTTTCTTGTGTGCTCCCAGCCATTGGATTTGCCAACCCGTACCCGCTCTGATAGGCCCGCAGATGCTCCTGCTGACTGGTCGAGTGGAACTGGACGATCAAACATTGACAACAGTTGTCGATGCGCGGCTCCGTATTCTAAAGTTGGGGACCCTTGGGGGGATAGTTCTGCCCGGGCGGCTAGGGGCCTCCAGGGGAATCTTACGTAGGTAACAGCTGCTGCAAGTAATCGCGCCAGGAGGAAAAATACGGCTGCTTACCCCATTTCTGCTGCATATATAGCTCATTGTTGCGCAGGATTGACGTCTTGATTTCGTAAATAATCCTTGGAAATTCTTCACTCTGTCGTTGCCACTGCGTTGTCACCAAACCTAACTGGTCCAGCATCGTCAACGAGCCTCACTGCCATGCTTCGGAGGTGTGCATGTGCTTCCCCGTCGCCCGAGACATTCACTTTAGAGCTGAGAGAGCTCTTGGCTTCACGCCCCTAATCATGTATTGTGTAGGGCACACGGCTTAGAATGGGCTAGAATAAAATTCAGACGGAGAATGCCATCAATCCGGCCCTACAACGGCATGGCTAACTCAAGTTAGGTCCTCGTGGGCTGGCTTGACCCCTGAGGCTTGGGGGTGACTTTGCCCGCGGGCGCCTTTCCTGAGACACACAGGGCCGGCGTAACTTGCCTTCCAATGGTCTCGCTTGGTTATCTGGTCATGTCAGCGCCTGAGGCCAAGCCAATATGCTCTAGGGCGGGCGGGCGGTGCTTCGGCGCCGAAGCGTGAGCCTTGTCCAAGAAAGGCCACCCTCCATCCTAATCGTTCGCGTTCATACCTCGCTCCCAGACATGCCTACCTAGGTACGTAGTAATTGTCAGAATTCTCTCCATCGAGTTTCTTAACAAATTTATTGAAGTAGCAGTCTGTGGAAGAATGTCCAGGAAGTGGAGGAGGCTTGGTAAGCGAGTGCGAATGGTCAGGACAAACATACTTAAGTACGTATTTACGTACTGAACTGTGCGGCATTCCCAGCGATGCCACAACGAGCTCGTCAGGCAGGCATCTGCCATTGATAACGTCCCACAGGGCGTCTGCATGTGGACAAACTTCCCACGAAGTAACCCAGCTTGTCTTGATTCGGAAATTCATGCTGCGCTTGTTGATGGCACAGCTGGAGCTGGCACGGTGCAAACGAGGGCCTCGGGAGTCCGCCTCGGCATTGTCTGCTCTGGAGACTTGCGTGGGCATCAGAAAGCATTGAGAGCTTTGATTGCCATACGAATAGGTCGGGACGTCATCAAATAAAGGGTCCAGCAGTGCCGAACTACATCGCAATGAGGAGCGCGCCTTGTATGGGTTCTGGACAGAGCCATCCTCCGTGGTCCAGCAGCCTTGGTGCTAAAATCCTCTGAGACCCGTAGCCTTACACTGTCGCCCGGCCTGGGATAGACCTAGATAGGGGCGCCTGACAGGAGGGTTCTGGAAGGGAAAGGCGCTTGACTCGGCAGTGATTGCTGCACTGTTATTAGCGCGGCCGCGTCATTTTATTTGAAGCATAGTGTCGGCCTACTATTGACGAAAAATGCGGATTTTGGAGGGTAATAAGCAAACACAGGCGGGGGTGATCAACGGGCTGTGTCGTGCCGCCGGGGCGTAGGCCGGTCCTCTGTGCGCCTGTCTTAGCCCACGATACCGGCCAACTAGCTACAGTCCCCCGTCCATCGTCGAATGCAAAGTGATCTTTCATTGCCCACACTCGGACAGGAGTCCGGACGGCCAGCCCTTACCAGAACTTTGCCCTCCAGCCCCGTTCACGCAGCTCCATTGGGCTCGGAGGGCCAGAAGATCCGCGGATTTCACAGCGAGCGGCTTGCTATCGCCTGTAGGGATTTCTATTGAGAGCTACAGAATTCACAGTTGGAAATTGATCGACCACCTGCCTTCTGGAGAGGAATCGCCGCGGAGTTTCTCTCTCAGCCTCGGTGGGAGATCATTGGTTCCCTTTCGATCGATGAGTACTCCCCAAGGGAGGAGTCGCGTTGATCCTGACTGGAGTTTAAGGGAGGATCTTCATTATGCCAGGGCGTGCTTGTATACTGCTCCCTACTCAACAAAGTCAGACTGTATGGATATGAGACGATCTAGAACGCGGCAAAATGCCATAAGTATACATGATCTGTTGATCTCACGATACTGTACAGCCACTCACGAGCCAAGGGGAAAAAACCGAAGCGTACGAGCGGGGCCAATTGGTCAGTAGAATGGTTTCGGCCCTGGTCAAGAGGAGGTTGGGTTGACCATGACCCTGCGTACCGCAGCAAACCAAACTACACAGCGTGCCGGGGCACTGGCCCTTGAGGTTTGGGGTTTTTAGACGAACCAACAAAACAGACGGCGCGCCACGGAAAGCTCCGAGCGTTCTCCAAGCAAAAGCGGACGGGCGATCTGGTGCACTCTTCACAGCGCTACCAGGCTCCTGATTGCGCAGCCACCTACCGAGGAGATGCACGACGCACGACGCAGGCGGAGCAGAATTGTGCTTGGCAATACACGGGCTGCTGACCGAACAGGAAACTCTCTTGCAAGCCGGGCAGTTGTTCCGGAAGTCCATGTTCGCGGCCCTGCTGCAGGCGCCACTGTCGACCGATTCGGGCCCAAGTTGCGAATGCGTCGGCCAGGCTCGGTGACGTGACAATTAAGTGGGAAAAAGGCGCGGTAGGCGCTGCCGTCTACCGTGTGAAGCCAGCCGGCGTTTGAGAACCATAATTCCCAGCCTCATTGCCCGGGCCTGCAGATACATTGATGTGCGCTGCTGCTGGAACTCGTTAGATCTCCATCAAGGGGGCCACTAATTACACTGGGACATGGAGTATCCTCTTTGCCCACCCAGGGCTGAACGTTCTTGACTCGCACACCTTGGGGCCAAAGGTCGAATCGAGGCCATCCGGGAGCCCGGCTTGCGACGTCAGGTTTAATTTGGCAGCCAAGCAGGTGGCCCCCGCGTAAGGTGTGAACTATGGTTCTAATGGCGTCGAGCTTACCCTGGAAGCATCACCGGCCCGGGCAAGTTCCAACAAGGGGGGAGAGAGCCTCCGCAATTTCCAATCTTGATCCACGATGGCCGCTTGCGCAAACTCGGCGAATGATGGGCGAGCTCTCGGTGGGGTTCTTGGGGCAAAAAAGTCAACGGTCGGCCAGACAAGGGCATTTCAAGTTTGCTGAGGCACCATCCCATCTTCGCTGTGCCGATATGCGTGGTCTGGCACTGTCGACTTGGATGGGGTCAGGCAGCAGCGGAATCTAACCGTCGCCGATATGGGGCCTTTTCGTTCCCCGTTGAGATCTTCGACTCCACCAAGATACCTCGTGCCATGCATACATTTCAGTGCTGATCCTGCTCATCTTGATCTGGTGGAGATATCGTGTTAGTAAATGGTGGTATCTACTTGTTCGATGCAGCTAAGATGCACAACGGATATTCAGAAGACGGAACGTGAACAGGGGGTTTTCGATAGTCTCATCTCTCGGGACCCTTTTTTTTCGGGACAGAGCTGGTGGTGCTAATAGCTGTCAAATGGGTGTTAAACAGACCGGCGCCTTCGGCCAGGCCGGCGGGCTTCTCACAGATCTGACGGACTAGCAATGCCTGTCTTCAAGGTGGTATCGAAGCCAGGAGCTGAGTCGATGCGAAAGCTTCCAAAACGTCGATGGAAGCTCTCTAGGCTCCCCACAAGGAAAAAAGCATCTCAGATGCCAGCGTTCTTGATCATGGGGACTCCCTGAAGCGGTGGTTGGCCTGTGTGGTCCAGTGGACAGTACCGCAGCCTTTCTCGATGATGGTTGGTGTTCCCTAGACACGGCTCGGAGGCTGTCCTGGCATGCCCTGGCCATCTGGTCCCCTGTCCCCTCCCGCCTGTCTCAGCCTTAAGAAGATGGCCCGATAGATCCGACCCAGTGCACCCAACTTTGTCACATCTGGCTGTGTTGCGAGACTGGCTCGTCCTCCAAGGGAGCCGGAAAACCGAAGCTTGCACGGCGCCGGAAACGCGCAACTCCGCTCTGTTCAAGCTACTAAGTAGTAGTCTACATTAGTCGTGGGATGGAGATATCAATGTTTTACGTGACGACCACGCCTGCACGCACAACCCCCCATGTCCTCGTGATGCTCTCATTTCGTTGTCTGATGGGACGGGCAAGGATTTGCCCATCGAGGGCTGTCTCTGCTGCGTCGTCCCTCGGTCTGGACTCTTGACCGCCTGTCAAGGACCCGAATAGCTCCCGCTCCACTTGCATGGGTAGGTACTCCATACATGTACATGATGTGATATAGGCTACTATGTACTAGACGTACCGCCTGTCCGGTCTGTCAGGGGCATTCCGTCATCTGTCAGATTGACGCCCAGGGCACGAAGAGGTTCAGATCTCGGGACCGTGGCCCAATTTGGGGACTTGATCTACGCTACTACAGACAGCATCGTTGTCTTGCCTGCCCGCCCGCCCTGGATTACACCAAAGGCAGATCTTCGTTGCGCAGCGGCTGGGACACACAGACACATCAGACACATCAGACACACACGGGGCACACCCACACACCACACCCACACACACATCGCGGCCCCCCACTGTTGGGACCTGGCCATGTACTGAAGCTACTCGAGTTACACAGACTGCGCACACCAGCCCACAACGTTCCTCTGACTCTTAGCATGTACATGTTGCTTTGCGGCCTGATCCTGAACCCCATTTCCCGATCCAGTCCGCCGGGAAATAAAGCCCCAAGTACTGGCTCCTAAAACTCGAAATCCTTGGTCCATCGACTGTTTAATTCTTAAATCCTCTGAATCTTCCCATCCCCACGCATCAGTCCTGCATACGTACACATACCTATATACATACACATACACATGCACATACACACATACTACACACATACTACACACATACGCAAGAACACAGACAGACAGACAGACACAGACCAGACAGACAGACAGACAGACAGACAAGACAGACAGAATCTGCTTTGAGTAAGAAGACAGGTGGGCATTCCTGGCATTCCAAGAGATGACCAATAAGCTTCGGTATCCCTGAGAGCTGCAATTTCCGGCAACCCTCAAGCGCAGCCCACTTTCCCAGCGCTTCGGATACGATCCTTAGGGCACAGGCAGGCTGGGCACACAACTTGAACAGACCTAAGGGGGTCCCACACTGTGGGACCTGGGCGCCCACTGGCCGGTGGCGATAAGAGGTTGCTCTCGCAACCCCCCATCCTGTTTGGCAACGGCAGGCAGTGCAGGCAGTGCAGATGCTCCAACTTTTAAAATAACGGAGCCTGTACTGTACGGTACGCAGGACATACATGCCCAGCCAATCCGCACCTACATCAGTGGTACACGTACTGTACTGTGTGCGGCTGCGTATGCGTGCGCCGTTGCGTGCGGGTGCGTGCTGAAATTCGATCTATGACCAAAAGCTCTTGGCCTCTCCTCCCCGTCTCCTCCTCGCCCGTTTCCCGCGGGGGAGCCTGCTGGGTACTCTGGTACTTTTTGCGAGACTCTGGATCGATAGTCTTGTCTACATAACCTACTATTTGGCGCGCGTTTCTCCGGGCGGCTGCTCCCTCGCTCCCGGCTCTGTTTTAGCTTTTTTCCCACGACCCGAGGTTTATTTCCTTTATACCGCCGTGTTATTGCTGTCGACGAGCACCGGTCATCCTTGGAGCTAGATTTAGCCGTTGTTTTGCCCCTGAGGACTTTCCCGCATTTTTTGACGGATCCGAAATACCGCCCACGCCGCCCCGACGACGCCCACACATCCCGACGATCAACCCGGCTTGTACGACCGACGCAGCAGCACCTCACCGGCCGGTCACATTGCCGGCCAACCCCCTGTCCTACACATCACATACGTCTGTCCTACCTCAAAAAACCAGGGCGCCAATCAACAACCGCGGAGCCTATTCCGAGCTCCTCGGCCATAGACAACGCTGGTCAGGTCGGGGATTGATTGAAGGCTACGTCGTGAAGCACTCCAGTGCTAAGGGGTGCAAGGGGAAATCGCCACAGGAGGTGGTGAGAACTTTCAACGATCATACGGGGGAGCCGCAACGTCACAACGAACAACGGAAAACTTGATTCTCGCACCGCTCATTCTCGGCGGCAAAGCACAATCCGCGGATTTGCGGTGAACGAGCGCCACATTCTTCACACCGAACACCTGCGAAGCGGGACCGACCCCATCTCCTCGGATCGCCCTGGATCACAGTCGGAACCTTGCTTAGAGGCCTGGACGGGGAGGAGAAAATTACTGAACCCCCATTTGCCGCTGACCGGTCGGTTGCCACCGACCGGCGAGAACGCAGATCATGCCTCAAGGACGACTTTCCAAGAGGCCTGGTGACCTGACACAGGTTCCTCAGGACAGCTCACCTGGTGCGTCCAAGGTCAAGCTGCCCCGTCTCGAGAGGGGCCCCGAGGATTTCTCGGAGGTAGTCAAGGACAAATTGCAATCCTACACCCGGACCGGTCAGGCGTGCGATCGCTGCAAGGTATGTTGTTGTTACTGTTGCCGTTATTACTTGCGTCTTCGTTACGACGCAGACCGATCCAAGGCTCTTGTTTGAAGCCACGAAAGTGCCGGCAGCTTTGTTCGTCCAAGGTTCAAGCCTTTTGTGCGTCATGGAAGCGTGATGCAATTATCATCGTGCATGTTTTGTCATCAGAAGCGGATTTTACTGTCTCAGAAACAAGAACCTGTCACAAATGACCACGCGAATGAATATGAGTAAAAGAAATAGCGAAGACAAGGTCTCCTCTGACAGCAGCCATATCACAATCAACCGCAATAGCCGCTGCGAGCCAAGCTGACTTAGTTTATTGCGGCACGCACTTTTAGGTCCGCAAGATTCGCTGCGATGGTCTACCCGAAGGATGCTCCCCTTGCGCTCAGCAGAATCTCGAATGTTATGTCACCGATCGCGTAACCAGGCGCACAGAGCGCCGCGGCTACTTGCAACAGCTCGAGCGTGAGAAGAAGGATATGATGACTCGGCTACGCGACATGGAGAAGTTACTCGAAGACAAAGGCGTCCAGATTCGGCCGTGGCAGTGGACAGCGCCTTACGGACTGACCAACAGCTTCGACCCTGACAGCGATCCAAGCAACGACCAATGGACACAGTTCTTCTCTCTTTGGGTCAGGGACTCAAGTCGTCAATTCCAAACGCCACCGAATGGCTACTCCGCCGGGCAGCAGTCGTCTTCACCTCAGAGCGCAGATCCGAGGGCAGTCGATACCCGGCTCGGGGCGATAGGTGAAAATGCACCTCTATGTGGTATCAATGGCACCCAACTGTCCATCCTGGGCACGACAATAGACATCACATCCTTCAACGCCCCAGACGTGGACGGCCTGCCCGCGGGCATGCCAAATAGCACGCCGCTCTACAACAAATCATTACAATCTTTTATCAACTCCGTGTCCAAGGTCAACCCGCCCCTGGACGTCCCCTTGCCCGCGAGAGAGGAGGCCTTCAGCTACTCGGAGTGGTTTTTCGTCATGCTGGGCCCTTTCATACCCGTCCTTCACAAGCCGACCTATCTCAGACTGGTAATGTTCCTGAACTCATGCCCGAAACCCCCCTGAAAACCAAAAGTTTTGTCTAATCCAGCTGGCCACTGTAGCTTTCGCGGATATACGACGACCAGACGTACAAGCCCACGACGGCAGAGCTTGCAATTGTGCACATGGTCTTCGCGATCATGTATTACCAATTCAGCGTGCGAGATAGCGAGGACCCGGACAGGAAAGCCCAGCTGAACGATTTGTCGAATAGGCACTATCACTGGTGCCTCGACAAGACGTGGGACCTGGGTTGTGAACCGTCCATCGCTTCCACCCAGGCCCTGGTGCTTATTCTCACCCACTGCCGCGGGTTTCCGAAACCTGGGCCTACCTACCTGATGGCGACTCTGGCGTGGACGAGAGCGATGGAGATGAACCTGCACCGCGCATACCTTGACAAAGACGAGCCGACCACCCTCGAGAACGAGATGCGGAAGCGGCTGTGGTGGACCATATTCATGATAGTCATCATACTATATGGTCGGATCGGCAAGCCCATGCCCATCAGGCCCGACGACTTTGACACCGAGCTGCCGATTTGTGTGCCCGACGAGTGCATCACCGAGAGCGGGATAAGCGACCCGGATAGGATAGGCGAGTGCTACTGGCTGGTAGGCCACGCTGGCTTCAAGCTGTCCTTCCTGTTCATGGAGCTGTGGAACAACGTGTACTCCGTGCGCCAGGACCCGAACAAGTACATGGCCTCGGTGCGGCGGCTGGAGCAGCAGTTCCGCAAGTACGAGCGGGAGCTGCCCGAGGAGCTGCAGGTGGACAAGTGCAAGCCGCAGAACCAGATGCTGGCGTCGTACCTGGCGGGCTCGAACCACGAGTTTCTGTTCTGCCTCCGGCACCCTTCCCGCTGCACCCGTGCCGACGCGGCCTTCGTCGCCGAGAACGGCAAGGCCGCCGAGGACTCGGCGAGGGGGCTGCTGAGGACCGCGAGCGAGCTGTCGCGGCTCAAGTCCCTCGACACGACCTGGTGCCAGCTGGCTGTCTATGTGGCGGCGGTCTTCACGATTCTTGCGGCTCATTGGGAGAGGCGATTTGACATGACGATCACAGGGCTGACCAACCTGAAAGCGGACATAAATATGGGCTTGTCAGTCATAATTGAGCTTTCGAAGTACATTGGCGTTGGTAAGTGCTAAGATGACGCCTCTGAACCGCATCGAGTCTTTGTTTCTCACTATCAAAACCAGGGCCGGATTCTCGGTTGATGCCTCAGATCACCAATGTGATTGACCACACAGTCGCCGCAATCGAACGCGATATGAATCCCAAGCGCAGCACCGCCACCATAAACAACAACAGCATGCCGTCGTCACAATTTGCATCACATCCGCAACACAATCTCGAGATCGTCAAGCAGGAGGGTTACAGCCCCTCGACTCACAGACGACCATCCAACGCCACCCCGAGTTCCATGGTGAATGGAACGGAGCAACTATCAATTCATCGATCGACAGGCATGCCAAACGCCTCTTACTACAACACCCCAATGACCGCACCGCCTACCGCCTACACACAGATGGGATATACCGATCTGACGCAGTCAGCCCTGTCCACCCCGACAACAACGTCCAGCACCATGCCATCGTCCTACATACCAGTCACCGAAGAATCAGCACACCACCAATACCTGTACGCCACATCAGCGGCAGCATCAGCGACAGCCGCCCAGATGGGTGCCCAAGACACGCCCGGGAACTCACCGCAGGCAGTGACAGGGGGGCCACACCACCCGATACTCGGCTACAGCACGCACCAAGCAGCCGCCGCAACTCCGAGCCATCGTCAACAACAGCAGCAGCAGGCCCAGGTGGGATGGATGAACGGCGGCGGCGGCCCTGGGGCCGCGAGTGGCATGGCCACGGTGCAGCAGGTGCCCAACGGGTCGAACACCTGGCACGAGTGGACCAGCGCCATCGCCATGGGCGTCCCGCCCTCGTCGCAGGACCGCTACAACCCCAGCGCCAACGCCATGCTGGCCCTCGGCGGCGGCAGCAGCGGGCAGCAGCACCGCGGGTCCGGCGACATGGGCGGTGGGGTCAGCCCTGCGGACCCGGTGCCTGCTCCCGGGGCCCAGTGGTCGATGATGATGACGTACCACAACCCGAACCATACCGGTGGCTGAGTGAGTTTGTTGACGATTGGACAAGAGAGATGCTTGGACACACAAGGGTGTGTATCCGAGCATGGGTCTGGGGCTCAGAAACACCATGCGTGGTGCTTAATACGAAGGAAAATGAACGCGCACACGCACACGCACACGCGCAGGGGACACGCCACTATTTTCATATCACCGGGATCATACGTTCTTCGGATACGGGACCCAGGGAACACATGATGTCCCGGAGCACACTTTATTCGGGGGGCGCGGGCCGGGCACTTTTTGGGGCAACACGAGTCCACCCAAACACACAAGACACATTTTTTCCCCTAATAAGGCAATGGTAATTGAGGTCTCATGGTAAAGAGGGAATGGGAAACCTGTCTGTTTGGGACGGGACCTCTGTCGGTTATAATGCGGACACAAACAAAAGGGGGGGGAGCCAGCGTGGCGCAAAAATGGAGCTCCTCCCGGATGGGACGCACATAATATCCGCGTGCACACATGAGCGGGGAGACGCGAAACGAAACATATAATTCACAGCAACGAAAAAGTTTGACACGAAAAAGGAGGTACAACAAGAAGCCTGGCGAAGAAGAAAAAAAATTGGCAACGACGAGGCGACGCGAGGAGGGAACGGGGTAGACGGGCATAGGCGTCCATGGTGGCGGTTGCATAGCATGTTTCAATACCCTCCCTGATGGCTACTAGGCCAGGTTTCCCGGATGGGCCTCAGTTTTTCTTTTTCTGCAGTTTATGATTTTTTTCTTCTTTTTTTGGATTCCTTTAGTTTGGACTTTATCTTTTACAACAGAGGCCCTCTGCCTTGCCTAGTTTGATATGAGGGAGAGGAGGTCAACAACTTGCATGTCACTTCCCCACAGCATATATACCCCGCAAGCTGCACATAAGGATTTCGATAGCCACAAACAAGTTCAATGTTTACTGCCCTGGCAGTATCTCGCTCTGACCCAGTCCAGATCGTATTGCCAAATTCTTTGGCATGACCCGGTCGAGAGGGTCTTCTCATTCTCTTATATATGTACCTACCGGGGGGAGGGGGGGTTTCTAAATGGACCGCGTAATTTAATTACTAATTAATATTTAATTAAAATTTAAAAATAATAGCAAAATATTAAGGAAAGGCTATTAAAATACTATTAAATTTAAATTATTTTAAAGGGCTATATTATATTAAAATATATTATATTAATATTAATACTATATTAATATTATATTAGCCGCTAGCGTATTTTAGCGATATTAAAAATAAGAAGGCTATTAGTTTAAACCTTATTCTCTTTAAATTTATAGCTATTTTTAAATATTTCTATAGTTTTATAGATAGTTAAAAAGCTTATAATTAAGCTAAAGAAAAAGAAATAAATAGTTAAGTTAAATACCTTAAAAAAAAAGAAGAAAAGAAAATTAATTTTTTAAATATATATTAAATACTTAATATTATATTAATATTAATATTATATTAAAACATTTTAATATAAATTATATATTATATTATTTCCGTTTTATATAAATAATATAAGGTATTAACTATTTTATTTATTTAAAGATCGGAAATTCGCACTAATTAAATTAAAGGGTACACCGGTATAAGCTATTAATAGCGCTAGTGGCTACACCTATTAGCGCCTTCGGCCGCCGTTATCGCCGCTATACTTTATTTAATAATTTTATATCGACTATTTTATTTATTTAAGTTCCCTTATTAAGCTAGAATAATAATAAGTATTTAAAAAGGATAAGGTATAATATATCTTTTAAATTAATATAGTAGGTTTTACTATATAAAACTTTTTATAATAACTTATTAATCTTTTATAAGCCTATCTATAGTTAAAAGCTGCTATTTTACGCTAATAGCTATAGCGTTAAGCCGCGCCTATTTACGCTAATACTTTTAATAAGCTATTAGCCTATCGAGGTTAAAGCTATTGCGGGCTATAAGTAACCTAGTTTAATATTGTTAAGCATTACTAGTATATAAAAGTGCTATCGCCGTATAACTTAAGCCTTTATAAATATAAGTTGCTTAAAATAAGCGATATTAAAAAGCCGCTATTGCTTTAACTATATACTTTTAAAGGATATATATAGGTTCTAGCTCTGCTTAAATATATACTTATCCACTATAACCTTATTCTGTAAAACTATTCGAAAGCAATTATTTAGCCTGCCGCGCAAAACCGAGATAACTACTAGTTAAGCTTAAACTACTATTTATATACGCTTAAAACCCTATTAAGCGAGTTTATAGCTATAATTAAAATAGATTATAATTAGGTAAGGCTATTATATTCTATTATCTAAATATATAGATTTAATAGCTTTATTATAAATAGCTATAGAAATAAACTTTATTTATAATAAGTAAATCTTTACTTAAATAAAAGATTTTTTTATTAAGGTAAAGAAATATAAAGATAAGAATTCTTCCTTATTTTAATAAATCGATATATTTATTAATACCTTAAAGATATATAAGATTTATTTAAAAGAAATAAAGAAGTTTATTACTTATAAAGTAAAGATTTATAATAAGTTAAAGGGAAATAAGCTAAAGGGAAATAAGGATATTAATTATTTAATACGCTTTTTTAAAAAGGTTTACCTTTTATTTAAATAAATTAAAAAGATAAAGCCTAATTATAGAAATATAATATAGTTAAATAAAATTTAATTTAAAAAAATATAATTATAAGTTTTTTAACCTTATATTTAAAAAAAAACCTATAATTATATATTTTTTAAATTAAATTTTATTTAACTATATTATATTTTTATAATTAAGCTTTATTTTTTTAATTTATTTAAATAAAAGGTAAACCTTTTTAAAAAAGCGTATTAAATAATTAACCTTTCTTTTTCTATTTAACTTATTTATTTTTACTTTATAAATAATAAACTTTTCTATTTTTTAAAAATAAACCTTATATATTTTTAAAGTAATAATAAATATATTAATTTACTTAAATAGAAAAGGGTTTTTATTTTTATATTTCTTTATTTTAATAAAAAAACCTTTTATTTAAATAAAAGTTTATTTATTATAAATAAAGTTTATTTTTATAGCTATAAAGCTATTAAATCTATATATTTAAATAATAAAATATAATAGCCTTATTTAATTTAAAGGTTTTAAATATATATAAATAATAGTTTAAGCTTAACTATTATTTTAATTTTAATTAAATAATTACTTTTAAATAGTTTTATAAAAAAGGTTATATTACTTAATTTTACTAAATAAATATATATTTAAGTAAAGCTAAAACCTTAATTAAAGTAATAACGGCTTTTTAATATCGCTTATTTTAAGTAACTTACTTAAGTTATATAATAATAATATTTTTATATAATATTTAATAACATTAAACTAACTTATAGCTTATAATAGCTTTAACTTTAATAATACCGGCTCTTCCCTATTTATTATAATAGTATATATATAATTATAAGCTAATAATAAAATTAAAGTTTATTAAAAGCATTAGCGTAAATAGGTACGGCTTAATATTATAGCTATTAGCGTAAAATAACGGCTTTTAATTATAAATAAGCTTATAAAAGATTAATAAGTTATTATAAAAAGTTTTATATAATAAAACTTATTATATTAATCTTAAAAGATATATTATACCTTATTCTTTTTAAATATTTATTATTATTTTAGCTTAATAAGGAAACTTAAAAAGATAGTTAATAATAACCTTTATTTTATTCTTTACCTTATTATTTAAATTTATAATAACTAAACTTATTTATTTATTTATTATAGCTTTTATATTAACTATTTTATTTATTTAAGTTCCCCTATTAAGCTAAAATAATAATAAGTATTTAAAAAGAATAAAGTATAATATATCTTTTAAGATTAATATAATAAGTTTTATTATATAAAACCTTTTATAATAACTTATTAATTTACTTTTATAAGCCTTTTTATAATTAAAAGCTGCTATTTTACGCTAATAGCTATAATATTAAGCCGTACCTATTTATATTAATACTTTTAATAAGCTATTAGCTTATTAAGGTTAAAGCTATTATAGGTTATAAGTAACTTAATTTAATGCTATTAAGCATTATATAAAAGTGCTATTACTATATAACTTAAGCTATATATAAATATAAGTTATTTAAAATAAGCGATATTAAAAAGCCGCTATTACTTTAACTATCTTATAAGATATATATAGATTTTAGCTTTATTTTATAAATATATATTTATTTAGTAAATTTAAGCGACTATTATAACCTTTTCCGCTATATTATAAGATTACTTAAAAGTAATTATTTAGCTTACTATATTACTGAAACTAAGATAACTATTAATTAAGCTTAAACTACTACTTATATATGTTTAAAACTTAGGTAAAGCTATTATATTCTATTGCTAAGTATTTAAATATATAGATTTAATAGCTTTATAGCTATAAAAATAAATTTTAAATATAATAAGTAAATCTTTACTTAAATAAAAAGTTTTCTTATTAGGGTAAAGAAATATAAAGATAAGAAATCTTTTTTATTTAAGTAAATAAATATATTTATTATTACCTTAAAGATATATAATTCGGAAATTTATTTTAAAGAAATAAAGGAATTTATTACTTATAAGTTAAGAATTAATAATAAGTTAAGGAAAGGATAAAAGGTTATAAGTTTAATATACTTTTTTAAAAAGGTTTACCTTTTATTTAAATAAATAAAGCTTAATTATAAAAATATAATATAGTTAAATAAAATTTAGTTTAAAAAATATATAATTATAGGTCTTTTAACTTTATACCTAGGAGGGATAATATAAGGTATATAAAAAAAAATATTAACCTATTAATCTAATTTTAATATTATTACGATACTTTATTATAGTGCTTTCGTAATGCTTTCATTTACCCCCCCTCCCCCTGGTAGGTAGTATGCAAACTGTTCTCGCGCTGCGCTTCTAGGCGAGAGATGGGCCGATTAGCTGGAATAAAATTTCTGTCGAATCTGTATCTGTCAGTGTTTTCGGCAAGACGACTTTGTGTGCCATCCTTAACAGAAACGAAGATCCGTACTACGTGGCCAATCTGAAGAATACATGTAGTGAGACTATGTCTCACGCTGCCCAACCAAAAAAAAAGAGGAGGATAAAAAAAACCCACCGAAAAACCAGACCATAGTAACCGGATTGTCACGGCCGCGTGACCCGGGAAGTGATTTGTATCTCGGAAATGGAGCAAAGAAGAGCGCGGGGTTACACCCTGTAATGCTATTACCTGTTATTATTATGTTCCCGATTCTGCTCTTGGATCGCTGTCTTATTAAAACTACCTCCCGGTTGTAGCAGGTTGAAACCGTAATTTACTAAGTTTTCTTCTTGCTCCATTGACTGTTGTATTTCGCCTGAAGATGAAATCTCTTTTATGTCTATTTCAAACTATAACAAATTATTCAGAACTTGATTATCTACTCCGGTATTGCTGTGAGGAATGAGACGCCTAGCATGTTATCGCTCAGGTCAGGGTAGGTATCAGGGTCATTTTGTAGTGATGAAACGCTTTTTAGGCCTCAAAATGTATACCGATTGTCCGTTCAGTATATCTCCCGGCATTTACAAGTCTCAATTTGAGAGTAAAAGTACAGGGTGGTTGATCAAGTCCAGTCAGTAACTGGAGGCGGCTCCCAGCAAAGTGACACAGCTGGTACCAGTTGCAGGCTGCCCCACACCAGCTGGCCGTGACTTAACTCGACCTTATCCGTACCAGCTCCAAGCAAGCTCGACAAGCTCCCGCAGTTCAGGCCCAAAACATCTTTTAACGCCCATCGCCCATCCAACCATAGGAGCCTGGGTTCCAAGCATCATCTCACGACAATGTCGCGCCTCCTCGAGACAGTCGCCCTCGAGCACGTGCCGTCCACGCACAGCGTGCACGTCGCCTTCTTCAAGGGCGTCGCGAACGCGGGGTACCTCCAGTCGCAGCTCCTCGCGCGCAACGCCGACTTCGAGTACGCCTTCATCGACGCCACCACCATCGTCTCGAGGCTGCACGTCCTCGCTGCCGCCTACAAGGCGCTCTCTGTGCTCCTCGGCGGGAGGCTGAAGTCGCCCAACGTCCATGCCGAGACAGTGCTCGCCCTCAGCGCCAGCAACAACGTGAGCAACCCCTCCCTCCATGAGCATGCGCAAGCGACATCCTAGCTTCTGCCGCCTTGAGATGCTGACAGCGCTGGCCTTCTACAGATCTCAGAAGCCTACCGCCGCTATGGAATCTCCCCCGAGGTCAAGGATGTCATCATCGTCAAGGTCCTCTTCCCCACCGACGACAAGCCGCAGCCACCGACTGCCGACGACGTATGGAAACACCTCTCTGAGAACGTCCAAGGCACAGCTGTGCCATTTACCGACGACGAGATTTCCAAGTCGACCGACTGGGCCAAGGTCTCAAAATACTACAAGCTCAACGGCGTGCCTTCCCTGAAGGGCATCAAGGATGAAAAAGAGCGGCTGAAAGAGACGGAGATGCTCGTCCTGAGTTCCATGGCTTTGCGCGGAGTCTAGGACTGCTCCCCTCACCCTTTTGGCTCTAAGAGACACCATTATAACAGCCTCAGCGAGTTCATGACTCGGCTCGCTGGTCCGAATTCCTGACCAGGTCCAAAGCAATCTGCATCGCGACACGCTTGTGTCGAAGCCCCAAATCTAGCGACAACTTTTGGCAGGCCCAGCTTTGGGAATGTGGAATGGTGACTCCTCTGCTAGAAGCTACCAGCAAACCGGAGGAAGCGCTCTATGACTTTGCGAGGTCTCCCCTTATTTGCGCCAAGAACCAATTGCGATGCAGGGGGCCAGGACCTACGAGTGGTCTGCCTGACGAACCGGATGCGATGTACCGGAGACAATGTGGATGCACATGTGGTCATTCCAAGAGTACTGCCTCCGATCAGACTGCTTTACGTCCCGGCTACTGCATTTCGCGATGACAACAGTCGTTGCTCTGAGACAAGCATCTCGGTTCATCAAGATATGCTCTTGGCTCAGATGGAGTGGTATGGGTCTAGCAGGATGTATCCTGATGCACTACCATACGGTGACGAAACTCGGGTAGACATTGTTGCGCCTAGTCCAAGTCACCGGGTGCCGACTGGTCGGGACTGGTCCGCGCATTACGTCCCTGCAAGGTTGGTGTAAATCCGGGCTGTGTCCTCAGACGACCGGCCGGATTGCTTGCTTATGCTAAAGCATGCTTGCTGCTCCCAAATAAGTCCGAGTGGCACACCACGCCCATAGGCACAGTTTGCTTGTCACAGAATCCACCCTCCTGGAAACGCTGGGCAGAAAGACTAGATATTTCCAAGAAAAAGCATTGAGCATCGACTCCACCAGTGCTCTGCGACCGAAGTCCGTCCGGACTCCAAAGTCTCAACTCTCTTGCGCCAGCAAATTTGTCCGTGGTGTCACCAGGAAGACAGGTTTGAAGCTTGCTCGCCGGTGAACAGAGAGGTATTGGAGAGTGAGTGGTCATCTCTCTGTTCCAACGCAAAAGCTAGGAGCACCGCAGCTGGCAGTGAGGTTGAAAATTTGGCATACTGTTCACTCGCGAAGTGTCCATTGCGCCTACTCATATCTTGTTGAGCAGAGCTCTAGAATGCGTGAATGTTCGATTTGCAGTCTCATTGAACCTTACCGTACAATCGGTGTACTACGAGGCACAAATGCCATTGGTATTCCATTTACCTTACCAGACTCATGATTAATGCACAAACATGCTGGATAAACGCCTCTCCGCCAACCCCTAATTCAGTCTTCTTTGGCAAGCCATTTCCATTCTTTTTCACTGGCCTTAGTCGTCGGACACGTCGGAATCGTCCCCACTCCGTTCGGCCGCCTCGGGCTGGTTGACATGGTGGTGGTCCAGCGCGATGGTATAAAATTCGGGCTCGTCCTCCTTGGATCCGCGCGCATATTTCCGCCAGAGGTAATGCAGGTATTTCAGTTGGAACGCGACGAACTTGCGCTTGGGCACAGCGAAGACCATGGACAGGTCCTCGAGGCTGAAGCCCTTGGTCTCCTCGACCAGCAGGAATACGAGGGCGAAGGCAACGAGGTTGAGGGCCGAGAACACCGCCAGGCCGCCCCAGTGATGCAGCGCCGTGTCGAGTGCAGGATACAGCAGGGTCAGGATGCCGGCGAAGAAGAGGTTCGTCGCGATGGCGACGGAGCAGCCCTGTGCGGCCCTGTTAGCCTTGTATTCTTGCGACCTTTTCGTGGCTGAGATACATACGGCTTCTCGTTGAGCGAGCGGAAAACTCTCGGATGCAAGAGTAAATGGAATAGGCCCTAAGCTGGGAGAGTACACCGCGGCAAATACTGTTTGCCATGACTGTCAGTGGGGCTGTTCCTTTTGTGAGGCACCACGAGAAGGGAAGACGTACGATATATAAATATGACTATCGGGACGAGGTGCATCTTGTTGATGAACAGCATTGCAGCCGCGGCGAGACAGAGACTCATGAGAGGCAATGTGGTTAACATCAGTTTCCGCCGGCCCCACGTGTCGATGCGCCTTATGGCGAGAAGGCCGAAGACGAAGTTGACAGCCCCTACGAGTTGTAAGAATTGATTCAATGTACGACAGGCACTGTGGGATGCTTACCGAAGCCAGTGCTGTACCCCATCGCGCTTCGCTTGTCACTGATGGACTTGTTAAAGAAGGTGTCTGCCATCAGTCAGATTCCACTGGCTGTTCGTATGAATGTTGCAAATTCACCTACTTGAATAGAATGCAAAGACATTGACTGTTGGCCTTCCGTTAGCAACCACAAACGAATTGATACACTCAGAAGACACGGTTGTGCATACTTCCACACAGCTGCTGAGCCAAAGCTACTACGCATGTGCTCACAACGGCATTCCTCAAATTGGTCTGTCGAAACAGCAAAGCGTACTGTCTGGAACAGTAAGCGAGGGCTTCCCAAAACTGGCTTGAGTATGTAAGTTTGGGCTTCGCCTGAGACATGCCAGGCTTTTCGACGTCGGAGGGAGTAGGACGGAACTCATCCAGTTCAACCGACTTGTGGATGAGGTAGAGGTCTCTCAGGGCTTGGAGCTGAGAGAAGTTAGCGACACCACCCGCCGTCAGTAGGTATGTACCGAAGTGGTCTTACCTTGGTCTGTCTTGCCTTGAGCAGAATATCGAAAGCTCGAGATGGGTTGCGATGTGGTGTGTTCGTTTGCATGTAGTACCGTGGGCTCTCCATACACCACCCCAAAGAGATCAAGAGAATCACCGCTGGTACGAAAGGCGCCCCCAGGATTTCTTTCAATGCCTTGATCTGGTGGTATTTGAGCTGGGTGTCTGGAAAGGCTGAATCGTAGGTGGCGTTGTTCCACGCTGCGATTGCCAGATTCATGGCTGAACCGATGGCTATCCCGAATGCGACCCTACATAAAGATGAACTGGTGAGCTAGAATTGGAACAAAGGGGTAATGACCTCTACTGTTGTCATATTTGCGTGTTGGTTCTCCGTGCCGGGCGACGGGTCGGTTGAAATTACTGACCATAACTGCCACATGAGCGTGGAAGAACCTCGCCATTGGGTGTAGGCGATCTCACCAGCTAGAATAGGAGCACTGATGGCTTTTATCCCCATGCCTAGGATCTTGTGTCAGTAGAGTGCTGGGCCCTACGCATCCCAAGGGATAGCGGCGCGACTGACCGACGCCATTCACAATTCTCACACACATCAGCTGCCACCAGGAAGTAACCCACACAGAGCCGAGTGAGCTCGCCAGAATCATCAGCGCGGCAACCGTGATTGCCCCTCGACGGCCGACCCAGAAATTGAGCATCAGGGCAGAAGGCGCGCCGACGATTGCCGCGGCAAAGAATGGGCTCGAGTTCGCCGCTCCGAGCTTCCACTGCCAGAGCCAATCGTCCGGCGCCGGCGGGTTGGAGCAGTCAGGCGACAGGCACTCGAGCCACTGGGCGTACAGACTTGCGCAGTTGATGGACGCCTGGACGTGGCCTTGGAGAAATGCCGCGCAGCCGACGGTGAGAATGACGGGGAAGATTTGGCGGAATTGTCCTCGGAGCTCGTCGTCCTCTGACACGAGGGCGTCCTTCTCCTCGTCCTCCAAAGTCACGAGTAGGTTCGATTGTGTGGCCGAGTGCCTCGCGACCCGATCGTATGTCCGGATGTCCTTGGCGACACGGGCTGCTCGGAGGACATCTTCGTACTCGACCTCGGGCAGGTGTTTTGAGAACTCTCTAACATCGTCCTGGAGCTCTTTGTCGCTTAGGTGAACTGGTTCAACAATACGTCAGCCATGTGAAGCAATTGGTATATTGGGATGGTCCCGAGGAATCAAGCGCACCGAGCGGCCCCTCAATCAAGGCCCTGTCGTTCAAATTGCGTTGCTCAACGTGGGCACGCAGTTTTTCAACAAACGTCTTTTCTGCCATCTCGACGGTTTGAGTAGCGCTGCGCCGTACGAGGTACCTTCTCAAGAGTGTAGGGTATCATCAGACATCGAGCATGGGAACACCCTAGCGCGACAACGTCAAGTATTGGTGTTCTATAGGTGAGGAAACGAGTGAGATTATCGATCGACAAGGAAACGTGGCACACTAATATTCTTATGGACAGGATTACATGATCCGACAGGCCAGCGTTGACAGCAAAGGGGGATACCGGTAAGGCTCTGCTCACGTCATGAGGCTTTGCTCTAGGCGTATTCAACGGCAATTTTTTTTATTTTTAATTTGATTTTTTGGCTCGGTTAGCATCAAGGTACTGCAGTCCAGATCTCGGGACCGAGTTCAGCTCAATGTACAGGCATGAGTCTCCTGTGCCTTTCTGGTATCACCGCAGGGTTACTTGACGAGGTACGAAGCAATTAAATATGCATCCTTCTCTTGGCAAAAGTCCGCCCTGGTGGCGCCGACCAGTGCCCAGGCTCTGTGCCTGCGATCAATAGCGCCGTGCAACCATTGCGTATCTCACCGACTTACACAAATCCCTCATTTTGACACTGTTTCAGGCGCAAGTGGAAAACAGAAGCGCGAGAGATCCTGTTCATGGGCTGCTCTGTGGTTACTTTGCCGCCGCAGCTGGAAGGATTCTGAGGTGTCATTGTGCACAAATCACAAGACTCCACCCTTGCGAGTAAGCAGGCTACAGCCCCAACTTCCCCTGCTGGATACATCTGTAGCTCCCCCTCCCCGCGAACCTAATGCGGCTCTAGGCGTATCATGTGTGCAACTCCAGAGAGCCTGCATCTCTCCATGGGGCCCCATGGAGAAGTGGCCCTCTTGGATGGTGTGAACCCCGCCCGAGCGATATCAAGGCTGCCAGGGCTGAGGAAAAGAGTCATTATTGATCGGGGACCGAATTTGAACTGGCCCGAACCACAGCTGCATGTCTCAGTGGCACGCGAGTCCAGACACACCTCATCCTCGGGGCAGTGCTCGAAGAGCTGATGAATTATAATGGGGCCGAATATGCGACCTTCTTCCTCGTTGTCCCAGTCGCTCTCTTAAGCTGATGCGCCCGATTGCCCACGGTGGGAAAAAAGTCTCTCTTGCCTCACTCTCCTGCCTCTTTCAGGCCACGTGAAACTGCCATGGTGAGCATAAGACCTTCCATCAGGCTGCTAGCCCGTGTCACGCTTCCTGTAGTCGGAGGGCCCAGCCACGCGTCGCCGGTGGCAAAGCAGGGCTGCAGGAGGAAGCCGGCTATGATCGCAGAAGCATGACGCATCTCTGCCCTGGCCCAATCACACCCAGAAGGGATGCCCATTATCTTTAGGGCTGCTCAAGCTTCCCCCCTCTCGTCCCGCGCCGGCCTGGCCCACGTTTCTTCCTTTCCGGCGTTTCGTCACTCCAGCGGCACGGCCCACGTGTGGACGTTGACGGATCGACATAAGACGGATGCTACTTGCCGAGAGCATCTATTATCGTCCCATTGGATTCGAGCCCTCACTGGCACTGCTGAGCCGTCTCTCACACACTTACACAGCAGCCACCGCGGCACTTGCCGGAGTTCCGCGACACCTGGGCACCCAAGGCTGGCGGACCCAGCGACTGCGGTCTCAGAGCTGGCGCACTGATATAGCGACCGAATGAGCGGCCATGGTAGACCCGGTGACAGCTATTGGTGCTGCCTCGGCCGTCGTGCAGCTAATCGGGGCTCTCTGCATCGGGCTACGGACGCTGAAAGATGCCGTCGTGGCCATCAAGGATGCGCAGAGAACCCTCCAGCGCATAGAAGAAAAGATCCAGCATTTGGGAAGATACCTCAGATTGCTTGAGCAATACTTTCAACGGAGACCGCCCAAGATCCCCTTCGAGACAGAGCTACATGAGCTCATTCAAGACATTGCGGATAGCTGCCAATCACCATTGAAGATACTCTATGAGACGCTACCAAAGCACACAACGAAGAATGTGGAACAGGCATTTCGCCTCTGGATCAGCAACAGCTCCATTACCCAGGCAAGGAAGCACATTGATGAGTATATACCATACTTGAATCTGCTGGTGGAGACACTCAACCTGTGAGTACTACAACAAAACCTCCAGATGTCTTTAGCCCGGCTAACATTGTACAAGGTTCAAACACGACCAAACCGATGAGCTGCTGCGCAACATAGCGGCCTCCTTGACTCAGACAGCGAAGCAACGACAACCGAACCGTGATGCGGAATTGTACGAAGTCGATCGCCAGGCCCTCGAGACAACACTCAAGGTCAGGGCCTTCGCCAACAGTGCCGCTACATACGTCGTGCAGTCCGTCAGCACAACCTCCACGTCGTCCAAGTATTTTGGTCCACTGAAACCACCTGGAGGAGACCCGAGCGCATTTAACAGCACTTCGCAGACGCCGAATTTTCCGAAGTCACGCAAAAAGCTTGACCATGAGTGGGAACAGAACAGGGAAGACCTAAGACGTCTCTTGGATTACCGTCTTTTTGAGAGTGCAGAGAAACTCCAGCGAAGAGCGTTGCACATCAAGGAGGAGTTGAACAGCGACCATGGGATCCCTTTCGAACAAGAGGAACGAGACAAAATGGAGGAACAACTGGCAGACATCCTGATTCAGTGCAAGACCGAAGGTTCCACTGAGCAGGCGCTCTCTCTTCTCGAGAAAAAGATCAGTCGGGAGTATCCCGATGATGCAGGCACCGAAAGTCTCAATAGCATTCTCGCTTTGCCACCGTCATCACCATCGCGCCAACGGAGACTCAGCTTCCACTCCAAGCTTGGACGACTGTACAAGGACACATGTCAGATGGACCGTGCTGAGGATCACTTGAGAATCGCCTTCGATGCCTACGCTGACGAAGACCCTCACGACTTGCCAAAAATCCGCGAAGTAGGAGAAGAGCTCCTGGACTTGCATGACTACCGAGTTGAGTTTGGAGACATAGGAGACCGGCCCGTTTTCATATCTCAGTTGCAGGGTTTCAAGAAGGAGCTCGAAAAGGTGATGGGACGGCCTCTGGAGCAACATCGACGAACAACCTGCGACAGGGCTCTTGAGTGGTGTGGGAAGGAAGATATCACTGTGCCCAGCGAGAACGAAGCGCCGCTATTCGATATCATCGACGAGGAGGGCTCGTCGCCGCTACACCACGCCGCAGAGAAGTGCCAGGATGAGGTGGCCTTGCAGCAGATGGTGGAGAATTCCGATACTCTTGAGAACCGAGACAAGAGCGGAGACACGCCATTATTCGTCGCCGTGGGGTCCTCGAACATCAAAGCAATCGGTGTTCTACTACAGAAAGGCGCCAGTGTCAAAGCACGGGACAACCAGTACCAAACACCCCTTCACAGGAGTCAAAAGGCGGCAGTTACCAAGTTCTTGTTGCAAAACCTGCTACGGCGAGCAAGCACAATGACATCTGGCCCCGACGATGTACGGAGATTTTCCTCTTCCTCTTCCTCGACACTCAACACATCCCCTCCGAACTCAATCCCGGACCAGGACCTCGACATCGACGCGCAGGACGCCCACAAGAAGACGGCCCTGTACCTCGCCTGCTCCCAGGGCAGGGACAGGATCGTGCGGCTGCTCCTGCTGGCCGGGGCGGACCCGAACATCGCCGCCCACGACCACACGCCCCTCGCGGCGACGATCGAGTCCCAGGCGCGTTCATATATCAGGGACCCCAAGAAGAAGGTCGAGATCGCCGCGGCCCTCGTGAGCAAGGGCGCCGACCCCGGGCCCGGGAGGCGGCTGCTGCGGAGCCCCAGGGGCATGCAGAAGGAGATCCTCAAGGCGCTGGACGGGCGCTTCGGGCCGCAGCTCCTGCAGCCCAAGATATCGGAGGACTGGACCCTCGACAGCCGCCGCGATAGCGGGTACCAGCTGTCCCTGTCGTCCACCGCGACGAAGCCGCAGCTTGACGAGCCGGACTTTGGCCCTGCTTGGTCCGCCGGGTTTGACAAAAGGTCGGAGGATGGAAGCGTCTAGTAGTGAATTAGACGAGAGATGGGGCGCCTGAAACGCCATGTATCTTTGCAAGAAGCACAGCAATTCTCGGCCTGCATCCAATGACCCGGTTGAGGGAAGTGCACACATATGTATACGATCACCATGAGGAGGTTTTGCGTGTCAGCGGGCGTTTGAGGTGTTTGGCAACGCAGTCACTACCGGAAAAGACTTTTCACGGAGCAAAGCCACAATGACTGCTTTGGGGTCTTGAAGAAGACGAAGAGTCTGGTATTCGACAAAGATATGCTGGAGTGCATCACGTCCACCACAGTCCGATTCCTTGATGCTGCCACGGAAGCCACAGCCCACAATAAGTGGAAAGGAAGCCAAGCAGTGGGAATAGTGATAGATACCAGATGCAAGCCATGCGAGGGACTCGAAGGATCTCAGGGAAAAATGCGATTGAAAACAAAAAAAGACGAGCCCATATCTGGCACCCTGCGAAGGGAAAGATTCTCTGAAGGCAAAACGGCGGTACAACTAGGACTCGTTCCGGTTGGCAAAGAAAAAGACACAGGGAGGCTCGAGTATCATCACACAGTGGATCGGAGGACAGAATGGGAGCGAGGCTGGTGTTTAAAAGTCACGTGGAGACATTGATGGCACACGAGCAAACTGACCCTCAAGGTACCCAATTGGGTTGGGAACTCGGTCGGGCTCGGCTGGTGGTATATATGTACAGTATGTGTTCATGCAACTGCTCTTTCTCTGTTTAAATCTTCAAGAACATACCCGAGGCTGCTCAAGAGATACCCCTACAGTACGGCCAAGTGCTAGTTAATGAAGAAACTTGAATCACGAAGCAGTCACACTCCCGATGCAAGCTTGCAGAAAACCCGGTGCAGGTATCTAGACACAGATTGAATCGATATCATCATTCATTGATTCGCCAAGCAAGCAGATGCTGCTTGAGCACACTCTATCGCCTCGACTCTACGAAACCCAAACCTGTGCGGGTGGAGTGCAGCCCATGGTCGTTCTGAGGGCCCACCCATGAGGAATAAAACCAAGTACTGCTTCCGCTCATCAAACCCCCCGAAGCGCCAAGATGCCCTGCAAGTGAATCACGGCCAAACACAATTATTTCCCAAGCAAAAAAGCAGAGCAAGCCTTGGCCACAGAGCAAGCGATCAATGTCCTCTGTGGCGTTCGCACGAGACGCGCTCAAGCAAGCCCAAAGACCCCCTTGACCCGCCTCCACACCTCGGCCCTCATCGCGTCGCGCCCGCTCTTGGTCCGCTGCACGGCGTCCTTGTTCTCCTGCGCGCGGCGGAGCAGGTACTTCATGCACTCGCCGGTGGAGCCCCAGACCAGGTACTTGAACGCGCGGGGCTGGAAGCTGCCGCTGCCGACACCACCCTTGTCGCCGACGGCGGCCCCGCCCTTGCTGGCCAGGATCTCGCATGACACCTCGTCCGCCATGCCCTGCAGCTGGGCGAAGGCGACCTCGGTGCCGCGGTGGCCGGCGTCGAGGACCGCGCGGGCCTTGCGCACCGTGTCGGCGTTGTGGGACGCGAGCACCATGTTGACGCTGGGGAAGCTGCTAGCCTTGCCTCCACCAGCATCCTCGGGCGGCGCGGGCGCGAACTCGGCCAGCGGGCCCGTCCACTCGCGCCGCAGCAGCGCCTCGGCGACGCCGTCGTAGCACGCGTCCGTGTCGGCCTTTGTGTCGTGGATCAGGTGTCGCGGGTCGCTGCCGAGGTACGCGCCGCGCACGAGCTTGACGCCCAGCGTGAACCCCTCGGCGCGCGCCGCGCGCAGGTGCGCCGCCACCACCGACGGCGTCGCCTTGAGGTACGCCTGGTACGTGCCGTAGATGACGGCCTTCCCCGGGGTCTTGTTGTACTTGCGCATGTACGCGAGCGTCCAGTCGTCGATGCCCGCCTGCACCGCCTGCTGCTCCGCGTCGAACAGTAGCCTGACCCCGCGCTCCGCCGCGAGGGTGCAGATCTCGTCGATGGCGCTGGCAATGGCCTCAGGTGGGGGCAGGCGCTGGGAGAGGGTCCAGAGGGCCTTGCGGCCAGCGCCGGTAAACCTGGGTCGAATCGTTAGCATGTGATTATTTCCTGCCAATTTTCGTTTGAAGATGCAGTCCTGGAAGAAGCAAGCATCTGTGATGAGGAGCAAACACTCACTTCAAAGCCACGTAGTCACCTGGCTCGGCCAGCCGCACAGTCTCCAAGGTTCCCTTGGTCCAAGGAATGACCTCGTTCCGGATGCACTCCTCCGCTGTCGCGCTGTCCAGGCCATAAGCCGCCAGGCCTTTCAGCTGGTTGTCAGTTAGGACTACCTCCCTGGCATACCCCAGAATGACTCCCGAGAACCCAATATCCCTGAGGCGGGCCATTGTGGCCTTGACCTCCGGAGCGCTTTCGCCCGCACAGAACTGGGCATAGAAGGTCCTCTTGATGAGTTGCTTCAAGAGAGGGTTGCTATCAGGGTTAAGGATCGGGTTGGTGGTGTGTGCGAGCATGCTCATGATTGCTAGCGAGGGGGGCAAGAGAACGGGTGACGAGGACATGGTGGTCACCGCCAGGGAGCGGAGGATGGTGGTGAAGGGGAGCACCGATAAGGGTGACTTGCTGGTCATGCTGGGTGGAGGTGGTGGCTCGAACTCTGGGCCCGGGATAGCTTGGGTGTTGAGTGCTGCACCTGCCTGGCGGGTTGTGCTGGATGAGTGAAGGGATCGCGAGGCTGATGGCGGCGTAGCGGCCGGTGTTGAGGTCGATGTGGAGGCATTGCGGTTGAACTGTGGCTGTCGCAGAGGTCTGAATTTCAAGAGAGACGTCTCGATTGTGGAGGCGGGCGCAAACGCGCTGCTTCGCAGTGAATGTGCAGGTATCGAAGCCATCGCTCTTTCGCGAGACAATGTGGGCAAAAGTGGCCGGAGTGAAGCCATATTGGGCTGGGCTACAGAGCGCCCAAGTGCAGGAGGCAGGGTATCTGATAAGGGAAACGGACGCTCGAAATTGGGTATGTAGTGATGATGCACGCTTGACAGGCAGAAGAATAGCGAGGAGACAAATGGAGAAAGAGTATCCAGATATTAGATTTTGATACACAAGACAAAGACAAAGGTTACTGTGTTATCATAAACGAAGCCCGGCATTCCCGTCTCGAGGGCTGGCTTACTTGTATTTGATGGGCGGTCAATGCCTTGCCTCGCCTTGCCCTCCCGTTCCATCACTGTTCCTTTATCTCCGGTGATCGCAATGACACAGGTGACCAAGCTCGCGAGTCTAAGTTGAGAACGGATCCCTGGCAGCGAAGGCGAGGGACCTCGCCGACATCGTCAAGGCCAATGCTCTAGGGCCAGCCAACCATGTAATAGAACGGGAGACGGAGCTATCAAGTGACTAGTCTATCTGCTGCCCGCCAAAGGCCAAAAGGCCAGAGACAAGCAGAGACAAGCAGAGACAAGACGGTAGCCATTGTGCAATCAGAGGCCAGCGGGTAGTCTGAGAGCTGCGGCCGGGCCAATCCCTCCAGCTCCTTATCGCTGACCGTCACGTGGGGAAGGCTCGTAGTGGCAGAGTGGGAATGCAGATGCGGGAATGCCGTGGCTAGCCGTCGCGCTGGCTGGGCTGGTGGCTCCCGAGTGGTTGCTGAATGGAAGCATTGACAAATAGATTCCTCTGATTCCTCTGTGCTCGTTTGCTTCTCCAAATCTCCCGGGTCAATCTCACACTCGCGGCTTTGAGCCGAAGACATAATTCGGCCCAGGACAGGCACTGCACTCGGTTGGAATGAGAAGGGGGACGGGATCATGTGCGCATCATTTCGTCGAGTTTGTTGCAATGTGGGGTCTCCTGCACCGCTCGTGCTGCTGCTGCGTCGCAGCACTGATTCGGTGTCAGCTGGGGGCTTCTTGGCCCTGCCAAGCACTTCGGCTTTCTGTGGGGCTCCCAGAGATTCAATGCCGGTTATGCGGGGACCTGCGATGGCGCCCTCTCCGCCTGGATCGCTAGACTGGGTACAGAGTCGGCCGGTCCAGATGGAAGTCGACGGCTTAGGCCTCGTGCCAGGCACCACATGAGCCAGCAGCCAATCTAGTCGTTTCAGCATTGTCCATGATACGGATCCACCGCAGCGACTTTTTGCGGTCTGCAGCGGCGCGAGTCTCCTGGTGTGGCTGGTTCTGAGGCTGAATCAGACACAAGCCCGGGCGTCTGCTCTCCGCCCGCGACAGCCTTCAGCCTTGGAAAGCCGAAAGCAAATGCTGTGAAATGTCCGAGATCGGGAGACTCATCATGATGCTGACGTATGTCAGCATTGTAGCTTGGTCCGTCCAATGGCCGTTGACTGTTGGCTGTTGGTTTGATGTCCTTTCAATCAGAAACATGTCGGTTGCTGGATGCTGCGAAATGTTGGTGTGCATGCAGGCAGTTCAAATCTTCTGCTCCAACTCCTTGCTCTGTCCTCGTATGTGTCTTTTGATCCAGTCGATGTAGCCAATGCGGCGGCCCCGAGCTGCACCGGCAGCATCTTGAAGTCCGCCATAGATGAGTCCGACAACGAGGGCGGTCTTGGTAGTTCGTGCCGTCATGGGTAGACTGAATCGATCTGCAGGCAGCATCAGTGATTAGCAGAGCATCCACGTCATCTCATCTGGAGAGGTGTGTCTTTTCGGTGCATACTCCACAGACTGAATCCGCCAGCAACGGTCAAGGAAGCCAGCACGGTGTTGACAAAGTCCTTGGACTCGCGGTACTCGTCGTACATATCCTCGACAACGAACATGGACGTGGTCCAGAAGGATACCTTAAGGCCCATCTTGAGGCCCTCCTTGAGCCCATCCCTGGCCATATTGTAGTTCTTGCTCTTGTGGTACATGAACCAGCCGGTCGGTGTAGTAGGCAGCTTGTGGGTGTGCTCGGCGCGGAACTGGAGGCCAGCCATCTTGCTCCCATGGGCCATGCCCAGCGTGGTCCCGACTCCGAAAGAGCTCGCTGCGGCGAGCATGATCCTTGTGGGAGCCATCATGTTCAGGCGGCTGTTCTCGAGCGCCTTGCGACGGCGCTCCTGGAAGTCGGCTGGGAGCTTCGCCAGCACCGCAGCAAGCTCCTCCTGTGTCTTTGGAGGGCGGCCCATGTTGCTGCTTCGTCAGGCTGCAAGGGTTGGGGAATGTAGGATAGGAACCGAACAGATATTTTGGACCAATTTGGATCGATCTGGAACAGTTGTGGCCTCTGGTATGGCAATTATTGGGAGAGCGTGAGGCCGTCAACGCTGAAAAACCTCCAGACTCAGAGAAGCATCTGATTTCATCCCCCTCGGGACGGGTACCTGGGTACATATGTGCAGGGGAGCCCCACTATAACCTCGAGGTGGCCCAAGCTCCCGCAGCCGTCTTTGAATGCGGAATCGAACCGCGCTAGGCTGAACCGAGCTCTGCATTCACGGTCTTGAACATCACTTTCTGAACTTCTGCCTCCCTTTCTTTGGACACTCTTTTTCACATTCGGCCTACATTTCCCTAGTCATATCCTTTTTTTTGTCACACACTCTGGCCAGCAGACAGGGCTGCGCCACTGGAGAACTCACAAGACCAGAAGCAGCTGGTTCAGACCTCTGTCAAGATGGTAGGCTCCCAACCATCTAAGCCTGTGCAAGAACGCGACGTGACGCAAACCCCTCCAACCACTGACTACTTTGCACTACCCAGGCTGTGAAGTGTTCACTGACCTCACGTTTGACAGCCGCCCAAGCGAAATGTCCCCGATGACCCTCCCGACATGCCCATCTCCCTGCGGCTCAAATACGGAGTCCACACCATCTTCCTCCTAGTCGACCCCCTCGCCCCCTTCTCCGAGCTCAGCGCAGAGCTCTTCTCCGTCCTGCAGGACCGCCACCCGGACGGCCTTCGCCCCAGCCTCGAAGAGCTGCCCACGCCCCTCCCCGCAGAAGGCGCGGACTACCACATCGCATACGGCGTCATGAAGAACCCACACGACGACACCAAGGGATGGAAGGACCTCCGGATCGAGGGCGACGAGACGCCGGTCAGCAAGGGGCTCAGGAACAACGACGTCGTGGCGTTTGTCGTCCGAGAAGCGGACGAGGCCGATGAAACCCCGGTGTTTGTGGTGCACCTGCCCAGGTTCGAGGAAGAGGAGGGAGGCGAGGAGGACGACGGCGCTGCGGGTCGGATGGACGAGGACGAGGACGAGGACGAGGAGCTCTAGGGACCGCGCTGCGTTTCGCCTAAGCTCGTTACCATCAACTCAGACTACGCAGAACAGCTGTCTGGCTTCGTTTAATCAGTGGGAAGGCGTCCAGCACTGGCTAGACACGGGCATGGAGACGCATCAGCGTCAAAATCCAACCCTGATGCCGGTGGGAAGAGCGTGCTCAAGTGTTTATGAGCACAATTCTGTCTCGTGTGCAAGGAAGGAAAGTCAGAGTATGGAGTTGCTGGCAGGCATGGTGTTTGGAGTTGTACGTGGAGTCCCATGCCTTTGACCTTCATACCAAGTTGCATATGGCTGATTTTTGTACAGGCTGCACCGTTCAGCACAGCTATGCCAGATGTCACTCATGTTGGTGTCGTCAAAGTGTACGGATAATAGGGCAGAGAATGGATTCAACGCCTTGACGTTAACTTATGAGGACCCGTGCCTACTAGTATGTCTGTCATATCTCTCATAACCAAGTTTGTGAGAGATTGGCTGCCACTGCCCAAGTTTCCGGGTCGTCACCGTCGGATTTCAGGACATGCGGTGAACGACGCTGTTTGAGGCCGCAATGACACATGGGGATCAGAGCAGCAATTGACTCTTTGGAGATGAGCCGATTCACGACCGTCTGTGTTCAGGCGTCCCATAGTTGAAACTTACTGGGACAGAGTGGTGTGCTCAGCCAAAGTGAGGCATGTCTTAGTAAAGTCCCTCGATTGAGGTTGGCTTCTTTTCGACGACATGTGCAGGAGTGCTTAGGTAGCGTTGCGTCAGCATGTTGCAAGTTCTGTTGGGACTTCAGTTGAGCATAGAGGATCTGAGCTACCTTACCCATTAAATGCTATACATTACTCTGTTTCAGTGCTAGCTCAAATCTGAAGTCTAGCTCGAATGAAAATGAAATATTCCAAATGTCGCCCACTTGCAGTAAAAATGAGTATAATCCGAAATCTCGATGTGCTCGCAAAATGCTAGAAGGCGAAAGAGTCTTGGATGCTGTGACGATCCAAGGTTGGAAGAAGAGTTCCTTTGCCAACGCTGTCAGTCTTTTTGTTGGTCTCGCGATGGTTCCAACTGATATCGAGGCAGACGATGAGCTGTGGGGAGATCTCGCTCGTTTTCCGAAAGAGCCCAAGCCTTGTGTAGTAATTCGGTGTAACTATTTCCTGCCCCGTTCCTACTACAGAAGATTTCGTCTGTCATTACTGGCTGGCTATGCCTCACAAGATCGCGTAAATCAGATACCAATGAAGCAAGATCCATCTTGCCCAGCTATCTGGCAATTCTTGGATCTCTCTCACCTACCGGGGGGAGGGGGGGTTTCTGAATAGACCGCGCAATTCAATCACCAATTAATATTTAATTAAAATTTAAAAATTATAGCAAAATACTAAGGAAAGGCTACCAGAATACTATCAGATTAAAATCATTTTAAAGGGCTATATTATACTAAAAAATATACTATATTTATACTAATATTATATTAATACTATATTAATACTATATTAGTGCATTTTAACGATATTAAAAACGAGAAGGCCACTAGTTCGAACCTTATTATCTTTAAATCTATAGCTATTTTTAAATATTTCTATAGTTTTATATATAGTTAAGAAGCTTATAGTTAAGCTAGAAAAAAAGAAATAAGTAATTAGGTTAAGTATTTTAAAAAGAAAAGATAAAAAAAACTTAATTTTTAAGTATATATTAAATACTTAATATAATATTAATATTATATTAATATTATATTAATACATTTTAGTATAGATTAAGTATTATATTATTTCCGTTTTATAGAAATAATATAAGGCATATAAAAAAAATAATGTTAACCTATTAATTTAATTTTAATATTATTGCCACACTCTATTACAGTGCTTTCGCGATGCTTTCATTTACCCCCCCTCCCCCTGGTAGGCATAGCCTTAAAAGGCATGTGAGAGCACCTAAGGATCTCCCGGGGTTCTGTCCTGCTGGTATGACCTATACTTTGCCCCAAGTCTTACGGCATTGCACTTTGTCTACGACGAGCAGGGCTATGATGTACCAGTAGTGTTGCTATCAGGCTTCCTAGAAAAGCAACCATATCCACTGACATATGGACCGCCCTACAGCCGTATCAGCCGGCTGCTCGCGGGAACCTGATTACCACATATGCGTGTACGAGGCTGTGGTTGCTTGTCTCAATGTTCTTTCGCCCTATTCCACCGTCGAAGAGCTTTTAGTCTCCCATAAGGACTATGGAAATCAATGTCACTTCTTGGGCTCTCGGCTCGGCGCAAGATGCTGGCGTTGTTGGACAACCGAGCCGCTACATAGACTTACAAGTGATCAGTGTGCATAGACGACTAGCAGACATGCCGTAGACGTTGCGTGATTACGAGTTCCCGGAATCAGACATATCCTAGTCCCGACAGTTGGTGACTGCTGTTTCGTAACCCAGATGACAGCCAAGGAACACTGAAATGTGCCTGAGCAACCACCCCCCCAGCATCTTGGCGGCCATTACCCTAGAGTTCGTTCTTTGGTGATTCATAATTCCGCTGGAAATTGGACGCACTGAGAGAAGCACGAAAACCGTTGCGTAATGACTTGTCGATAGCGTAATATACCCGCCAATGAAGGATAATCCGCCTTTTTTTTTTTTTTTTGCAGGTGATGTGGATTTCCATTTACTCTCTATGGAGTAAGTGCCGACGAGGCTTCCCTGGCTTGTAAAACCTTGCGAAACTTGTTTCCGTTGCTCGCATGGAATCAGCACAACGATGCTTGCTACCTGGAGCACCTTGATCCACTTGAGACCGATCGCCATAAAACCTCGGATCTGCTGAGTCGGTTGCGTCAGTACGGCAGTTGACAAAAATCATACTCGGCTGATAACAATGACAAGACTGAAGGTCCTTCGAATGCCAGTTCTGGAGAAAACCTTCGGCTTTGGTATGTCCCACGGCAGCCACGGGCTATCACATGTCTGCCTCACCGCGTGCCCTTGCAAAGTTTTGCCTTCGTTTGCATGCGAGCCAGCGTGGCCGTCTTGGCAGGCCAGGAGCAGGCTTGTTGAAAAAAATTGAAGGATTCGACGTAGATCCAGGTTGTGGTGGACGAACAAAGACGGTAGGAACTAGTCAGCTTTCTTCGCGAGCTGGCGAGTCAGACACCTGGGCACCAGCAGTCTTTGCCGTGAGAGACTGATGTGCCGCTTGAATGTTGACCCATGTGTTGATCCCTGATGCGCGCGGCGATTATGTACCGAGGGCCAGCAGTCGCGGCTCCTTCATGCTATGTCAGCGTTGGATTTCTTGTTGCGCATATCTTACTTAAAGGAGAGTTCGGCCTCTCAAAAATTCGATACGCGAAAGCCAATGGTTCTTAAGTCTGGCCAGGCTCAGCCTGCTTAGCCTGGTGGGAAATGCGCAGCAGAATCTCTCGATACACGTACACGTAATGCATGTGTCGCCACACGCAAGCGTCGACAGGTCCCCTGGCCAATAGCGCATGTCAGGCCGGGATTGGGGCGGGACACAGTGGAGACGAGCGTCGCGTCATGCGCGTGGCTCTGTCATTTCCGGAGATCTCGGGGCCTAATTTTAGCCACGATTGGCAGGCTTTAATGTGTAAAATGCGGGCACCCGGGGAGCCAACCTCGTCCCACATGCCGACGGTCTTTTCAGCATCCCGCGCACTTGGCTTTCGTCGCACCCAAAGGGGTAACACGCAAGGGGGCGCAGTCTCGAAAATGCACCATATAGCTGTGGCTCTGCCATTTGCGCTGTAGAGGCGGGCCCGGGGGGGCTTGACCTCGCTCTGGTGAGCTGTTACCGGCGTCGAGTGACGTGAGGGCTGACTAGGTGCTAAACCCATGACCTAGACTCAGGGGGGAAATCTCTTAAAAGCGTCTCACCGGCCGTGGTGACGTTGCTTGCCGGACCACTGCATACCACTCACTGCAACTTCATTGTTTGTTCATTCTCCTTGTGATACCCACTCCAGTTTCCTCTTTGCTCGTTGCAATCGTCACTCGTTTGTCTCGCCAAAGGTGCCACAAAAGCGTTTCAACAATTTCACGACTGAGCTGACTACCATCGCTACAACCAAACCAACCCTTGCCCACTTGTCAGGCAACGAACTCGACTCAACAACCAGACTTCACCATGAACTCCTTTAGCATACGAGAAAACCTTTCTCGTGTGGCTCTAGCCCTTCTGCTGGCTAGTCCCGTAACGGCAGCCCCACGACTGATGGGCAGATCATGTCTCTCAAGTATCGTGGCTGATATGTCATGCGCAGAGAGCCCAACAATGTCAAGGTGTATAGCTATCGAGACGGTGCACGCAGAACTTCTCGAGACATGCCTGGAGGCGGCCGGCTGCACAGAAGACGAGGTGGGAAATGCACTGTGGATCACAGAACAATGCCAGACTGGATCTACCTCGGGAGACGAAAGTGACGCGGACCGGGAGGGAGAGCTGCGACGAAGATCACTACGTGCTCGCAATAGGAACAACATAGACGCGCGTGCCGACACCACCACAACAAGCACGGATGATAGCTCAGCAACTTCCACATCCACGACATCCTCATCGACATCCACGGCGTTGCCGCCCAACTCCGCGGCCGACTTCAACCTGGGGCTGTCGAGCGCCATCGTCGGAGGCACGCTCGGCGTCGCGGCAACGGCGGCCTTCCTCGCCGTGTTCGTCTTGGCCTGGCGAGACGGCGCGAGCAAGAGGAGGGCCAAGAGGGCAGCAGCCCAGAAGGAGGCGCTGCTGGCGAACATGAGCTGAGAAACAACAAGGGCCTAATGTATGGGCCGGCATAATGGGTCGTATGGTGGCATTAGCATACCCGTACACAATGAAGATATCTCTTTCGCATGTGAATTCGACCAATTGATGCGGGCTGACCGATCTGTGACACACCTGGAATATTTGGGAGTGGCTGCCGGCCAGCTGCATCGTGTGAGAACAGCCCGACCAGGATGCTGCTATGGCGAAGCTCAGTGACACAAACCTAAAGCCTTCTAGAAGTATGCTTAATCTTGATAAGCTGCTTCCCTTTTGGGAGCATGCTCACGAATTCGTACTGCGGAATTCCACGAGAATCCATCACATCTGTCCTTACGGACTACACAGCATGTAAGTGTTGGTTGGGCTTTGTTGTGCGTATATGCAAGGGGAAACAAGGGGCAGAAACGATTCGATTAACTGGTGATGATTGTTGTTAGCTGTAGTGATCGTCAACGCTTAGGTGAGGCGATCGTCAACGCTTCGGTGGGCGATCGCTTCGGAAGTTCTATGGGAAGGCTACCAGGGTTAGGGTACATTGCAACCAACCGTTCAGAAATCCACAGGAAGGCTGTCACTTCACGAAAGTGGGTATCTAGTTTATAGAATTGTCAACTAGGGTTTTAGTAACTTTGGCTTACTAGTAACTTAAAGACTCTCTGGACATGACACCTCGACCATCCACGCCACTAAAAACAAAAAATGAGAACCAGACCAAAAAGCCGTCCTAGTTCTAGCCATAACAGGCCTTCCTGGAGCATCGGTACGTAGACAGCGGTGTGTGAGTCCATTGGATGGAGAATCCCAGCCATGATCGGCTCACCCAGCTCCGCCATTGCGCCCACCCAGTACAAGCTCTATAGGCGATATCTGCTAAGAAATCAATGTACACCCTGACTACAGAGGTCCCTTCCAAAAGTCTTTTTGCTAAGCAGCAGGGGCCCCCTGCAGGGTCTATCTACGTTGCTATAGTAATTGCTGGTGTCTCAGGGGTCAGTGGCACACGCCACAACCCCCTGAGGTACTGATAGCTTAAATAGGCACCTCCGCCCCTACTCTATAGCAGAAAATATTATCTCCCCTCTATTCTTTCTGAGCACCCCTAAGATGTGACGTTTTATTCTATTCCGTGGCTTATTGCAGCTATATTCTATATTTCGTTTGGTCGAAGGAAGGACTCCTTCAGACCCGAGGGTGAGGTATCATTCTCGGCATCACTGGGAAAATAAGATACTCCAGTTAAACCCGTTACTATCTACTAGTAGAAGCGTATAGCTGCCGCCCGCGCCAGTCGGTTGAATTTATCTTAAATACCACTATCGCTAACTTTATCGCCGCCGCCTACCCAGCTGCTATAAGCCCTATATATGCTTACCAACACTAAAAACTTCTTACCAGCTGCTTTATTCCTTTCTTCGAAATACTCGTTGCCACCGCTATAAGCCTAGGGCTAAATAAGTAAGAACTTGTAAATAAGTTGCGATCTTATACTTTATTATAAGTAAAAACACTATACGGGCTATTATAAAGGCGAGGGACGAGAAATAACGAGGAGAAAGGGCACTATTCTAACCAGATCTTAGTAGAAATCCGCTTCCCCTCCTTAATTACTAATAAAAGTGGAACGCCTAAGAGCGCCGAACCCTGCAGAATCGATACCCCTGCTCCTTGGCAAAAAGACTTTTGGAAGGGACCTCCGTAAATAAGATTACCCCGCGCCCCCCCCCCCCTCGAGCACCTAATCGGCACTTTAAGCAAAAACCACTTAATACGCTATATTTACTCAAGGCATTGGGCAGGCGGAAATCTATTAATTTAGTAGTGCTGCTTAGGGTCTTGGGTAGGTAGAAAGCCTTTAGATAGGCGAAGACTTTACTAATTTGCTTAAGGTACTGGGTAGGCGGAAAGCTCTTAGGTGGGCGGGAACTCTACTAATTTGATAGTACGCTTAGGGCACTGGGTGGGCCGATCAGAAAAGCTGGGTGAGCCGATCATGGCTGCGAGAAATACACCACGGTAAGCTGTTTAACATGGTGTGAGTTAGATAATGCGGAGTAGCTTCGATGTCGATAGGCAGTTGCTCAAACATCATCTGAGTGCGTAAGTTTTGAGTGAGAATTACCGAATTGAATCTTGTCTCGAATTTCTCTCCACTTGATTATAGCCCAATTAGTCTCGAAGAGCGAACATAGAACTTGGGAAAGCCGTCAATGAACAACCGTGGCCCCACACCTGGCAACCTGGGCCTGGGCGATATCACGGGGTATTCGTGTACAGGTGTTGATACAGACTTGGCCCCACTACGAATTGGAATGGTTTGAAGAGTATGCTAAGCCCACAATCTCATCTCGGATGAAATATCGTCGGTGCGAGCGAGATGAAAACGAACAGCGTAATCGTAGCGGCAACATCGAAGATACTTAGCGTTGGAGGCGTGCAGAAGGAGGCATAATATAGCAACACTCACCGAAGCCCTGCAGCACTGACTAGACCTGGGCAAGCGATACTAAACTACGGGACAATCCAATAGATTGATTGGACAACACACAATTGGCCATTTCCGGACACCATGGCTTCTGGGCGGACTTGAAGCTGACTATGCTACGCATGCGTGTTGACCGGCGGCACATGCATACTCTCAAATACTGCGGGGAGCAAGATTGACCTAGCTAACAGGCAGCTATTCAGCTGGCTCTTTGTGTTGGCAAGCCAATGATACGTGGAGCTTCATCAAACATGGAGAGGGCTTGAAATCGGGGTTGTGCTTCATTTTTGGGCCCAGGTGGTGCTGCAGGCGAGAAGGACACATTTTTTGGATATTCTTCTTGCCATGTCTTGCAACATCGGCCGTATTGTTAAGTAATTCATTCTGTGTGCTGTTCTGTTGGCTTATTCAAAATGTTTCCCATGTAATACTGAGGCTATGGGTTCAAAGTTAAGACTCGTAAGTGTCATCTCATCTACTCGCGCCTGTGTTTTAACACGCTGCTCTGTGTACATTAATTCATGGAGAGAATTGACTGCCATTGCTGTTTTCCATTTACTAAGTCTTTCGAAGTCGACTACCCAAAATGAACGCATTGGCGGAATACTGTTGTTCTTGCTCGAAGGGTATTGAAAATTTTATCGCAAGCAGAGCTCAAGGCAATGATCAACTGCCCCGGATGGAAACGGCGGAATACGCTGCTGCGGTTGCGGATCAGATTGCAAGCCGCACGACAGGTCGGTTCTGGTATGGAAACAACGCGGAGAGTACTAGAATGAGCACGGCAGCAACGGCGGTGCCATAGTCTGCCATGGTAAGCCGAACCACCTTTTGTCCTGGGCGCATACTAACCAAGAGAAGGACGCTGGGATTTGCTACGGATGTGGGCTGGATGCTTTGAAGTGAAGTGGTCTGAGGTACATGCATTGTGCCGACGCGATATCTGTCAGAGGCGAATATCACGATGACGAATAAGGCCCATGTATAGCCCACTTATTCGGCTATATAGCGGCTTCGGAGCAGCGAGGACTCTGGGACTGAAACTTGGTTCCTTTAGGTTCAATGAAGTCTCCCTTCTGGGCCCCTCACTCTACCTATTGCACCCCCCATTCTGACAATATCAATCCATCTGAGAAAGTGGCTACAGCAACCAGGGTCATCCTGATACTTACTTAGGTAGGCACATTGGCAGAAAGGCACACGGCCATTGGCATTGCGACCTGTCGGGTTTGTAAATTCCAGGCGCCTTACCAATTGATGAACGTTCAATATATTCAGTGGCTGTGCTTGAGTCTCAGTGCATCGTTGCAGAGTCAAGTCACGTCATATTCAGCTGCGCAGCCCTTCTGTTGCTAGTATCGTGGGATTATTGATATGATTACATTGTACATTGTACAGTGCTCCAAAACTCTTCCCACTTTGTTGTGAAAGCTTCTTAGGCTTGGCTACTGAGGGTGGACAATCCGTATTCCAGGGATCAACGATGGGCATAAACAAAACACCATTAACAGTGCTGGCAGCTCCTAAGAAACCAGAAAATTGTAATGCCGGCTTGGGACTTGTGCCCTCTCAGGCGAATTTAGCATTTTGGCGTTGCAACATAGCACACGTAGCTCAATCAAACAAGTTCATGGAGAGTCCAAGTGAAATAAGTCAGATATCTCTTGGTGTAGTCGATCGACTTGAGGGGGCAGAGGACGGTCGTCACTTGTGATTCTGTTTGGCTAGCTGTCAGTTTTGTTTTGCTAGTAGAATCTTGTCGAGACGAAATCACTCTTTCCAGTATCGAGCGATCTCACGCCTGGTCGGCTCTTCTGCGCGGGACGTCGGGCTGCAACAAGTTGAGGTGAGAAGGCGTAAAACAGCTGCCCCCTCTGCATTCGAGCAAGGTTGTCTTCAGTAATGCGTTTTTAACAGCAAGTAGTACAGATATGCCAGACAGGACGGCACTGTGGCGTAGCTGGTAGAGACGCCGGGCCGGTTATGTTGAGGGTCACAATGTGGGCGATGAGAATGTCAAGTCATAACGTTTTAGCTTTTCCACAATGCCTTGATTGCCAACAGCTTGGTCTACTTCATTCTGTCGTTGAGAAACGGGGCCAACAATTTCCGGTCGTCGCCGCCGACCCGACTTGAGTCACACTGATGAACCCCTGATGAGCTTGGTTTTCGGGTCAGAAGGGACCGCGAGGAGGAAGCGTTGTCGACGTGATGACTGTTCATTCATCGCTCTGGTCCTACCCTTGTCTATTGAGATGACACTTGCTCCTGTATCGTCTTGTCACCATCACCGCATTCTCAATTATTGTTTCCGTTTCGGGGAGAGGGCAAGTGGCCAAGCTACGTCGACATCTCAGTGTCTCTGTCACTCTCTGTTGCCACCCTCATGCCACTATCAGCAAAGCAGCCATATATTTGGACCTGAACTCCTAATCCATTTTCTTGATACGAGGAAAAGAGAGCCATACGGCAGAGATCACAGCAAGAAGCGACAGAATGATAGGTTGCAGCACACCGACGCCTTTGCTACCCGCGATCGCGCCAATGATAAATGGGAAGACGGTGCCACCGGTGCCACCAATAGCCATGGCGAAGCCTATAGCACTGACGTGAATGTGCTTCGGAAGCAGTTTGGCCGTCATCATCACAGCGCCAGGAAACATAGGTCCCAGAAAGAAGCCCAAGAAAGCCACGGCGATAGCTGAGACGACGAATTGAGGAACGAGCCAGAATAGCAACTGAAGAGCGATGCAACAAGCCAAGTAGATGCTGATGCACAGTCTCTCACCGTATCGCTCAGTCACAAAACCTAGACCGGCTCGGCCGAGGGCTTGACCGGCCCAAAACCCAGTGGCGGAGATACCGGAAGCATAGGCTGATGCTTTGCGGACCCGCAGCATGAAGGTGACGATCCAGCCGCCGAGACCAACTATCGGTGGAAAAATTAGCCACGGAAATCATTGATGGCATCATCCGTCATACCTTCGACACCCAAATATGCAAAGAAGAATAAGGAGCAGAGCCAGGTGACCCTCGACTTGAGGGCAGCCCTGGTGCCGGCGCCGCCGTCTTGGTTCTCTCGCGCGTGCTCGGCGCGATAGATGGCGCCGGTCTTTTGCCAAAAGGCGATGGTCAGGCCGACCAACTCAACCACCGACATGCCAACCTAGAAAGCGATGAGTTACAGGCTCTTGTGATTAACCTTGCTTGTTGTTCCTCACCATCAAGTAGTAGTAGTTATACCACGGCAGCTCCGCCTTCACAACCATGGACGTCGCGATGAGTGGTGAAACGAGGGCGCCGACTGAATAGAACGAATGCAGGAAGCCCTGTATAGTGTTGGCCTTGTCCATCACACCCACCCAAGCGCAAAAGCAAGCGTCTGTCAAGCCGTTGCCAAACCCGCTAATCGTGTTGGCTATGACAAGCACGGGGTACGGAGGATGAAGCGCTAGAATGATGTAGGTGACGACGTGGCAAAGGGGTGCCATGATCGCGACGCCTCGCTGCCCAAAAGCGTGATGAATACGGGCATTGGTAAAGGCGGCGACGGAATATCCAGCAAAAGGGGTCAAGAAAATGAGAGATACAATAGTGTAGCTGAGATCATAATAGTTTTCGAGCTGCTCATGAGTAAGATATGGCGACATCGCCTCGGGGACGAAGGTACAACACGTACATATGGAATCAGAGCCTATGCATAACCTGTCAGCAACGGATGCGAGTTAACGGCCAAGATAATTAACGTACACCAACTGCGGCGTCATTCATCCCAGCAATGCTGAAAGACACGCAGGCAAATATAAGCCTGCCGGTATTGGCCCTGGGCCAGTTCCACCGCTCGACTTCGATATGAGCATTCGGCGGCGGAGTGATATTGGTGCCCTTTGACTCAGTCGACTGGTGCTCTTTCGACCCATTCTTCTGAGGCAAGATGCCATGCAGCTCGTACACTCCCGTGCTAGAAGTCTCAGGATGCGTCTCGGTGCAGGTTTGTGTGCTCGATTGCGCCATGGCGAATGAAGACGTGAGTTTGCGATATCGTTCGGAATGAAAACTTCGAACGAGACCGTGTTGGGGCTCAATGTAATGGATAAGTTATAACGAGGTAGCTTCCAGGTTGTTATGGACGGGAGAGATGTTTGTTTGATCAATCCGGACTTTGTAGACTCGGCCCGGGTGGTCCGACCTCGGGACGGTTTACCCGCAGCGCTCCCCCGTTTAAGTACCTGAATATTCATCCCTTGTATTGAGTTGCCCCTGGATCTGGAATAGTCATGAGAACGGAATGTGACTGTGCTGAAGGTGAGGTGGGGTAAGTGGGCTTGCCACGCAGGCATTACACCCGTGTCAGGATGCCGGCAGCCCGGATCCTACGCCAGGTTAGCGGGCAAATGTCAACCTTTGGAGCACTACACCTATCCCGTAGCCAGGCAGGTGGCTCCCAAGCAGACAAACACCCAAGTCCTGGATTTTGGGTGTAAAGATAACTACTACCATAGGTTGCTAGCCCAATAAAAGCCCACAGGCGCCTTTGCACCGCCAGAAAGCGTGCCACAACTAGTGACATATTTATATATGTATATATAGTTAGAAAGAAAGAAATAAGGCTTTTGAGCTTGTCAATGGATCCAAGGAATGCCACGGAACACTCATAAGTCGGTTCTCCCAGGTGCTCGCTGCACGGGACCAAGGCGAGATCTTTTGCTAACCCACTGGCGCAGATTGGAGAGTGTCCTGTGACAAGAATTCAAAATGCCCATGTATTTAACTATGAAGTAGCCCTTGCATTAGAATATCTATGATGCCTGTTTGTTGGTTTGGTGGGGCGGGGGGTGCTCATTGTTGGAGTATTCTTGTGTAGATTGACTGTTCCTCTGTTTTTCCAACTTATTTATCTATTACAAGTAACTTTTACAACAAAAGATCCAGCAATTGCTCTAGTGGTATCCTCATTTTCATTACTGGTCTTCTATGAAGCTACCTAGGTAATTTATTTCTCCCCTTGTCATTTGGAACATTTCAAGTTTTGAAGCATCAAAAATGTGGCTTGGTCCCGCGGTAGCGACTTATTCAACAAGAACAGCTAAGCCCTAGTCGCTGCAGGTAGATTCAAAATCCCCTCATGTCATGGTTCCACAGCTACGCTTTGCTGACAGCATCGTGAAAGGCCCATAGGTCTCTAAGTATATCATCTTCCCCTAGACCTTGCACGAGGCCATTGCTATTATATATAGCCCTCCCAGCCTGAACCTTGGCATATGTCCGCCTAAGTAGTGTAAATTCAAATACTTCCTGATCTGGCAAAGTGTTGGTGGCCTGTTTCGCAAATGATAATGTGTGGGGGAAAACCCGGTGGGCGCGAAAATGTGCCATGCATGCTGACGGCATGCTCTTGCAGGCGAACCCGGTGTAGTCGGTCGCACTATCAAGCATAAAAAGCCGCGCATGGCACCCAACTTACTGTAGATCGTATCTCTGCTTCAGTGCTCGTTTTCCGTCTGGCGGCATAATTACATCATTCAAATCGAAAGACTTTATGCCTATTGACAAACCGCAATCGTGTTTAGAACACTGCTGAACACGGATTTCAAGCAAACTCAAATTGAGCAATTGCTTTCCACTACTGCTATTTGAACCCGCGGCCCCCTCCTACCCGCCCCAATGGAGCTAGCTGAGAAAGACAATCCTGAATTCTGGAAGCTCCGCGACGTTGAGCTCTCATATTGGGATGAATACATCGCTACTCGGCCCGTCTACGATGAGAGGATTTTCCAACCTATTCGTGATTTCCACGCCGCACACTCCCACTCCCACTCTGCAGCACTGGATATCGGAACCGGCTCTGGGTCTGCCATAGGACCACTGAGCGAGACTTTCGAGCATGTCGTGGCCAGTGACAGTGACCCCACAAGTTTGAACTTCGCCAAGCATCGACATTCAAATTTACCCCCTGGGAAGCTGTCCTTCACGCTCTCGAGAGGAGAAGACCTGTTGGGCCACCACCCAGCTGACTCATTCGACCTCATCACTTGTGCGGAAACGTTTCCCCTAATGGATACAGCTCAGGCACTCAATAATGTCTCCGCGCTACTACAACCTGGTGGGACACTGGCCATCTGGTTCTATGGACCGCCATTTTTCACCGAGGATGACTTCGCGCCCAAGTGTCAGCCACTGCTCGACTCGATAATGGATCACAACTTCCGCCCTGTAGTTAGCGGCGGCGGCGTTGTCCGCCAGCAGAGTTGGAAGCGTGCTGCTGATGGGAAAGCCAGTTGGCTAGATTACATCCCCTTCGACAAGGGTGATTGGGAAGATGTGCAGCGGCGCAAGTGGAACACGCACGCCAGGCTGTCCTTTTTCACACCTGCTGCATGTGACTTCCCGGTTGAACCGTCCAACAATGTATCTGAGGGCGAATTCACCAGCGAAGAGCGGGATGACAGCTTCTGGCAGGTCAGATGGGATGTGGAGATGCTGAGAAAATTCGTCAATGCCAGTTTTCCGAAGCCAAAGGGAACCTTCGGGCCAGACGATACGATGGAAAACATGTTCGCACAACTAGCAGATGAAATGGGCGGGCGGGGAGTAGAGAGAAACCTTTCGTGGCCAGCTGTGCTCATATTGGCGAGCAAGAAGAATGAGTAGCTATAGATAACCTGAAAGCGTCCAAGGCGATCTCCATTTACCATGCAATGAACTCCTTCTCGTCTATGGTTATAAACTTCCCGGAAGTATGCTCCCTCGTTGCTGACTCAATCTGTCCAAAGACGAAATCAGCAGAATCGTCAACTGGTACAAATGCTTGCTCGTAGCCGAAGTGACGTGCTCCTGTGTTTCCCGTGTCGGTTTGCATGAATCTTCAGGACGACACTGTTGGTGGTACGTGCAAGACCAAGCAGAAGAGGAACACTCACCCGGGGTCCACAACGAATGCGATCAGCCCGGGGCTCTCGCAGTGAATCTTCCTCGTGAGATAGTGAGCGGGGGCCTTACTGGCACCGTACGCAAACATCGGAAAAGGCGAATCTTCCATTGCTCCAATGCTCGCTATCGGTGTGCCAATAAGGACGAAGCGAGGCTTGACGCCTGCTTCAAGCAGAGGTCGAACGGCCTGGAAAAGTCGCAGCGGTCCTATATGAGGCCATTAGCTGGTCGGCATAGACAGATCTGAGGGAGTGTGGCCGGGTCTACCTAAGAGATTGATGTTGATAGTCTCCTGAACTTCTTCGGGCTTGACCTGGGACAGGTCACCATAGACAGTGCCATAGCCTGCGTTGGCGACGACAATGTCCAGTGCCTGAATTCCGTGTTCAGTGCGGAGCAGGTCAACGGCATCTTGTGCATCCGTGTCCGACACAGATTCAATCTTCACGAAGATGAGCTTGGAATCTGTGCCCCGGGGCAGCTCGCTCAAAGACTGGCTTGTAGGTTGCGCAGGATCGCGAACGCCGGCGACGAGAATGACGCCATTCTGGGCCAGGAAACGTGTCGCTAGAGCTCTTCCGAGACCTGTGATGGGGAGGTGATGGGTTAGCTTAGTGCGAGTTACCGAGATCAGCATACTCAAGCCTCAACATACCTCGGTTTGCGCCTGTGATAAGTACAGTGGTGGGACGTTTAGCCTCCGAAGCCATCTTGGTTTGGGCAATTTTAGACACAGAACTAGCGATTCGATGGAGCAGAAATTCAATAGGACTGGATGGGGGGAGCGATGTCAGTCAATACTACAAAGCTGCCATTTGCTCCGGAACCCCGTCTTGGCTCTACGAAGGCCTCCACCTTCAGCCGCTCTTCAGATGAGCCACCTGCTCGCATGCTTGCACCCTTTCTTTGTTACACAACAGGCTGCAGTCAAGTGATGCGTCAATTTGACACGTCCCCTCTGACTGGCGAAGCGGTAAACAAAGCGGGATAGCGTGTTTTCGCGCCGGTGGTCTTGATCTGACCACCCCAGGGGTATTGCCCAACTCCTTCACGGGGTAATCAGTAGTGTGATGCAAAATCACCTAATCCTTCAGAGTTGCATGCAAGCAGGGAGCGCGCTTCGTGTACCAAAGTTTCCACATGCAAATTTGAGCTCAAGAACAGGGGCTATTGCTTCTACAAGTGACAGCGCTGACATTTGAGTTCAATTTTGGTTGAAAGCAACCTGAAGTAATTCCTGTATCAACTGTTTCTATGAAAGGGAGTACATCACAGAATGGCCCCATCAGTGGTTTACCAGCGCCTCCAATCTGCCGCAAAGGATGACGAAGATGCTATAGAGTTCAGCGAAATTAGCGGTCATGAGGCGGAGTACCGCAATGAGAAGAGGCGGAGACTTTTACGACACGCATTGACCACTTTACTGGTACTCTCTAATGTCATCCTTGCTGTTCTCTGGCTGAGGTCGTGGACCATTGCAGCACGTCCAGCTGACAGCGCGAGTTGTGTGCGGCCCCAGCTAATATACTGTGAGTCCATCCAACTGTCCGTCGCTCCCCCATTTGTGCTTCCTTCTGAAAATGGTTGTCTTTATTTGAAAAGTCCCCGCCACCACTGCCATTCGATATGAAAAGAAGCGTCTTTGGAGGGATATTGATGGGCCGAACGACTTCATTGGCAAGCCCCGCCCAGAATTGGACAGGGCATGGGGAGAACTGGTAGCGCGTGAGTCAAATCTTTGCCTGAACGACAGTTAATTCATGTTCACTCACAAGAGCCTTGATCTTAGCTATCACAATCAAAGTCTCCAGCTCGGAACTTTCCCGATTCAGTGAAGGTGATCCCTCACTAGCTTTCAGAGACGGTTCTGGATACATCGCCGAGATGGGCGTGTATCATGAGCTGCACTGTATTGTAAGTTTAGAGTGCAAATATGAGATGATCCTCTTTTCTCACATTTTTTGGATATTCAAGAAGCGCATTAGACGATATCTCTACTTGGATCATTACTACCCGAACATGACAGAAGAGGACAGGGTGAGGGAAGACACCCACATTGGTACGTGCAGGACGCAAGAACATCAATGATATGATGCAGAAGACTAATTTATATCCGAAGAGCACTGTCTGGAATATTGGAGAGAATCTGCCATGTGTCGCGGCGACATCACCCTTGGAACTTTCTTTTGGAGGGACGGACTGCCTACGTCGAGAGTATACACAGACAATGAGTGTGTTGACTGGCAGGCACTTGATCATTGGGCTAGACAGAGAAAAGTCGACATGACTGACTATTCACGATTTGTGAAGGACGACTAGGAGAATGCATCATACGCCTATGCCGTAGTATTCGCGTTTGATTGAGATAGAATTGTGTTTAGATAGTCTCTAGTCTGGTCTGCTGCTCAGATGATCACGAAACGTAGCTACGTAACAATCCCCGTGTCTGAGGAATTGGCAAACTTTTCTGCCCAGTCAAACACCTGCTGATAGTCCCGACACTGCTTTGGCTGACCCCATCCATTGGTGAGGTGTGTCTCTTGCTCCAGAACCTCGAGATTGGTGTCTGAAGCACACATGAGGGCCTGTCTGATGTAATCGAAACAATGTTGGATATGGAACGGCGCTATGCGCGTGGCAGTATTGTCGTCCAGTTCAGGGATATCAGTCAGGTTCGTCAAAGCCTCGCTCTGGAGCACATCGTAGTATGCGACGATGATCGCATGCTACAGAGAATTAGCCTCTGTTCAGGGAAGATGAAAAATAGTTCCCAACTGACCAGGCAGTGCAGCTCATGGAAGACTGCTATGTTGGAGATGAATGGTGCCAAACTGGCGTGGTGCACCCTATGGAGAGCTACAGATGGACTGGCTCGGAATTCAACGTAAGTTTGGGTCTTTTCACTCTTACTTGGGATTTTTCTGTTGACGTGCGATAGATATATCAATTTTGCCCACGGTGATGAGCCTCTCGAGGTGATTTATGGAGACAGCCTTTCCAGACTCCGTGCTATCAAATGTTCCATCGACCCTCAGGATCGATTCGACCAGTGGTTTGATGTATTGAGAAGTGTATAAAACTCACCTGAGCTTTCCTACATTGGCCGTGGCCTGTCACTTATTCAGGCGCCACGTCTGCGTATGAATGCGCTCCATTTTGAGCCAGTGCGATTGAAACACAATATGAACATAGCGCTAGAGGAAATATACCAAGGAGCTGGCACGGCCAGATACATATGTAATTATCTTGGATTCGCTAGTAATACGTGGAGGACCTCTGTTGGATGTAACTATGAGAAAGCACAATTGCGCTGAAGTGACGATTTTCCTTTGACACGACAACCCCAGCTGTGGATTTCTTGGTCACTCGACCTTCAACTCAGCACTTGCTGGACCTCATCACTTGACCGCTGTGCCATACCGATCTGAATTTAGAGGAGGTACAATATGCCTGTGGTGTAGTCACTTGTATGAATGCGCATGTCAACCTTCCCCAGGCTCGCAGGAGATATTAGAAATCTCTATACCTAGAGCATCAGGTTTCCGAGCGAAGTACATGTCGATGATGAAGCATGTGCAAAAGATCAGCACACCGGTCACGCATTTCCCGGTGACGCGGCGTTTGGCATATGGGGCTCTTGGCGGGCCGCCCATCGCTCGTGCAATGTCGATGTACTTGGTCCCCCTTGTGTACTTATGTTCCTTGGCCCGGCTTACCTGCATCTCAGCCGTAGGAGCCAAGCTTGGGGTGGTACTTAAACGGTCGAACTGCCCGTATTGGACCTGCATGAAGCACTCTGATCACAAATCGGAAGCCCTTTGGCTACGCCGTAAGCACTAACACAGCCAACAGTCACATAGACACGAGCTACTGGGTACAAAAGTGCCAAACATGTCATCACCCGAGCGAGCTATGTATAACCAAGCAAAAAGCCGCTCTCCCTTTTTCCAAGAACCTTGAAAGGTTCAGCTTGCGGCAACAGTGGATCGAGGAAGAATGCCCCTGCAGACTTTCGGTTTCTTCCGAAACTATTCCACGAATTCACATTTGCCATCACTCTGTCCATCGTCTGCCCCATCCCTCCAACCATGGCTGATACGACGGCAGACTACATTGTAGTGGGCGGCGGCCTGACCGGCTGCGTGATAGCCTCACGGCTCCGACAGAGCAAGCAAACCAAAGATTTCGAAGTAATCCTCGTGGAGGCAGGCCCTGATCCATCCAGAAACCCCGCCGTCGCCGGTTTCCTGAGCGGCCTCGCTCTCCAGGGCGGCGAGCTCGATTTCGCCTACCAGAGCGAGCCCGTGGCGGACACAGCCGACCGTGTCCACACGCTCAACGCGGGCCGCGCGCTCGGCGGTGGTAGCATCCTCAACTATGGAGGCTGGTTGAGGGCAGATGCGGCTGACTATGATGAGTGGGCCCAAGTCGTCGGGGACAAACGATGGGGCTACGATGGTCTCGGTCCATGGCTGAGAAAGTCGGAGACGTTCCATGGGTCTGAGGTTGAGGGCTCCGGACGTGGCACTGACGGGCCGATGCAAGTCACTTCGGTCTCTGCCGCTGAGTCCGGCGAGCGCAAGTATCCACTCCGTGGTCCTGTGAAGGATGCATGGGCTTCGCTCGGTGTGCCTCAGAATCTTGAGAGGGAGGACGGCTCAATTGCAGGCCTGGCCGAGATGAACGAGAACTCTCGCGATGGCAAGCGGCAGCCCTCTTATACAACATATCCCCTCGATGGCGTTCAAGTCCTCACCAATACTCTCGCGCAGAGGGTCACCTTCTCCGGCGCCATCGCCACCGGAGTCGAGTTGGCCGACGGACGCAAACTCACAGCGCGCAAGGAGGTAATACTCTGTGGAGGCGCCTACCGTACGCCGCAGCTCCTGATCCTCTCAGGGATCGGCCCTTCCGAAGCCCTTGCCGAACACGGGATTTCGATCGTCAAGAATTCGCCGCACGTTGGGTCGAACCTCCACGACCACTTCGCCGTCTACTTAGCATTCCGCCTTCGCGATCCCGCCCTCGGGTACGCCATGGGGAGCCCAACCTGGCAGAATCCAGCCCTGTTCAAGGGCCTCCCGTGGGACTGGGTCGTCAGCCAGCCGCTGCCCGAAAAGATCCTCTCCAAGCACGCACCCGACCACGCTGCAAAGCGCGAGCGCAACTTGTACGAGGTCCTTACCCTCTATGTACCGCCGGGCATCCCCGGGATCCCGATGGACGGCACCCACATCGCTACCTCAACCATGCTACTCCTGCCCACCTCGCGCGGGACCGTGACGATCCGGTCCAGAGACGCGAAGGACCAGCCCCTCATCCGGCCCAACTACTTCTCCACCGCGCTGGATCGCGCGACCCTCGTCCACGCCGCCCGCCAGACCCTCCAGGCGCTGCTCGCGACGGAAGCCCTGGGCCCCATCGTCGAGGCTGAGACGCCGCCGTCTGTGGGGCAGGATTTGGCCCCGCTGACGGCCGAGTCCACCGACGCCGAGATCGAAGACCGGATCCGCCGCACGGGCATGCAGCACCACCACTCGGGGGGCACCGCGGCCATGGGCGCCGTGGTTGATGCGGAGGGTAGGGTGGTTGGTGTTGAGGGACTGCGGGTTGCAGACGCGAGCGTCATCCCTGTCCCGATGGGTGGGCACCCGCAGGCTACGCTTTATGCTATGGCTGAGCAGATTGCTGCTATGATTATTGATGCTCATTAAGAGGGGCTGAGACTACTGGCTGATAGACAACTTATGCAAGACTGAGGTTATGTATCAGCGGCCGAGAACGTCATGTTGGTCCCGTCTGAAGCATATTTTTTTTTTAAAGAGCCATACCATAATATCGGTATTTCCATTTTCGATAACTTATCTGCCATCTCCTTCTTCTATCGTAGCACTTATTAGGAAACGTATTCGCCATGGATCATAAATAGATAAAAAGGGTATAGATAATAGTAAGCCTATAAAGGCGGGATATTACGTTAATATAGGTTATTTCGAAGATAAATAATTTCGTGTAACCGCGACCGCCTTAAGTGCAGGATTCTGGCAGCTAGGTAACGGGATAGCTACCCGTGGGTCCACACCTCTCGGTTGCCCACTACGCGCCACCCACGGGTAGTTATTAGGCTGGCCGGAGGCTGCTATAAACCGGGCCTCCTACCCCGCCCGTACGCAGCCATTATGCTGGCAGATACAGCCAGAATCCTGGCGTATAGCGTATATAGTAATAGTTGTGTAAAGTTGAACGAGTTTAAGCGACGACGAGCTGGCTATAGTGTGCGCCGGGGTTAGAGGGGTGGTCGGGGTGATTTATATATACAGTGAATAGCACTGAGTGCAGGTGAGGTATGGGCGGATAAAAGGTGGCTTAATGAGTAACGCGGTTAGGACACTTCGGATTATAAAGAAAACGGAGATTTATATAGAAAAAATCGGAGGGTATATAGATACCCCCCGCTAACTCCCTATATAGCCTTTATTACCACTATATTAAACTTTATTTAATTACCTCCCTATTAATACTACCTTAAATTAATTAGTTTAACCTTAATTCCTATCTTAAATCGCTTAAATCTTATTTTTTTAATGTTATAGCAATAGTAAAAGTACTAGATTACTTTAATATTAATGTCTCTACACCCGATTTAAAACACCTTTAATTCGGAATACTTACTTTTTAATATAAACACACTATAAAATACCCACTTTTTAACTAACTATTAATATATTAAATAAAATTTTAAAAAGAATAATACTTTTATATTAAATATAAAAATAGCTTTATTAATAATTAAAAAATATTTTAAAATTCTATATTATATAATTACTTATAACGTAGTTTATTACCGCGTAAAATATATTATTATATAAGATACTTTTTTAATATTACTTTACTTTATATAATAAAAATATATAATAAATATTTAACTTTATATATAATATATATATTAAACGAAAAGGCTTTTATTATTCTATATATATATATATTAGTATTACTTATTATATAAGGCTATAGCTTAAATATTTCGAGTTAAAAAGCTTAAGTTAACGTATAGCTATATATAAAAAACTTTTTTTATTAAATTATAGCCCGTACACCCTACCTTAATAGCTAATTAAAATCGATATAAATTTTAATATTATTAAAGTCTTATAATATAAAGCCTTTTATTTAAATTTTAAAGTTTAATTTAATTTCTTTATAAAGATATTAATATTTTAATAAATATTAATAAAAAAAAAGTATTTACTAGTTTATTCTTAATAGGTCTTAAAGTCACTTTCCCTGCAATTACCCCGTAAAAAGGTATATAGTATAATTTATCTTATATAGTAATAAATAATATTTAATATTTTTATAAAAAATTTAAATTAAACTATAAAATTTACTTTATAGCTTTACTTTCTAACACTTTACTACTATATTAAATTATATCGATTTTACTCGACTATTAAAATAGGGTACACGGGCTATAATTCGGCTTAAAAGTTTTTTATATATAGGCTACACATTAACTTAAGCTTTTTAACTCGAAATATTTAAGCTATAGCCTTATATAATAAGTAATATTAATATATAAATATATAGAATAATAAAAGCCTTTTTATTTAATATATATATTATATATAAAATTAATTATATTTTATATATTTTAACTCTATAAAGTAAGGGAATTTCGAAAAAGTATCTTACGCGGTAATATATCCCACGCGGTAGTAAACTACATTATATAAACCTTTAAACTTTAAAATTTAAAAATTATTAAAGATTATTAGTTAAATACTTATACTTTTTAATAATAATATATTACTTATTATTTTATTAAATATACTATAAAGAAACGATATATAAACTTTATTATATAAATTAAATATAATAGAAATATTATTTTAAATTATAGTATTTTAAATAAAATTCTTAAATTATTTATAAAAGGTTTTATATTTTCCTATATAATATATATATAGAGAGAAATTAAAATTTATTATTTATAAGTAAAAAAAGAAAATATAAATTTATAGTTTTAATATTTTATTTATAACTTTATTAAAGTATTTATTTTAAAAGAGATTAAAATTCTATTTAATTTCTATATTTAAATATTAATATATTTAATAAAGATTAAATACTATTAGTATTATTATATTAATTATTAGTATCTCTTAATAATTAAAACTTTTCTAATTTTAAAAATATTTTTAAAAATATTTATATATAAATGTAAATTATTTAATATTTTTTCTGTATAATTTTATTTATTACTTACAGAATGAACCTTTATTTAGATTTTTTAAATTTAATTTGAATTTATTAGAGGGGGGTAAATAGTGGGCGTTTTATAGTGTATTTGCACTAAAAAGTGGGTGTTCCGAATTAGGGGTGTTCCGAATCGGGTGCAGGGACGTTACTGCGTAGTTGGGTATGCATGCAAGGTATCGGCTTATGATACAATTATGCGATTGTGGAAATGGCCACCCTGCCCTTTGGCCCAGTCAGTCACTCTTCTTCCACTTCCCGTGGGCTTGATCATGCAGGTTTAGACCCAGTCATGTAATATACTACAGTAGTCTAATAACTTGCCGATCGTGCAGGGACCGGTGAGCCTCAGCGCCATTCCAAGTGCCGGCCTAAATCCATGTCTGTTATTGTGTCTGTGCCTGGAGCGCCAGTAGATCCTCCAATGTGCTCATCTGGGATTGGACATCACTGTACTTCGAGTTTCTAAGTGAGAAGAAATCGAGTGTAAAGCTAATTACTCTGTGCCACGCAAAAGATGCGGGAATTCTCGCCTGTAAGAAAGATTTGTTTGTTGTTAAAACAGATCGTCGCAGGCCAAACATTGACTAAGTGCCCCAGGGTGCCTTGACTTGCGAGGACTTGTCGAACATCTGTTGCTTGAGTCGCTCATTGCATCGCCTTGGTAGAGAACACGTGCGTAAAAGAGCTAACGGTGTGTGTATGGCGTAAAAAGTCGTAAGCCGATGGAATCTATGCTAGTTTCAATGTTGTCATGTCCTTGTAACACCGAATTCGTTTGTGGGTGGAAAAAGAAAGACCATTTGCATTCGACAACAGCTGCACTTGTGCGTCTACCTAAGTGTGTTCTCGGTATCCAACCGGGATCGGACTAGAATCGTTCAACGAAAGAGTACGAAACCAGTGGCAGCTTAATATGTACTCACCTCCCGACACTGGCTTGGGCCACGCATTTCACCCTGCAGCTTGATTACTGGTGTGCGTAATGCGGGCTTGTAAGCGGGTGCCGGAACACATGTAAGCCGTTCTCAGGAACCAGTTGACGCCAAGCCAGTCCCAAGCTGCTACAAATTATTGCCAACGTTTCGCGACACCTCAGTGCACAGAGGTGTTTTCTCAACCATTTTCGATCATGTCTGGCCTCACTTCGTTGGTTTCCGGCACATGGGCGCTGCTGCATGATGGCCTTGCGCGTTGGGGGCTCACTGCCGCTTACGCATCCCTTGCCGCGGCTTCCATCTACTGGGTCTGCATGAGCATTTACCGAGGTTTGTGACATAGGGTGCTCAAATTTATGACTGGCTGGTCAGGCTAATCGTATGGCAGTGTACTTCTCGCCGCTATCCAAAATTCCAGGCCCTAAACTGGCAGGTGAGAAAACCCCTTCACGCCCTAGATCACAGACCAGACTGACCAATTTCTAGCTCTGACCTACCTGTATGAGGGTTACTATGACATATGGAAAGGAGGCAAATACTTCCTACGGGTGACGGAGATGCACAAACAATACGGCCCAATTGTCAGGATCACTCCAAATGAGGTACATTTCGCCGACCCCGAGTTCCTCGATGAACTGTACCCTACCGGCGGTAGGGTAATCGAAAAGCCATCCTGGTTTGCACTATTGACTGGAAGTAAGTGCTTGTTGCAGTCTCTCGAGATTCGGTTGGTTATATGAATGTACTGACGCACAAAAGCACCTTACTCCATCGTCTCTACAGTCCCGCACGAGCTTCACCGGCAACGGCGCAACGCCATGAACTCATTCTTTTCGACAGCTAGCATACACAGGTTTGAGCACATTATGAAAGACCATCTGTCGAAGCTTCTCTCGCGCCTGGACCAGTCCGGGCGTGCCGAAGAGGTTGTGAAGATCCACGAGGTGTTCAAAGCTGCCGCCAGTGATATCATCACCATGTACGCGTTCAACAACGCGTTTCACTTCCTCGATATGCCGGATTATGGCAACTCTTATTTCGAGTCCACACACAAGTTCTTCCTTCTGACCCACGTGTGCCTCTTTGTCCCTTGGCTGTACCCCTTCATCCAGAATTCGCCGCAATGGCTTCTCCAATTTCTTTTCCCTGGATTGAGCGAAGTGCGGGACAGGCAAAACGTAGGTCTCGAATGTTATTCCCATCCAGTCTCGTTCCGTTGTTGACCGAGTAAAAGTGGTGGATCGATCAGGTCCATGCTATCCGGAAAGAACCCGACTTCGAAAAAGTAAAGCAGACCATCTTTGGGGGGATCTTGAGCAGCAAGCTGCCGCCGGAAGAAAAGTCAGATGTCCGGCTGGCAAGCGAGGCGCAACTCGTGGTGTTCGCGGGCGAAGGCACAACGGGTATGTCTTCCCAACTGTCTTGTTCCATCGCAATGTTTTGCTGTTTGACTGACGCGGGCAACTCACCAATAGCTTGGGGGCTCAATGCGGCCCTGTATGAGCTGCTTGCCCACCCCGCGGACTTCCGCAGGCTGAAGGACGAGCTATCTCATCTGGAGCTCAGCCCCGACGGCGTACCATCCTTGTCGCAGGTTGAAGGCCTGCCGTTCCTGAGCGCCGTGGTCCAAGAGGCCCTGCGCCTACACCCGGGTGTGCTGACCCGCCAGATGCGAGTATCGCCTGAAGAGCCTGTGGTATACGTTGATAAGGCGGCCGCAAAGACGTACGTAGTTCCGCCCGGCACAGTCACGAGCACTTCTCCGCACATAACCCACCAGGACGAGGCAGCGTTCGAGGAGGCAGCCGAATTTCGCCCGCAGCGGTGGATCGACAACCCCAAGTTGGCCCGTTACTTTCATGGATTCGCCCGTGGCGCCCGGAATTGTATTGGGTATGTCCGGTCTTCTCCGCCGCTATCACTGCTTCGCCTGTGCTGACACCACCTTCGTTCCTGATAGCATGACCCTTGCTAGACGCGAGATGGCACTTGTTTTGTCTGCCGTGATACTCAAGTATGACATTTACAAGGGCCAAGAGGGGCCGACAATTGAGCTCTATGAGACGGAGAGGTCGAGGGACGTAGCAGCACACAGCGATTATATCATCCCTATTCCTGCTGAAGACAGTGCGGGGGTACGCATCAAATTCCGAGCTTGAGCTGGAGGTGTGAATCTCAGGAATAGGTAGGCTCGCACGCATCTTGTTTGCTGTGCTTTTGAGAATGGTCCGAGAAAAGATAAAGTAGGCGGCAATGACCTTGTGTATCTTCGAGCTCATCATTTATGCCACCGCAATATACAGAAACTTTCAGTAACAGTCCTCAAAATTGTGTTAATTGCCAACTGTAATGTTAGTTCCGTCTGCTGAAGACGTGATGGCACGGGGAATGCCAGAGATATTAGGGTGTGATTATGCATACACATCTGTTCAGTATGAAGAGTTTGAAGATTCGAGGTTACCTTGGGCGACAGGTGATTAATCAGAGATTTATCTTTTCGGAAATTCTGCTTTGCCTAATGTATTTGAAGGACTAAAACAGACCAAGTGAGCAGAAACCTTCTCATTTCTGAATATTAATCTACCAGGTAAAGCTCACTTTTTCTCACTTTAGCATGTGAGCATCTTGTGGGACCATTGAGTGGTTATCATTTCTAATGAAGCTATGCAGAGTAACAGGTGGTAAGTTAGTCCACAGGCTGAGCAGTTTACCACTCGAGAGGCTTCCCAGTCCACTCCACCAGCTTCCCTCCGTGCTCCCCTCTAGTCGTCTTGGCCAACACCTTCATCATGCCATCGCATGACTCATCCACGCCGACCATGAGCTTGGCCTGGGTGGCCTCGTCAACACCGAACGAGCGGGCTCCCGCATCACCCAAGTCGGTGTGGACCCAGCCAGGGCACAGGGAGAAGGAGTGCAGCCAGTTCTCCTCAAGGTGGATCTTGATGCTGTACCAAGCCGCGGCCGACTTGGACGGGCCGTAGACCCCGTTTGGAAAGGGGAGTGGGGAGCTACGCGAGGGTTGTTAATTCAGCATTAGTGCTATGGCTAGGTAGATGGGGATGAAACCCGTTACGTACTTGAGACTACCAGCCGTCGTGCCCATGATGGAGAAAATGGGCTCGGGCTTTCTGCTTGACTTCTGCAGCAGTGGCCGCACAGCCTGACTGTTTAGAGTTAGCAAATGAAGGGCATCGAATTACATGATGTCTTGGGACGAGATAGACAGAATCGAAAGAATTCACTCAAAGACAGGGAGGAGACAAACAAGGGTCCCGAAAGGGGAGGGAGCGGTGTGTGTGTGTGTGTGTGTGTGTGTGTGAGAAAAAGACATGTCAGAAAGGATACGTACTACAGGGAGACGACGCCGTAAGCGTTGGCCTCGAAGTGGGCTTTGAGGTCCTCCTCCTTGACGTCGGCGACGGAAGGCCAGATGTAGCTCACACCAGCATTGGCAACGACAATGTCTATGTGGTCAACCCCCTGACCCTCGAGCGTCTTGACGGCCTCGAAGGCATCGTGCCAGACCCTGGCGTCGATCTTGATCACGACAAGCTTGGAGCCCTCGGCCGTGGGCAGCTTGGACAGCTCCTTGGAGGTCGGGTGGTCCGGGTTGCGGTTTGCAGCGATTACGGTGTGGTTGGGCAGCGCCAGGTAGCGCTCGAGAAGGCCCTTGCCGAGACCGCGATTGGCTCCGCTGATCAGGACGACGGTAGACATGATGGGCTTAGGCCGGAGTTTTCGGATGAGACAAGGTTGCAGTAGTATTGGTATTGGAGTCGATTGGATTGGTGGTGAGCACGCGATAGCTACCCAGGTAAGCAAAGGGTGTCGAGCAGTAATCAAGTCGAGGGTACGGAGATAACTAACCTTCTTGAGGCGACGGAGCTTGAGAGGTGGAGTGAGAAGAGGGCAGAGATACTAGTAATGCAACATTGAAGCTTCGTTGTCCAAGATGCGGTCGTAGCGCCTTCTCCTTGAAATGCCTTTCCAGAGGCTACACCGTGCCTTGCTGGAGCTGACAAATGAAAATCGACTGACAAATCCAACTGTGTGCCGCTCTTGCTCAAAAGTACCAACGGGTTGCCAATTCCGGAATGTGACACAAGCGGCGCATGCAAGATTACTGTAGTTGGATTGGGGAGTGCGGCAAAGTGACTCGTAATATCGCAAGAACCAGGGCTGCGAGGCAAACATAATACTGCATGATCAGCGGTAATAGTGCGTGGTCGGGCGTAATACTGCATAATCCATTTTCCCTACAATGTACTTTTCTAAGCGCCCCACATCGTTGCGCTTGGAGTGTAATAATGCATACCAGGTAGACTAACCTTTCCCTGCACAACTTGTTCAGCTGGCAGAAACCCAGCCTCGTAAGCACTAACACCTGAAGGTCAGTGACTTCAAATTGTTCGTGGGGGGTGCCGGCCGTCGTTCGTGGGGGTTTGCGCCGGTCACAATTGCCGATAGGCACTTTTCGTTTCACTGTACTCAAAAGTTGTGGTCTAGAATACGCGTATGTTTTGCGAGTTAGTCTTCTGGCGCCCTTCCAAGCAGGCTAGGAGCTCGACGCCACAGTCGGCTTGCCAACTGGAAGTTGACTAGCATAATCAGCCTCCTGAGGTGCTTGTTGGGTGGGCAAGCCACCTTCTGCTTCGTCAGAAATCTCGCCCGACGACGGACAGGCTCCCAGTCCTTCAGCCCATGATCCCACAGCTCCGCAGCTACCAATGATATGTGGTTCGCCTCCCTGTTCTTTGCTTAGCAGCTGGGTCTGAGAGACGGGCTTCCCGAGTGTGAGTGGGTGCCTTGTCGCTATGTAGCAGCTTAATTCTAAGCCGCGCCGTCAACACCTCAAGGCTGACGCCCCCGAAGGAATGGGCTCCTTCGTGAGGCGCAATCCTTCTCTCGGGCATGAGCGTAGTAGGATTCCGTTGGTAGCCCAGGGCACCTGGGATGAGTCTCAATGCCAGTATAAAAACCCAAGTGATCGTTTGAGAATGTCTGTAAATCAGGAAAATCAAGGCCGTGAATCTTTATTGTGTTGTAGGCTGAGTCCAAAGTCTTGCCGAACATGTCGCTCTTTTCGCTGGCCCTGTTTGTCGCCTCCGCGTCGGCCGCGGTGTTGTCTGGAAACCGCACAAATTGCCTATACCTCCCCGGGGACAAGGAGTACCCCAGCGACACCCAATGGGATGCCTTAAACACAACCGTTGGTGGGAGGCTGATCCGAGGCACTCCAGTGGCCGAGGTATGCTACGGTCCTGACGCCAATGAGACGACGTGCTCGGATCTGCAAGGCAGCTGGGGAGTTGTAAATCACTTGTAAGTCGTGTCACAAACGCAGCCTTGCATTTTATCATATGCGGGAGACGAATCAATGCTGAGGCGTCAAAAAGCTTGAACAACCCTGTCGCAGTTGTACCCCCGTATTGGGACAACAACACGTGCGACCCCTTTGTTACCATTGGCGCAGCCGTCTCGTCCTGCGGGCTGGGCAACTTGGCATCTTACGCCATCAACGTATCAGACGCCGTAACAGCAGCGGCCGGCATCGAGTTTGCCCGTCAGAATAACATCCGCCTTGTCATTAAAAACACCGGCCACGACTATCTCGGCGGATCACAAGGCAAGGGCTCACTGGCACTGTGGACCCATAACCTAAAGGACATTTCTTTCCTCAACTATAGCAGCGCCGCCTACACGGGCCCGGCCGTCAAGATCGGCGCAGGCGTCCAGTTTGTCGACCTGTACACTCAGGCTGAAGAAAGAGGCCTACGCGTCGTGGGTGGCAGCTGTCCCACCGTGGGCGCCAATGGAGGCTGGCGGCAGGGCGGCGGTCACGGCCCCCTTGTCTCGTCCTATGGGCTCGGAGCAGACCAGACGTTGGAGATGGAAGTCGTCACAGCCGACGGACAGCAGCTCACAACCTCCCCTACCGTAAACTCGGACCTCTTCTGGGCCCTGAACGGCGGTGGCGCTGGCAACTGGGCCGTCGTCCTCTCTTCCGTTGTAAAAGCCCACGTCGACGGACCCGTGGCTGGTTCCGTCCTCTTCATCGACAACACCCACGACGACCGCTTCTGGAGTGCAGTTGAGGCTTGGACGAGGCTCCTTCCGGCTCTTAGCGACATTCCTAACTTCTCCAGCGAGATCTACATCACTCCGGACGTCTTTGCGTTGGACATGGCGACCTGGCCAGGCGGCGACGAGGCGAGCATGACTGAGGCACTTACCCCCTTTTACGAGGCGCTTGAGCAGCTCAACATTACTGCTACGCGCAACGAGACGGCTGTGCAGCGCACCTACTTCGACCATTACCAGACATATGTCGGAACAGATCAGATCTTCACACGCAACCTCACCATCGGCGGGCGCCTGGTCCCCAAGTCGTTTGTGGAGGAGGGCAGCCTGGTCCCCAACCTCACAGCCTCGCTCCGGGATATGATCGAGAGCGGCGCGGACGCGACAATCTACTTCCTGGCATACAACGCCAGCCTCGAGCGTGCCAGCGTGACGTCCGAGACCAATGCCGTTCTCCCTGCGTGGCGCGACTCGCTCTTCCTCATCAACCTCGTCACGCTGAACGACCCGCAGGCCAGCTGGGGCGACCTGAGTTCCGACCTGGCCACCATGAACCAGTGGCAGGAGACTCTGCGCGTTCTGATCCCAGACAGTGGGGCTTATATCAACGAGGGCACTTTCAACGATGCGACATGGAAGGATGACTACTTCGGCAGCAACTACGACCGTTTGAGCTCCATCAAGAAGGAGTATGACCCTGACTACATGTTCTATATCAAGACGGGCGTTCTCAGTGACGAGTGGTACGAGGCGTCCGATGGACGTCTGTGTAGGGTGGATGCTTGAAGTGGATATTGAAGTCCCTATGGTGCATAGTGGAAGGTACAAATACTGGTTCTGATCTGTCGGAGGCAACCCCCCCTTTCCTTTCCTTTCCTTTCCTTTTTTTTTTCATTCTGTCCTATATTATCTTTCTCTTAGATCCTGTATCTTACGCGTCACATTTCCGGAACCTATAGAATTGGACAAGAGCTTCGGTGGCACAACATTGTTAGATGTTATAGATTATCATTTCTACCCCAATCGTCTCTAATCTATACTATAGTAGTCGCCCCAACCCACACACAATGAGAGAGCTTTGATCTGTCCTAGGGTATGTGAAGGCTAAAAAAAAATGTATTGTCACTTTGGTCTTTTGGGGGCCTTAAGCCCCACGTTGGCTCCGAACCTCAGCAGCATCTCCACGGCCGTCTCGAACCCCACGGCGACGGCAATGTGCAGCGGCGTTCGCCCGCTCCCATCATAAGCATTCACGGCGGCGTTAAGCCCTTGGCAGCGGTCAAGCAGCAGCCGCAGCATCGCCTCGCGGCCGTCCTCGACCGCCAGGTGCAGCGAAGACCGCCCACGCACGTCGGTCTCGGGGACGCGCGCGCCGCTGGACAACAGCACGCCGGCGACTTCCTCGTGGCCGGCCGAGACGGCGAGCATCAGCGGCGTCATGCCATCGCTGTCCTTGCAGTTGCAGTCCGGGTTGTGCTGCACGAGGAGCTGCACGATCTTGAGGTGGCCGTTCTGCGCGGCCATGTGCAGCGGCGTCAGCCAGCCCGGGTCCTGGGTGAGATCGGGGCGCCTCTCGCTCTTGGCCGATGGGCTGCGCGGGCCAGCACTTGGAGTGGAGGCCAGGACCGTGGTGCAGGCTTCTTCCGGTGGGTGCTGTGCCGCTGGTAATGTTGGTGCAGGCGCCAGCGCCTCGGATGTGTCATTATTCAGGTCGGCGAGGGCGGCGTCAAATCCCATCAGTTCCATGCCAGAGAAGAAGGTCGTTTCTGGTTCAAACCCAAGACCCCCATTGGGATCGATGAATTCCAGGGGCACGGACTGTAATGCTGCCGCTTTATTATGGGCGCTGTGTCTCTCTTTTCTTTTTGGGTCAGATGTCAGCTGCCCAACATGCGAGGCTCACAAAAATAAAAGGAAAAATGGCGGCTAGGTATCCACGTAGAGTCGTTGGTACTCCTGCGGCTGCGGACAGCTTTGTGTTCCTTTTTGTCTGTCTTTTCTTTTCTTTCTCCATTTTCTTTCTGGTTCACGAAGAGGGAGGGCGTGATATATGGTTAGGCTTTAGAGAAGGGGTTGAGACATGATGAAACGATGTGAATGCATACCGCGGAATCGACGCTGCGCCAGGCGGTTACGCTCACGCCGTCGCTCAAGAGTTGCATCCTTGGTCGGCCCGTCTCGGGTCGGGTCCATCTAATTTACATTGACGACGTTCGTACAACCGAGGAACACCTGGGTAGGTATGTTGCTTCGACTAGACTGGCGTACGTGTCGACGGACCGTTCAGGTTCGCATCCCGACACGACTGAGGAGTTTGAAGCGCCTGGGAAGCGCCTGGATATATACGGATTGGCGGGAGCCCCTCCGCCGAATCTCGGTGCGTTTACCAAGGAAATTCAGATATCGCCGGAACCGCTGCTGCGCGAAGCAGACGTGTTTTTGCCCAGAATGCAGGCCATTCATCCTACCCGCGTATCAAAATATGCATGCGCCTCTGATCCTTCTACGAGCACGCGATTTCTCGGATCCGCCTCTTGTGCTGACGCCCTCCTCCTTCGCCTCAGGTACTTCCACCAGATACGGGTAGTCCCGACGCTGCAGTCAGACGGGATATGGTTGGTGCATATACCACTTCAGCCGTGGCCATTGCTTGAGATTGCGAACGGAATCTACTAGTCAGTTTGTGGCGGACAACTAGATGGAAGTATTGTGAGGTTTGAGTTCTGGTAGATAGAAGACTACTGGCCTATTGGCGGTTATCTTTTCGCACGCTGGCTCCGTACAAATGTAACCAAAGCCCATACTGATGACTGTACCGTGCTGTACTTACTACCTGTCGACCCAGCCACCTTGGTCAGCATGTCTCATTTGTCTCACCGTCTCTGCAAGCGAATACAGGGCCCCGGGCACGCACAGCACCAGGGATTCAAAACCGACCTTCCCGACGGGGGAGGATGCGCGCGATTCCGGCACATCTCACACACCTTACGGCCCACTCCGCTGCTGACTTTTCAAGGATGAATACCGTGAACAGGCGTGAGAAGGATCTAGCCGCAGTGCTTATCTTCTTCTAGATTTGCGTGGGCTGCGTGGCAGTGGCAAGCGTGAATACACAGCATGCATATGCATCAGTAAGACAAGTGCAGGATAAGCAAGGAAACGGTTGGTGACTCCCAGGTGCCCAAGTCCTTTATCAATTCCACCTGCTCACCTTCTTGGGAAACAGCGCAACCGCACGCACAGCCTTGATTTAACGAATCCTTAATGTGACAGATGATATCATTTTTCACATACATACCCTAGGGTAGTATATATTCTCCCGCATATTCCTACCATCCATGTAAGCCGAGAGCAAAAAAGTTGATACACCAATTAACTACGTCACCCTACACCGTAACACCAATACTTCTCACCATCCATTACAACCCCCCAACTTCACAACGCTCTCTCTTTTCAGCACAATTGTTTAAGAACATGGTGAGCATACCTCACGATATGCCGAGGAAGAACCAATTGATTGGTGCAATTAAGTTTGCTGATTCGCTGCCTGGTCGTCACTCACGAAGCGATATCTTCAAGCAGTAATTGGTGTATCAACTTTATTGCTCTCGGCTTGCCTGGATGATAGGAATACGCGGGAGAATATATACTATGTATGTGAAAAATGATATCATGTGTTGCCAGGTACTTCGAGGATGTACGTGGCAAGTGGCACATGTGAGACCCAACCAGTCAAGAGTGATGGCTTGGACGCCGCTCTACTTCTTCAGCCCGCGTCGAATGAACTCATCCGTAAGCTTGACCAAGTCGGCCCCGGATTCCCCTGTCGCCACGCCCATGTGGCTCTTACCCAGCGCCAGGTGCAGTCTGGAGCCCGGCGCGGATATCCTCCCAAAGGCCGCCTTCTGCTCCTCCGGGCTCGAGATGTAATCCAGCTCGGGTACTACCATCAGCACGGGCGCCTTGACCATGCCAAGGTACTCGGTCGGCTTGAAGTAAGCCAACTTGTGGTACGTCTGCAGTGCAGTCCTGTCCCGGAACCCGGCCGCCCCCTTCTCTTTGGCCAGGCGCATGAAGGCGTAAGACTCGTGCCCGCCGGGGCCACCAGACCCTGCCATGCCGAGGATATTCTCGCCCCGCGCGTTGAACGGGACAACTTCATGGGGCGGATTCCCGCGCAGCTGGGAGACTCGGTCGCGGATGATTTGCGCAAACGCCGCGTCGCGCTTGTGTGGCTGGTCGAAGCTGAGCAGGGGGCACACCATGACCACGGCTCTGACACGGTGGTCCACGGCCGCCGCGCTGCCGCTGATGGAGGCGCCGACCGACAGTCCCCAGAGAATGATGTTGGAGCTGTCGACGGATGGGAGTCTTGACACAAATGTGACGATGTCTGCGCCGCGAGTCTGTCAGTCAACCGGTTGCGAGGTCGGCATCTGGCCCCTGGCCGGGAGGCACAGGGTAGGTAGGTAGTTCCTCACCAGATAGGTCCTCGGCCATTTGCAAGGGGTCGATGAGGTTTCGCGGGCTGCCCGAACTTGCTCCTACACTGCGGGCGTCGTAGAAGAGCACGTTGTAGCCCAAGGCATGAAAGCCCTCGGCCACTTCAGGCAGGGCCATCTCCTTGACGCAGTTGAACTTTGGCAGTCAGGTATCAGTCTCATGTTCTCTCTGTATCTCGTCTTTTGCACGCAATGCTTTGCCACTGGGTATCCCGATGGGAGCATTTGAGAACGCCAAGAACCAACCTACTCCATGCGACATGATGATGGCTGGCGCTGGCCCGCGGGCTTCGTACAGCCATGCCGAGATTGTTGTTCCATCGATAGTCTTGCACTCGACCTCGCGATGATCATGAGTGACAGCCATAAGTAATAATCTCCAAGATACGATCTTGATCTCTCTGCACACTACTCGACTGTCTTTTGTAGTAGACCAACCGATAACAACAGCCACATCATTTCAGAGCCCCGCCAGCATCATGAAATAGCGATCACGAACATCGCCTTGGAGCTCCACTCCCACACCCACTTTGTCAGACTGCAGACCGCCTGCATGGACTACATGGACTCGTAATCACAAATGGGCTAACTTTCTGGGTCATGTAATCCGTAATTGTGCCTATCTTCTGCAGTAAGCATACCTCCCCTAGTGTGCATACATGCATTACTGAGTACTGCAAGTCCGTAATGACCTCCTAAAGCAGCTTTCCCATAGGAGCGTACGACTGATAGTAGTGATATCCATTGATAACAGGAGGATAGGCTAGACGCCATTACATGAGTACAAGATTGAGACCAACTAAAATTCCAAGTTAAATAACTACTAGTAGAAAGGAAAGGAAGTGGATGACGGAAGCGAGACTGAGGCCAGTCCATGTCTGAGAGGCATACACCCTTTTTGCGATTTTTAGATTGACGATACTCGACACAATGGCTCCGACACGGTTTCAACAAGAGCCCATGGCTATTGTGGGATTCTCCTGCCGACTCCCTGGCGGAAACAACTCGCCCCAGAAGCTCTGGTCCTTTCTCGAGGACGGCGGCATTGCACCCAACCATGTTCCATCGTCACGGTTCAACTTCTCGGGCCACTGGGATGGCTCTCACAAGCCAGGTACCATGCGACCGGCCGGAGGCATGTTCCTCTCAGAGGACGTCGATGTGGAGCGATTCGACGCCGGCTTCTTTGAAGTGTCAGGCGCCGACGCCACAGCCATGGACCCCAACCAGCGGCAGATGCTCGAGGTTGTGTACGAGGGGCTCGAGAATGCCGGCATTCCACTCGAGAAGCTCGATGGAGCACCAGTGGCGTGCTTCGTGGGGTCCTACTCGACCGATTACCTCGACATGTTGCAGCGAGACGCCGAGGACCGAGCCCCGGGATTCCTCATCGGCACGGGGCGCGCCGTCATGGCCAACCGCATCAGCTACTTCCTGAACATCAAGGGGCCCAGTGTGACGCTCGACACCGCCTGCTCAGGCAGCTTGGTCGGGCTTGATCTCGCGTGCCGGTCGCTGCAAGCGGGCGAGGTGGACATGGCCATCGTCGCGGCAAGCAACTTGTATCTCAACCCAGACCACGTCATGGATATGGGGGCCGTTGGCCAGGCACACTCGCCCACAGCGCTATGCCATTCCTTCGACGCCGACGCCGACGGCTACTGCAAGGCAGAGGCAGTAGGCTGCTTGCTGGTCAAGAGGCTGTCGGATGCCGTCAGGGACAGGGACCCCATCCGGGCCATTGTACGGGGCACAGCATCCAACAGCAACGGGCGGACGCGAGGCACTGGGGGCATCGCCCAGCCCAGCGGAGAGATGCAAGCGGCGGCGATAAGAGCTGCCTACGCCAACGCTGGCATCACGAGCTTTGACGACACGGCCTTTTTGGAATGCCACGGTAAGCCGCGCCAAGAAACAGATCCCAACCGATTTTTCTGCTCAGAATGAAAGAGGTCATGCACTGACACCTCAGCTCTCAAGGGACCGGAACACCGGCTGGTGACCCCGAGGAAGTACATGGCGCTGGGTCTGTCTTTTCGCCCACGCGAGACGGTCAGCGCCCTCTAGTTATTGGTTCGGTGAGTTCAGTCAAAGACTGCTGATGGAAGACATTCTCAGTCAAGTCTTTCCTTTTTTGCTTTTGCCGTATTTTGGAAATCGAGTGCGCAAGCCAGACACTCTGATGAAATCCAATATATATTGACTCCTTTCGTGTGAATAGATTAAAAGCAATATTGGGCATTCGGAACCAGCGGCAGGTATCTCGGGATTGATCAAGATCATCTTGGCAATGGAGAAGGGCGTGATCCCCGGGAATCCCACATTTTTGAAGCCGAGTCCCAAAAGTAAGAGACACTCATTCGTTCCCGATCACACCAGCATCAATTATATCCAACCCTTATTTACACGGACTAACTCCAAAATTTCCAGTTGATTTCGCGGGCAACAAAGTCATGGCCACCAGAGCAGCCATCCCCTGGCCTGACAATGGCTACTCAGTTCGTCGTGCGAGCATAAACTGCTTCGGCTTTGGAGGCTCCAACGCGCACGCTGTCGTCGACCAGCCAGCCAAGGACGTTCGCTCCACCTATTTGTCATCGTACCTGGACGATGGAGACACAGAACAAGACTGCATCGACTTGGACCAGGAGGCGCCCCAGCGGCCCTACCTTCTGGTCCTCTCGGCCAACGACGCCTCGGCGCTCAAGTCCAACGTGTCGGCGCTGTGCAGCCATGTGGCGAACCTCGACGTCAGCGCACCCGTGCAAGACCTCGCATATACCCTGAGCGAGCGGCGCAGCCATCTGTGGCACCGCGCCTTCGTGGCCAAGGACATGTCCGACGACCTCGACGAGGGCGACTTCTCCCTGGGCAAGAAGCTGGCGCGCCCGCCAAAACTGGGCTTCGTCTTCACAGGCCAGGGCGCCCAGTGGCCCCAGATGGGCCAAGGTCTCATCGCCACTTTCCCCGAAAGCCTCAGCATACTCCAAGAGCTCGATGCCGTGCTGCAGGCCCAGCCAGACCCGCCCGCATGGTCCCTCGAGGCCGAGCTGAGCCAGCCAAGATCGGCCGAGCACCTCCGCCAGCCCGAGTTCTCACAGCCATTGGTGACGGCGCTCCAGATTTGCCTCTTGACGCTGCTGGAATCATGGGGAGTCAAGCCAGCCGCTGTAGTAGGCCACTCGTACGTGTTTGAACACCTTTGCGCTTCTCCCAAATCAGGCCCGTCCAAGAGGCGGCATGAGTCCCGGGGTTTCCCGGAAAAATGTGGCGTGAACCTCTATAATGAGGACGGGCCCAAGAACCCCCAGAGTATACTCCAAGTGTATTTACTGACTCTCCGTCAACCTAAACCTGTAGATCCGGCGAGATAGCGGCCGCATACGCAGCAGGCCTCTTGAACCGTGCCAGTGCCATCAAGGCCGCCTTCTACCGTGGCCGAGCTGCCGTGAACCGCAAGGCCGAAGCCGAGGCCGAGGTGGGCATGATGGCCGTGGGCCTCGGCGCCGACCAGGCGCAGCCGTTCCTCGACAAGCATGTGGGTTCCGCGTGGATCGCGTGCTTCAACAGCCCCGGCAGCATTACCGTCTCCGGCCACAGGCCTGCACTCAGAGAGCTCGAGGCGGAGATCAAGGAGGCCGGTCACTTTGCCCGTATGCTCCATGTCGATTTGGCCTATCACTCGCCGCTCATGGGCATCATTGGCGACGAGTATGGCAGGCTGCTGCGTGATGATGACAAGTTTCTGCCAGCGGAAGCGGGCCAACATGACAATGGTGAGTGACTTCGTGATTCAGTCAATCAGAGACACGTTTAAAGTCGATGACGGCTACTTTTGGCTCTTCGAAAAAGTGGATTTGGTCCTCGTCGTCGTCTGATCGTTCTTCTCCCTCCGTTTTGATCTTGTCCCGTGGTCCAATGAATGAATGCTGACGCTTACGACAATGTCAATAGGCACGATCATGTACTCGTCCGTCACAGCGAGCAAAATCACCACGGCAACGGACGCGGACTACTGGACGGCGAACATGGTCTCGGCCGTGCGATTCGCCGACGCTCTCAAGGACCTCGTCGCCAAGGAGTCACCCGACGTGCTCATCGAAATCGGGCCCTCAGGCGCCTTGGCTGGCCCTGTGTCTCAGGTCTTGAAAGACTCATCGCTCTCCAGTGGTAGCGACGTTGCATACCACGCAGCCTGGGCCCGCGGTGCCGCCGCCGTCAAGACACTACTCAGTGTTGCGGGCCAGCTCTTCGTGGCCGGAGCACCAGTCAACCTGGCAGCTGTCAATGGCGGCTACGATGCAGGACGCGTGCGCACCATTGTCGACCTGCCCAACTACCAGTGGAACCACTCAGCGCGATACTGGCACGAGAATGCGGCCAGTGTCGACTGGCGCACCAAGCGCTTTATCACCCACGACTTGCTCGGAAGCAAGATCCCCGGCACTTTGTGGACAGCGCCGACCTGGCGTAAGAAGCTGGACCTGGCAGATGTGCCATGGCTTAAAGATCACCAAATGGGATCCGATGTTTTGATTCCTGGGATGGCATTTGCAGCGTAAGTTTTCCACATTTCATTGTGCCTCGATCCTTGAGCTGTCCTTCAGCCGCCTGCATTGCTGACACTTTTATTCCAAAAGAATGGCGCTGGAAGCCATGTATCAAAAGCATTGCGTCCTTCATCCGGAAGAGACCAAGGATGTCAAGGGCCCGGAAGACTTGGCCTACCGCTTCCGCAATGTCAAGTTTGAGCGCGCCATCGTCGTCGAGGAAGGCAAGAAGACCAACATCCTGCTAACTCTCTCCCCAGTTCCGGGTAGCAAAGATTGGCATGAATTCCGGGTGCGAACGGCAGCCGGGGAGAGACAAGATATCATCTACGAGCACTGCGCGGGTCTGATCCGGGTTCAGGAGCCATTGGGCCACGACCACTCACTTGCTGAGGCCCAGCTCACGCCCTTGCGCCATCCTCAGTCTGCTGCGCCATGGTACAAGTTGCAACAAGAGATGGGCAGCCATTTCGGTAAGTGGTCCTCAGAAGACAAAACTTACGGGAAGCAACTTCTGGCTTGTCTTTGTGCATCAATCCTTGGGATTACAAAACCCGTGTTGAGAGCCACTATGGGGGATTGATTTCCACCCTTTTTGACGTTGTCCTTTTATGTGGAGAAATGGATCGCTAACGACGAGAGCACTCTAGGCCCTGCATTCCGGAAGATCAAGCAATGGGAGACTGTCAGCGGCCAACGTACTTGTCGTGCCACACTGTCGTTGGACCCACCGCCATCCAAGTGGAACCCCCAGTCCAGCTATCCCATACACCCAGCTGTGCTTGACGTGTGCCAGCAGACGGCGACGGCAGCATTCCTTGCTGGAGAGAGGAGCACGCTAAAGGACGTCATCATCCTGTCCCAGATCGACGACATGGTGGTCAACCGCGTGCCACAGGAGCTCAAGGATGGCTTGTCGGTTGCCGAAGCCGTGTGGACGGGCCGCGGCCGCAAGGAGCACGTCCAGAGTTGGTCAACCAACGTGGCCGTCCACGATCCCAACAGTGGGGCGTTGTATGTCCGCTTCCGTGGCCTGAATTATGTGCGCTTGGATGTCGAAGAGAAGCCGGATGCACACGTCTTCCAGGCCACGGAGTGGAAGCCCGATATCTCGGAAATCACCCAAGACCAGCTGCTCTACTTGCCCACAACGACAAGCAGCAGCCGGCTTGATGAGACGATAGACCTCGTCGCGCACAAGACCCCGCGGCTCAGTGTCTTGGAGATCAACCTCGCTGATTCAGATCCGGGCAAGGCCTCCAGTGTCTGGCTTCAAGGCTCCAGGCCGGCGCGCAGAGCTTGTTCGCAGTATACATTTGCTTCGCCAAACGCTCAGACGCTGGTGGCGGTGGAGACAGCCAGCGCGGGACAAGCCGCCAACGCCAAGTTCCACCTCCTCGCTCTCAACCAGGACACGCTAGGTCTACCCTCCGGGGCCGCCGCGTACGACCTGGTGATTGTCACTGCCTCGGGAGCTCGCCAGGCAGATCTGCAGCCTTTATTTGGGAAGCTCGGGGCACTTTTGAACCTCGGCGCCGTCGCGCTCGTATTGGCTCCGGACTCGTCTCCATCCCCGCCCTCATCTCGCCCGTTGAGTGACGTCGCAGAGACACCGGAGAGCGAGAGCGCCGAGGCCAGCTCCCCAAGCACTGGGAGTCAGACGCCAGACAGGTCGACATCCGCAAGCTCCGCCGTTTCAATACCAGACATTAAGTTCTCTGGTAGCGGAATCTTCCAGCAAGTGCTTGATGCCGCGTCGGATCCGGCCAGCGTCATCCAAATCCAGAGCAGCCCTGAGGCGTATCTATGGCGGAACCATGGCAATACGTCCGACAGCAATTCTAGTGGAGATGTGCAGGCAGGAGAGATTGTCGTCGCGCGCTTCGCCGACGATACACCTCCAGTATCACCGGCGCTACTGGCCACAATTGAGGCATCTGGCTATACAGTGAGCCAAAAGGCTATCGAAGAGTTGGGACCAGAAAGTGCGACGCTGGCTTGCGCTTCTGTGGTGTTGATTATAGATGAACTTGCTCAGGTTGGTCCCACTCGTTTTGTTTCTGTCTCGCTGACTTTACTACACGAAATAGCTGTGTGTTTGCTAACTCTTGATATTTCCTGGACAGTCCGTCCTGACACACATTTCGGAATCCCATTGGGAAACACTGAAAAATCTTGTCGGGTCGGGCAAACAGATTCTCTGGGTCACCAAAGGGGCGCAGACAGACCGCGTCAATGATCCTGAAAAGGCCATGGTTCAGGGTCTGTTCCGCGTAGCACGCCGCGAAGACCCTGGCGCGCGGTTGACGACGCTGGATGTGCAGAGCCCTGCCAGCCCCGCGGCTCATTGGGCCATCGATCGCGTCTTGCGCAGGATCCTGTCTGGAGACAATGTCGATGACGAGTATGCTGAGCGTGACGGCCAGCTCCTCGTCTCGCGTGTCATCCCTGACGAGAGTCTCAACAAGTTCAAGGCGGCCGACATGGGCGCAGGCCTGGAGCCCGTCGTGAAGAACTTCCACGCCAATGGGGCACAGGTTCGCCTCCAGGCTGATAAGAAGGGCTCCCTCGACAACCTGAAGTGGTGTGAGACGGCTTTCGGCGAAGTCCCGGTGGAGCCAGGCAAGGTCGACATCCAGGTCATGGCCATGGGTGTCAACTTCAAAGACGTGGCGACCACGATGGGCATTGTGCCTGAGGATGAGCACATGATCGGGTGCGAGTGTGCTGGTTATGTCAGACGCCTCGGCCCTGGCGTGAGCGGATTCAAGATCGGCGACCGCGTTGTGGCCCAGACCAATGGAACCTATGTCAACCACCTCCAGGTCGTGACTGATCGCGTCTACCCCATCCCGGATTCCATGTCTTTCGAAGATGCTGCCACAATCCCACTTGTGTACCTCACAGCCATCTACTCACTGTTCCATCTCGGGGATCTTCAAGAAGGCCAGGTAGGATCGATCAGTTGTCGTTTGGAGCCTAGCATGCCACTGACTGCTTTGTAACACAGACAGTATTGATCCACTCCGCTGCAGGCGGTGTCGGTATGGCTGCAATTCAGCTCGCCCAGTACAAGAAGTGTGATGTGAGGATACCCTTAAAGTTCCCTGACTGACCGATGGCAAGAAAAAGTCATGCTCACACGGCCTCTACTCTGCAGATCTTCGTCACGGTCGGCACGCAAGAGAAACGCGACCTGCTTGCCTCCCAGTTCAGGATCCCCGCCAACCGCATGTTCTCTTCCCGAGATACCAAGTTCGCCGAGGAGATACGGCGCGAGACAAACGGCCGGGGCATCGACGTCATCCTCAACTCGCTGGTCGGCGAGCTGCTAGACGAGTCCTGGCGGCTGACGGCTGATGGTGGCGTGATGGTCGAGATTGGAAAAAGGGACATTGTTGACCGAAACACACTTTCTATGGAGCCCTTTGACAGGAACTGTTCTTTCCGCGCCATCGATCTATCATACGTTAGGCAGATCAGTCACGGTCTGACGGGGACGTATGTAGTGGCCCGTTTTTCTTGTCCCACCCCCCCCCCCTTTTTGCGGGAAATTCTTCGTCTTCAGATCGGCTAACCAGACGCCAGGCTGCTTAAGGAGGTATTTACCCTGGTCGAAGGCGGTCACGTCGGACCTATCCATCCCGTCACTGTGTACCCGGTCGACCAGGTCATTGCGGCGTTGTCGAACATCCGCCGTGGTCAACACGTTGGAAAGATTGTCTTGTCCAATTCGGACCAAGACCTGAAGCTACCCATTCAGCCAGCAATCCGCAAATTGGAGTTGAGACCCGACGTGTCATACCTGATCGTGGGAGGTCTGAAGGGTCTCTGCGGCAGTCTGGCAGTGCACATGGCCCGCCACGGTGCGCGGCACATCATCGCCATGAGCAGAAGCGGAATCGACGACGAGGCATCGGCCCGTGTGATCCAGAACTGTGCCTCATACGGCTGCGAGGTCAAGGCCGCAAAGGGTGACGTGAGCGACGCAGCCGCCGTGCGAAGCGTCTTCCGCTCGGCATACCCCGAGCAAATCGCCGGCGTGATCCAGGCGGCGATGGTGCTGAGGGACAAGCCATACGAGACGATGACGCACGACGACTACCACACTGCCATCAAGGCCAAGCTCGAGGGCACGTGGAACCTCCACGACGCGGCACAGCAGGAGCAGCCGCAGCAGCCGCTCGACTTCTTCACCATGCTGTCCAGTATCTCGGGTGTCGTCGGGAACAAGGGGCAGGCAAACTACGCAGCCGCCAACGCGTTCCTCGATGCCTTTGCCTTCTACCGCCAGGGGCTCGGCCTGCGTGCGCACACGGTCGACCTCGGGCTGATCGAGGACGTGGGCTACGTGGCAGAGGTAGGCGGCGCGGCCCTCGAGGCGCGCTTCGACAAGCGCGAGTGGACGCCCATCAACGAGGGCATGCTGCGCCGCATCCTCGGCTTCTCTGTCATGCAGCAGGGCGGCAGCCCGGCTCCCCTGAGTGCAGCGAGTGCCGCCCAGATGGTCACGGGCATCGCCTACCCGCTGGCACTCGACCGGTCGGACCTGGCGACCAACCGCCGTTTTGCCTACCTGTTCACCACGGCTGGTGACGCTTCGGCCGAGACCACTGGTGCCGGCGGCGGCGACGACCAGACTGACCAGGCACTCCGCGCGTTCCACATAATGCGCGAGGCGGGCGGGGCCGATGTTGATGCGGCTGCACTAACCAAGGCGGCCGTGGCACTGCTGCAGGGCCAGATCACCAAGCTGTTGCGTCTCGAGACCGAGCTGGAGCCGGGCAGGCCTTTGATGGCGTATGGCCTCGACTCGCTGTCGGCCGTTGAGCTGCGCGGCTGGGTCCGTCAGAAGCTGCGTGGCGAGCTCAGTACGTTGGATATCACCAACGCGAGCTCGCTGATCGCGCTCTGCGAGAAGTTGGTCTCAAAGCTGCCGAAACCAGAAGCAGCTGCGAAGTAATGTTTGGTTCTCATGCAATGGTGCTCGCGTCGCCCCGGGTGGAGCTCTACATCATGTGGGAGTTGCCTCACCTTCGAAGAACCTTTTGTAGGCCTTGGGAGAACACGCGGGCCGTCTTAATTTTCCCTGAAGCCTGGAAAGCTTGCTGTATCTTTTTTGCGTCTAAATAGAAATAAACTCAATTGGAGCTGTGGCAGGTGAGAGAGGCGATGGCCATCTAGATTTTATATAGGCTCAGTGGTAGGTAGTGTATACCTTACCAAGTAGATAAATGGGATTGAAAGAGAGCAGAATTTATACTCCGTCTCACTAATAGACTCCCCAGACCCAGTAGCCGTTGGATCTAAGGACAGAGACTAATCCCGGTCCCAGCTGTGGTCTCTATCGTTCTTCGTCAAATCCTATCTGGGAAGAGGCTATGGAAGTCGTCCAGCGGATTTCGGCCACCACTTGGGCAATGGCAGGTGATCGACTTACTCAGAAGCAACCGCGAGACGACAAGCAAAGGCTACCGTAACGACGCTGACATGGGTCGAGTGGCGCGTCGCGGATATCTCACCCAACCTCTCGACAGGTCTAACTACTGCAGGTGCCTCTCACCGAGTTCACGACCGCCTGTGTCTGGCTTTCGGCTGCGAGGATGTCTCGACGGCCTACCGTATCCTGACGTTCCTTCGTTCGTCCCTCGTCAGTTCCCACTTGATTGACTACTGGGCCGTGTCCGTCGATGAGGAGATGGTCGACCGGGGGAGAGGGGAGTGGCTCAGGTACTACCCTGTCTTCCCGTCTGGCTTAGGCCCTTCAGGCGAAGACGTTTAAATTAAAAAAAGGTGATAAAATCCAAATAGTACAATTATAATACCATTCAGTGCGCACTAGGGTTTCTCTTCTGCTTTGGCAACCCTTGTTGATCAGATCAACCAGACAGAAGAGCCACACAATAACGACTATGGTAAAATTCAAACTGTATCTGGCTGCGTAAACATATTCCAGCTGGCCATAGAATAGAGTTGATTATACTATAATGACTTCCTGTTTTTGTTCATCCCTGAAAAAATCGTTATACATACTATACACGATCCCGATGCGCTTGAATCGCTTTGATCCATTAGATTACTGACACAATTAAGATCACATTTTTCTTCTTCGAAGTGTCAGTCACTCAGTCTGGCGAAGGGATTTCGTAGTCTCTAGACTAGTGACTGGCTCTTACGAAGTCAGGCACCTGAGGTATTTGCCATGGAATCAATGGCCAGCTAATCCTGACCAGTCATAAATTCTGTGATGAACTCTTGAGGCCTATTTGAAATCGCTTAGCCACTGCTGAAATCTATGAAAACGATGAGAAAACTATGATTGGTATCTGATCCCACATCACTGAATACTACGATATACTAAGGGTGATTCATCCTTTTGAAAATGTATATATAAATCACTTGTAGCTCCAGCATCTTGTCTTAGTTCCTTTGCTCTATATCAAATACCATTTGCATTACTGCACACAAGAGCACATCACAACCAAGAAGCAAAGCATCAACATCGTTTTTCCATTCTCGAACCCCTCTCCGCACACCCAAAAGAAAAGTCAAGAAAGAAAAACAGTACCGCTTATCACGCTCATCACATCGACATGGCTGAACCCCAGTGCGGCAACTGCGGCGCACCACACGAGACGAGATATTGCCCAGCTCCGACGCCATTTTACCCACCGGTTAAGTAATTGAGCGAAACGTCCCTCAAGATTTGGCTAAGAACATCGATTGACTCTTCTTCGAACGAGAGACTCTGCTTCACCACCGGTAATCGTCTCCTGGCACTGTGAGTGCGCCAACTTCCGCTAGCAACCAGCCCACAGGCGCGGACGAATATTGGTGCCATAACGACGAAGTGCAAGATATTGGTTGGGGAGGATCGTTCTAGATGTAGCAACGATAGACAAACTAGATCGGGATAGGCAAAAAGGTCGCGGATTCTCGATAGAAAAAATCGAAGTCTCTATTAAGAAAAAAACACCTTTCTCTCAGACGCTGTGAACCGTAATACATGTCAATGCAGAACTGACACAATCATATGAGCATTTGACCACCAAATTTCCTGGTCAAGAATTTCCTGATGGATGGGTTGGAATATAGACAATAGGGAGCCAAGCCTGGCCCATTTGTTAGCTCTCATCTGAGTCTAGCTTTTCGAGCAGCCGTGGCCTGCTTGATCCTGCATGTGTATACCGGAGTCTCCTGGTCTGACATATCAGTCCGACATGCCATATCGCCGGACAAGGACATTCATGTCAATGCAGGTAGTACGAGACAAGAATGATCATAAAATAATAAAGGAGATGTATTGTAGTCAGTAATTATATGCTGCCAAGACAAAGGAAAGTTTTCATAGCGAGAGTCAAACCCAAATGCCCGGAACTCCACCTTCAAAACATCGCCATCGTACTATCAATACAAAAACATCACAGCCCCATAATTATTATCTAGCAGCCCATGTCAAAATCATCTCCCGCTGCACCTTCTCCAAATCCTGACACCGAGCAGCAGCCAATATCTCATCCACAGAGACATCATCCTTGGCCTCAACCATAGCCCGCACAACAGCACCAAGCACAGCAACAAGCCTCCTCACACCCTGCTCCTCAATGACCGAGTCGGAGAACAGCGCACGCACGCTCATGCCCTCGAGCACCTTGCCTCGCGAGACCAACGAGACATCAAGCGTAAACGGCGCCCCGTCGTCACTGAACGCAGACAGCTCCCTCCGCCGCAGCCCGATCCCGCCGGCCGCCCGCTCGGCGTACGGGTCGAACGGGTGCACGACGACCTGCGGCGCGGTGGCACACGCCGCCGCGGACTCGGCGTGCACGCCCGCGGCGCCCTCGAAGCCGACGTGCTCGTGCGGCGCGAGCGCGCGCAGCTGGTCGCGCACGTGCGAGACGAAGCCGCCCAGCGTCGCCGACGGCGAGTGCCGCAGGCGCAGCGGCACGCTCGTCACCGTCGGGCCCACGAGGTCCTCGATGCCCGGGACCGTCGCGGACGTGCGGCCCGTCGACACGAGGCGCAGCACCGTGTCTGGGGTCTGGAGCTGCTGGTGCAGCGCCAGGCCTATCGCGGCGTAGGCCAGCTCGGCCTGTGTGCCTTGGGCGCGCGTCGTGGATGTTGCGGTAGGGATGGTGATGGTGTGTTGCAGGAGGCACCTTTGTGAGTTGTCGTCTGCGGGCTTGAGGGGGATGAATGGGCGTGTCGACACCCCGGCCATTGTGTTGCTCCAGAACGCGGTGGCTGCGTGCTGGTCTTGCTCTTGGAGAGCCTTGACGAAGTGCTTGAAGCCGACTTGTTCGTAAACTATTTCCTGCTCTGCCGTGTTGTTGGTTTGTTCCGCAAGGCGAGCATACTCCAGCTCGAGAGCTTCGAAGACCTTGCTCATTGACCAGGCGTCATAAGTGGAGTGGTGCAAGGCCAGGACGAGCCATCTGTTGTTCAGCAAAGAAGCACGTGTAAGAGGCCGCCCGAAGCCCAGCTCTCGCTGCTTGTCGGCGGCAATAAAAGCGTCAACGTCTGTCGAGGGACAATCGAAATGCATGATATCGTCAGGCGACGCCATCACTGCTTGGAGAAGCTCGCCCTCGTGGCTCTTGATGATGCGTGTGCGCAGGATCGCATGCGCGGCCACGACACGGCGCCATGCTCGCTCAAGACGACCAACGTCAACAGTCTCTGGGATCTCGAAGACATTGTGCAACCAGAAAGCACCCGGGCGGGACAGTGTCTGCTGCGCGATAGAAAGCTGGGTAGCAGTCAAGGGGTAAATATCAACCACAGCCTGCGGCTGGGAGCCACAGAGGTCGGCGGCCCTGATCTTCAACAGCTCTAGATTGACCGACTGGGGTAGCAGCGAGAAGGGAGGAACATCCGGAAGCGAGTCGCTCTGAGGAACAACTGACCTGCCTTCCAGCAGACGCGACAGCGCACCGAGAACAGGATGGTCATACAGATCCTGCACCGCGAGCGACACCTGGCCGGCACGCGCGAGTGAGGCCATCTTCATGGCGGCGATGGAGTCGCCACCGCACTCGAAGAAGTCAGCCTCGACGCCAAAGTCCGCGGGGGCGAGGCCGAGCACCGTGCACCACATCTTGTGCAGCAGCTTCTCCGTCCTGGTCCGCGGGGCCTGCACGGCGCGCTTGGCCGAGAGGGAGAAGCGGGCCAGGCTGGCGAAGCCCAGGTCGGCGACGAGGGCGCGCAGGCGCTTCCGGTCCGTCTTGGCCGACGCGGACAGGGGCATGCTGGTCAGCGGCACGAAAAAGCTGGGGATCGTGAAGGCCGGGAGGACGGCCGCGAGATCGGCCCGGAGGCCCTTGGTGCGCTCGACGAAGCTCTGGAGCGTGCCCTCGTCGGAGACGACCGTCGCGTTGTCGCGGTCTTGGGGCTGTCCGACCGGAGTCGTGTTCATGAATGCGACGAGGCGCGAGTCGGACGAGTCGGAAGGGTTCTCGATCATCTCGACGGCTACCTCGAGGCCGACGCCGCCGTCCAGGGCGACGCGGATCTTGTTCTCGACCTCGCCCACGTCTACCTTGAGACCGTGGAGCTTGACCTGCGTGTCCTTGCGGCCCAGAAATTGCACGCGGCCGCCTGGCATCCAGCGGGCCAGGTCACCCATGCGATAGATGCGGTTGCGTCTGTCCTCGGGCAGGAAGGGGAGGCTCTTGACGAAGGCATGCTTTGTCTTCTCGGGGTTTTTGTAGTATCCGGCCGCCACATTGGGACCTTCAACAACCAATTCTCCAATGGCCCCATAGGGCATAAGCCGGCCGTAGTCATCCGGGTCCACAATCCAGGTGGCGCATCCCATGGACCAGCCAATGTCAGACCCGATGTCCGCCTCGGTGAAGTGCGGGTGCGCATGACTCCAGATGGAGGTCTCTGCGGGGCCGAAGGAGTTGATGAGATGCAGCCTGTTGGCCCAAGTCTTGACGTTGGTGACGGTGGCCGTCTCGCCTCCGTACAGCAGCGTCCGGAGGCTTGGGACGTCATCTGGGTTCAGGAGAGACGCGACACTGGGCGTGAGGAAGGCCCAGTCGACGCGCATCCGCTCCATGGCACCGGCCAGATCGTTCATGCGCTCCTCATCCGATGGGATGCAGACCTGGTGTTTATGTTAGAAAATCTTTGAAGGGCTTCTGGCTGCGTTTGATGGCACTTACTGTGGCGCCACGCGTGAGGGACGTGAATATTTCGCCAATGCTCACATCGGACGTATAAGCCGTGAACTGCAAGTTTCTCCCGCCCTTTTTGTAGCAGAGAGTCTCTCCATGGCCGCGCATGCTGCTGCTAAATGCAGAATGGTCGATCATGATGGCCTTTGGCTTACCAGTACTGCCGCTGGTGAAGAGAAGGAACGCCAGATTCTCAGGGGAAATTTTACCCTGGGCACCATTCTCCCCTCTCAAAACGCCGTCATTCCGGATGGACGGCCCAACACACATATAATTGGCAAAGTGGCTTTCCGTGAGGGCTACGTTCTGCTCACTGCAAAGCACAAACTCAGCATCAACATCTGAGACGAGTGATTGCAGGTTCTCAGGAGCCAATGCCGGGTTGAGCGCGACATTTGCGGCACCAACCTTGAGCACGGCCATCATCGCAACGACGGCCCAGATGCTCTTCTCGAACACGAGTGGCACTCGCATTCCCGGGCGCAGGCCACATGACTCCCAAAGATGGCCTGCCAGGCGCGAGGACAACTCGTCCAGCTCCTTGAAGGTGAGAACTCCCTCCCAGGAGACGAGAGCCTCGGCATCAGGCTGCTCCTCGGCCTGCTTTTGGAACAGCTCATGGACCAGGGCCTGCATTGGCTCGGCAACGGCGCCGTTCCACATGTGCATCTCCTCAACATCCTCAGGGGCGGCGAGGACAAGGTCAGCGACGCGGCGCCCTTCTGAGCCGTCGCTGCACAGCTGGTCCACGATGTGTGTCATCTGGCGGAGGAACCGCTGCACCTCGTCGGGCTGAAGTACCTGGTCGTCATGGGTGGCGACGAGATGGAGCCCGTCCGCCGAGACAGTGGCCTCGAGGACAAGCGCACAGCTGAGGAAGCCGTTCTCGAGCCCGGAGGGCGGCGTCGACGTGAACTTGAGCCCGTCGGCCGCCTCCGCGTCCACGTTCTGGGGCGCGGCGGCGTGCGGCTCGTCGACCTGGACGACGAGCAGGCTCTGCGCGTCGACGGTCGCCAGTGCCTCCATGTTGTAGCGCCGGATGTTCTGCATGCCGTGCTGCTCATGGGCCAGCATCCCCGCCGACCCGGCCTGCACCTCGGCCATGAGCTCGTCGACAAGCCTCTCGCGCTCGATGCCCACCCGCACCGGGATGGTGGCCAGCGTCGGGCCGGCGACCAGCTCGGCCGACGACAGCAGGCCGGACGCTCGCCCGTACACGGTGGAGGCGAAGACGACATCGTCGGTGCACGAGTATGCACCCAGAAGGATAGCAAAAGCCGTGCGGAGCCAAGTGGTCGGGGTGAAGCTCTTTGCGGCCCGGTCGCCCCGGTCGCCCGGGAGGGCCGAGGTTATCGTTTGGACGCAGTTGGACCTGGGCCGGAAGTCTAGTGTAGGCAGCTCAGGCCAAGACAGACGGGGAGCGCCGCTGACGTAGCGCTGCCAGAAGCTCTGGCTCTTCTCGGCGTCTGTGGCCTCGAGCCGGTTGATGAAGACGTTGTACGGGATGGTCGCCGGCTTTGGCATGCCGGAGTAGGCGCGCCTGACAGCTGTCAGGAGCAGGCCGAGCATCCACCCATCGTACACGGCGTGGTGGATTGTCATGACAAAGTGATGCTTCTGGGTCTTCTTGTCTTGGAAAGCTGCCAGCCTGAGCATGCTGTCACCTGTCTGCATCTTGTCTCTCGCGTCGAGCTTCAGGTAGTCGTTCAGGCTGCGTGGTTTCAGCCAGCGGGGCTTGGACTTGACGACGGCCTGCATCAGCCGGACGCTGCCGTCGTCCAGGAGCCAGGGGAAGAAGCGCGTTCGCAAGATCGGCCAGTCGTCCAGCACGACAGACCACGCCTTTTGGAACCGGAGCAGGTCGGTGTCAGGCGATAGCTCGTGCACCATCTGGGCGACATAACTTCCTTTAGCATCTTGAGAAACAGCTAGGAGGCCTTCCTGCAGGGGAGTGCAGGGATAAATGTCCTCGATGTCGCTCTCCTCGATTCCCAGTTGATCCGCGGCAGACTCGAGGAGGCCGGACTGGGCTGCTTCAACGCCTCCAACTGTCGCATAGGGGGCAACCACGACGCTTGAGGGCGACTCTGGGCTGCCGTCAGCCGCGTCCATATCCTCATGCTCGTTGTCAGCCACGACCGCCACCTGCGCCATGTCTTGAAGGACCGAGCTCTTGAAGATCTGCTCCACAGAGACCTTGATGCCCTCCCGCCTGGCCAGGGAGACCAGACGCATCGCAGAAAGCGAATCGCCCCCAATCTTGAAGAAGCTGTCGCGCACATCGAGCTCGAGCTCGCGGCCCAGTGCGACACCCCACAGCCTCGCGAGCACACGCTCCATGACGCTGCCGGGGGCGTGCAGCTGCCGAGCCTTGCCGCCCGTGCCGCCCCCGAGGCGCACCAGCTCGGCCGTGGGCACCATGGACGCCAGCTGCTTGAGGACCTTGCGGTCCGTCTTGGCCGACGCCGTCAGGGGCATCTCGCGCAGGGGCACGAAGGCGGTGGGGACCATGTGGCGTGGCAGCGCGGCAGCCATGGCGTCCTCGAGGCCGTCGAGGGCGCCGTGCATGACGTCCGAGGTCTCGCTCACCAGGAGGGAGAGCAGCTTCTGCGTCTCGGGGTCGGCCGCCGAGGAGGAAGAAGTCGCAGCTTTGCTGTTGTCTTGCTGGTCGGCAGTGGACTGGAGCGGATCCTTGGGCGCGATGAAGGCCGCGAGGATGCGGGACGAGCCAACGGGGTGTGGCGTGACGACGTCGACGGCGACCAGCATGGTGTCGGGGACCTTCTGGCGGATCTGGTGCTCGATCTCGCCCAGCTCGATGCGCAGGCCGTTGAGCTTGACCTGGTGGTCGCGCCGGCCGAGGAACTGCACCATGCCGTTGGGCAGGAAGCGGGCGAGGTCGCCGCTGCGGTAGATGCGCATGGGGGACTTGCGGCCGGCCGGCATCCAGGCCGGGTCCGTCACGAACGTCGCGTTGGTCTTGTCCGTCGCGTTGAGGTAGCCCGCGGCGACGTTGGGGCCCTCGGTCAGCAGCTCGCCTATGGCGCCGATCGGCAGCAGCTTGTTGTAGTCGTCCGGGTCCGTGATCCAGGTCGCGCAGCTGACGCCGTGCCCGATGTTGCTGCCGAAGTCGCTCAGCTCGACGGGGCGCGGGATGCAGTGCGACCAGATGGAGGTCTCGGCCGGGCCGAAGCTGTTGATCAGGTACAGATACGGTGCCCAAGTCTTGAAATTATCTGGCGAGGCCGTCTCACCGCCAAAGACCAGCGTCTTAAGGGACGGGACTTCGGCAGGGCGCAATAGTGTCGCGACACTGGGGGTGAAGAATGCCCAGTTTACGTTGAAATCATGCATAGCTCCGGCGATGTTGTTCTTACGATCCCACTCGGATGGGACGCAGACACAGGACCCCAAGGCCAGGGATGTGAAAATCTCTCCGATACTCACGTCGGAAGTGTAGGCCGTGAACTGGAAGTTGCGTGACCCAGGGCCGGTAGTAAACCGAAGAACCTCGCCGTGGCCCCGGATACTGCTGGAGAAGGCCCTGTGTGGGATCAAGATTCCCTTGGGCAAACCCGTCGAGCCAGAAGTAAACAGCACGAATGCAGTACTCTTAGGCACAACCTCGATCTCGGAGCTGAGGCGAGGCAAGGAAGGCCGCCCGGCCAGAGCCCGCAGCGTGTTGGAGTCGAGGACAACGACACGACGGCCCAGGCTGGCTGCCAGCTCACGGTTCTGGCCGCTGGAGACGACGATGCACTCGCCCATGCCGGAGACGAGCCCCTGGAGCCGCTTGGTGGGGTGTGCAGGGTCGAGGGCAACGCTGGCGCCGCCCGCCTTCAGGACCCCCAGCATGGCGACAATGGTGAGGCCGCACTTCTCGAACAGCAAGGGCACGTACGACCCGGACTTGACCCCCATGGACCGGAGCCATCTGGCCAGCTTCTCCGAGACCGCGTCCAGCTCTGCAAACGTCCACTCGCCGTCACGGGCGCAGATCGCCGGCTCGTCGGGCTGGGAGTCGACGCGGCTCTCGAAGAGCTCGTGTACGCCCTTCTCGAGGGGCTCTGGGACGTTGCCGTTCCACCGCTGCAGCTCCTCCCAGTGGGACGGGGCGATGTGATGGATGTCCCGCAGCGGCGACTCGGAGGTAACGTCGCTGGTCTGGAGCAGTACATGCTCGAAGTGGTCCAGGAGGCGTTGGACCTGGACCTGCTCGAGCACCACAGGGTCGAAGCCAACGTCGACGGAAAGGGTGGCTTCGTCTGGAGATGCAGTGACCTCGAGGACCAGGGCATAGTCACGGATGGCCTGGCTCGGGTTCTTGCCAGTCTCCGCCTCTTCACCCAGAGTGAAAGCAACCTTGGTGATTGCAGCAGACTCGTCCTGTGGCTGCGAGTGCACAATCAACAGGTTCTGGAACCTGCAGGCCGCGGCGCAAGACTCGTTGATGGTCTTGATGCCGTCGATACCACACTCGGCATGGGCACTCGCGGACCTAGTCTGGGCCTCAACCGCTTCTACAAACCGAGAAATGCTGCAGTCCAGGTCGTCGAGGTTGATGCGCTGCGGCACAACAGCCAGGGTGGGCCCCAACGTCGGCTGCTCGTCTTGATCAGGCGCCAATCCGGCCCCATAAATAACGTCGCCAGAGTCCTGGTACTTGCTGAGGGTGAGGGCCCAGGCGCCATGTACCCACGCTGCCAGCGTCGACGACGAGCCCGGAGTGGGATGCTGGAGCAGGATGTTCTTTCGGGTGTGGGAGTCTCCGAGAGGCTCGTGTGCTGCGGGGATCTCTGGGAAATTTGGGGTTGCGCAGTCCTGCAGTGTCCGAGCCCAGAACCTCTTCTGAGACTCGGCGTGCTCGACCGGGTCGGCTGCAATAGGTCGCGGCGAGAGGGCGAACAAGGTGCGCGGCACAGACACGCCCGATCCGGGTGTGGCTGCATTCAGGAACTGAAGCATGCTGTTGGTCTTGGCCGTGTCGAAAACCGCGTTATGGGCCGTCATGACGACCCAGTGGACCCTGCTGTCGCGGTGCACCCCGCGGACGAGGGCAAAGCGGCAAAGCGGTGCGCCGAGTCTGAAGCCCAGCTCGCTGTCTGAGCTGGTGTAGTCCTCCAGGTCAAGACACTCTCTCCACTCGATGGGCTCTGCGATGACAGCCTGCATGAGCCGTCCGCCAGGGGCACGAAACAGGCGCGTCCGGAGCACGGGCGCGTGCTCATAGAGGACTTCAAACGCGACCTCTACCTCGTCGCGGCCGATGTTTTCTGGGACCTTGAAAACGACCTGTGATGAGTACGCGGGCGCGTGCCGCAGTGAGACTCCCATTGACGCTGTCTGCGCGGCAGTGCAAGGGGCGACATGCTCCACCATCTCATCTAGGACACCACACTCGACAGCCGCATGTTTCCTGGTCCTGGCCGCGACACCACCACCGCGCTCTGATGTGCTGTTCATGATGCCTGTGATGCTATCCAGCTTCGCCTCCGGGTGTGCTGTGAAGGCCGCGATGACACTCTCGAGCTGCCTCGCAATCTCGAAGACCTGGTCGTGTCGCAGCGCGCGGTTGTCGTACGAGAGCTTCAGCGGCACCGTGCTGCCCTCGCGTGGAAACAGTTCCAACACCAGGCCGTAGTCCATGGCGTCGGCTTGCTCGGGGCCGTCGTCAGGGGCCATCAAGGACTGGCTCCGGCGTACTGCGTCTGTGGTCTGCACGTTGACCAGCGTCCGGAAACCACAAGCCCTCTGCCCGTCGGGCCCGAGGTCATTGATGGCGGACAGGCCTACCTGCTCCCAGTCGTTGATCTGGACCGCCTGCAAACTTGTCTGCTGGAGGAACTCGGACACTGTTGACGAGTAGTCCAGCTGCACGCGCATCGGCGATGTTGCTATCATGGGGCCGACGATGCCGGTGCAGTTTGCTACCGGCGCATATCGGCCTCCGTTTGTGACCCCGAACACCACATCGTCGGAGTGCTCGTAGCAGCCTAGGAGAAATGCCCATGCTGCCCGGAACACGTTTGCCTGCGTGAAGTTCATCTTCGTGTCGGTGTGAGGCAGCGGGTATGTGTAGAGGGCGTTGGTGCGGAATGGCGACACCAGCTGGTCCGGGTTTGAATCCGTGGTCCCGGCGGCATAGGGGAATGCGGGAGAGGGGGCATCTAGCAGCTGCTGCGACCAGAATGCCTTGCCAGCGGGGTTCTTCCGGACCTCGAGGCTGTAGGCGACGAAGGAATTAAAATTAGGCGGTGGTGGGAGCATCTCAGCCCCTGATGCGACATCGCCAATATGCTTTGCGATGAGCTCGAGACTCGCCATGTCGTAGGCGGCGTGATGGGCGTGCCATAGCACTGAGGGTGTTTCTCGGCCCTCGGCAACCACGATACTCATCCTCGAGAGCGGCGTGCCCAGAGCGATGGCGGGCCGCGGGAAGTCCTGTTCCCACTTGTCGAGAGACGCAACCCGGATGATCTCGACCTGCGTCTTTTGCGAGAGAACGACTTGCACAAACCCGTGTTCTGCTGAAGTCGCCATTGACGTCCGCAGGATGGGCAGTTTCTGTATTGTGCGCTCCAGCCACTCACCCAAGATCTCCGGGTCGACAGTGAAGGCGCAGTGGAATAGCCATTGCGACACGTACGCGCCGGGGATGCTCAGCGAACGAGCCATCAGGCCGGCCTGTAGTGCCGTGGCCGGATACACGTCCTCGATGTCCTCGCGCGAGACACCGCACTGCTCAGCTGCAATCTTGACGTCCTCGTCGTCGACCAGGCCGAACGGCTGCAAAGATGAAGACACCTCGGCCGTGGGGGAGCCAGCTCCCGCCAGAGACACGAGGGCTGCCAGGTCGGCAAACAAGGGCTCCTGGAACACCATCTCGCGGGAGAGACATATTCCTGGGTGTTGGTGGGTGGCCGCGGCCACCAGCTCGGCTGTCGCAAGAGAGTTGCCGCCAAGTTCGAAAAAGTGTGAGTCGGGCCCGATGTCTTCAGGGTCGATATCGAGGACATCTGCCCATAGTTCTCTCAGGATCTCCTCCAGGCTTTCCCCTATAGACTGTTGCCCGTCGCTGGACTCATCTGCCCATTGCACCGACACCTGAATAGCTGCCGCCTTGGCACGTGCAATCTCTGATATATCGTGCACCTCTTCAACGGTGCCGGGGGGAGGTGGGATGAGTGAGTCTATCGAAGGTGCCATTATGATGGTGAGGGTGTTTGTGTTCGCCTTTGTGTGCTTGGCTCGAGCTGTGATTAGTGGTTGACAATACAATTGATAGGTCACGGAAAACTGTATGCTGAGATGAGAAGCTGCAGGATCTTGGTGATATGTACATGTCCTACTGAAAAGCAAAACGTTGTACTGGTAGAATTCAACGTTCCCGGGTATGGGGATCTGACAAGCACTTAACCCAGCGGCCGGTGTTTTCTTGGGATGCCTTCAACTTGAGTTGTGGATCCTTCAACTTACACGATCCATGGCGGTGCCCTGTGCGCGCACATGGCCTATGGCCCATAAATGGCACCACCAGTTCATGGCCCTTGGTGGCACCACCCCACTGCCATAATCCACGGTCCACAACCGAATTCAACGTCTTTCCGAATCTGAAGGCGCATTCATTGATGGCAGCAGCTATCCCAAATTCTGCGTGGAACCACCTAAGATTGGTAAAGATCAGGGTGCAGTGGAAATAACGGTCTCTGGTTGAATCAGCTGTGAAGCGGTGCTGCAAAGCTAATAGAGACGAATCAGCCCAGAAGTCAGCTGAGTATGGGTTTGTGATCGTTTTGTAGTCGTTTTCGGCTCATGTCAATATTGCTAGGCCTCGTCGTCCAAATCAAGAACATATAGAAATAGCAAATTGGTGGATTGACTTAATCCCGACCTGGGAATCCTCCAAAGACGATTTACATCATCTCACCCGGATTGTATTTTGCAGCACTCGGTCCATAGCAGTGCATTATTGCCCCAAGACTTCCGAAAATGCCCTCAGAAACCCCAGAAACAAGCGACGTTCTCATTGTAGGCGGAGGGCCAGCAGGCCTTGCTGCCGCCCTGTCCCTGTGCCGACAAAATCACAGTGTGACCGTCTTCGACTCCGAGGACTATCGCAACAAATACGCCACGGAGATGCACATGGTCTCAACATGGGACCACCGAAAGCCAGGCGAGTACCTGGCAGCCAGTCGAGCGGAGCTGAAGCAACGGTATCCCGACCAATGCAAGTATGTCCAGGCAGAAGTCTCGGCAATTGAGCGAGTGTCGGGCCCCGCCCGGGCAAACAGCATCTTCGAGGCCCGCGACGAGGCTGGGAGCCAGTGGCGGGGCCGCAAAGTCATCCTGGCCACGGGCGTGCGGGATCTGCTGCCTTTTATCGACGGCTTCGAGGACTGCTGGGGCACCGGCGTCGTGCACTGCCTTCTCTGCCACGGCCACGAGCAGCGCGGGGCGGCCTCGGTCGGCATCCTCGCCCTGGACGGCTTCGCAGAGGCGTCCACCGTGCTGCGCGTCGCTCGCTCCTGCAAGCAGTTCGCATCGAGCATCCGCATTTACACGCACGGCAACAAGCGGGTTGCGACGCAGCTGCGCGCGGTGGCTTCCCAGGTCCCCGGCTGTGACGTCGAGCCCGCCGTTATCGAGCGCCTGGAGATGGTGAAGATGCCGGCTGGTGGAGACGAGGAAGGGCTTCATGTCGTGCTGGAAGGGGCAGAAGAAGGTACTGTTGCGACTGGTCATGTTCACAGCTTTGCCATGTATCACGCTGGGACAGAGCAGGCCAGCCCATTGGTAGAGGCTTTGGGCGTTGAGCTCGATGAGGCTGGGGAAATCAAGCTTGGGGCTTTTCAGGAGACGTCGCGGTCGGGAGTCTTTGCTGCCGGCGATTGTGCATCTCCTCACAAATATGTCTCTATCGCCTCAGCTACGGGATTCATGGCTGGGGCCGGGGCGGCTCAGCAATTGCAGGCAGAAGGCATGCAAAAGCTTTGACAGCCTTTATACGTAGGTAGACTATGTGAATAGGAAGCTTTCGAATACATTTACTTTCCTACCTCATGCTCTAGAGCTCCTGGCTGATATAGAACGTAACGCGTAATTCAAAAATATATATAAACATTCCACTCGATTTAGCATATTACAGCCCTTTAGGAAATACGCTAAATAGTTATATATATTTATTGCTAACCCTAATCTTTTTAAATTTTATTATTAGCCCTAATCTTTTAAATAAAATTACTAGCCCTAATCTTCTAAATATAATTACTAGCCTTAATCCCCCCTAAAACGCTTAAGAAATTAGCGGAATATATTATAACTTAAAGCTTATAAGGCTTATCGGTATATATTACTTATAATAAATCGATAATTAAGCGTTTTTAATATAAATAATAATATACTATCCTATATTAATATATTACTAAAAATAAAGTAATAGTAATAAAGCTATAGTTATATAATATAATTAAAAGTTATATAATAATAAAAAACCTTAATTATTTAAATAAGCTAAAAGCTTAATTAATATTAAAGAAATATACCCTATAATAACTCTAATATATATACTCCCTAATAAAAATTCTTTTTTATTATAAGCCTATAGGAAAAGATATTTATATAATTTTTTTATTTATTATAAGATAGCAGAAATTAAACTTATAACCTTAAAGCTATAAAAAACTATTCTTATAAACCTTTTCTTTATTATATAAGAGCAGGAATTAAATTTAAAACCTTAAAGCTATAAGAAAATATTTTTATAAACCTCTTTTTTATAAGGTAAAGGCGGGATTTAAACCTATAACCTTAAACTTATAATAAGATATCTATATAAGCCTTTTCTTTATAATAAAAAGGCGGGAATTAAATTTATAACCTTAAAATTATAACGAGATATCTTTATAAGCCTTTTCTTTATAATAAAAGGGCGGGGATTAAACCTATAACCTTAAAAGAAAATATATTTTTATACTTTTTTAATAATAGCCTTATATATACTTAGGTATAGCAATATAAACTCTTTCGAGAAAGATAATTTTAAGCAAATAAAAGGGCAGCGCCTTATAATTAATAAAGAATAACTTTTTATTCCTAAGGTAATAATCTTAAGCTAGATAATACTATTATAATAGAAAAAAGGTAATAATAATATATAAATATACTACTTAAATACTTTAATAGTATATTATATATATATATAAAGTATTATTAGATATATATTTACTTAAGTATAATATAAATTTAACTATACGCTTAAATAGATATACGGTTTACTATATATTAAAAATACTTAACACCCTTATTATAATATATATCCCTTTTATTTACTTTTAAAACCTATATTATAACTATAACCGTAATTATATTATAATAATAGTAATAGTAATAATAATACCTTTTTTACTTCTTTTTTTATACTTATTAAAATAAAGAGTTAAGTATAATTATTAATACCTTTTAATTTACTTATTTTTAACCTATAGTTATATAAGAATTATAATTACTCGAGCTATAAAACCTATAGTTATATATAAGTTCTTTATATATAAATAATATAACCTTAGTTTTCCTTTCTATTAACTTTACCTATTATTTAATTAAGCGCACTATATAGTAAATATTATTAATATATTAATAGTACTAATTTTAACTGCTTAATAAGTAGTTTAGGATATTATCTTTAAGCTATAGCTTAAATACCTTAATAGCTAGCCTTTTAATAATATTAATATTAGAAAGATTATAAACTTTCTAGCTATTTACTTTCTAATAGTTAGCTTATTCTATTAAATAAATACTTAAAACTTTTTAATTAATTATAGTAATATTATTACCGTTATAATTTAGGTTATTAATATTATTAAGGCCTAGCTATATCGAAAGTATATTATAGGATTTAAATTATAATTAGGCTATATTATTAACCCGGCTTAAGTAAATCCTAGGTATAATATCTTTATATGCTATTATATTAATTATATATATAATTAAAAGTTTATTAATTATTAATAGCCTATTAGCCTTATTTCTGCCTTAACAGAACTTAATTAATTAATATACTTTCCCGGTAGCCCTCCGGCTATACCTAATATACTTATAGTTATTATACCTGCTTCTGCCCCTATAGCTATACCTTTTTTCCCCTTTCCCCCTTTTTAATAAATAACCTTAAAGGAAATTAAGGCTTTTCTTTAAAAAAGTTTAAAGGGTATTAATAGCTAAAGGGTTATTAATTTCTATTCTATTATTATATAGCTTATTAAGGTATATAATAGGGCCGAAAAGCATTTTACTTAAGAGAATTATAAGCGCTAATAAAGTTTCGCTATAAAGAATTAAAGTAATATCGGGATAAAGAATAATAAGGGTTAATCTTAATTTAGCAATATATTTAAATATAATTCTTTTAAGGATATTATAATATTAAGTATACCCGCCCCTATTATAAATCTGCCCCCTTAAACTCTATTAAGAGATATAAATATATAAAGGTTAAAAGAAAAAGAAAAGTTAAAGAATAAACCTTTAAAAAGGGTATTTAGTAGCAAAATAGGAAACTTTTTATATAAGCGATATCTAAGGAACCTATATTAGGTAGCGGTTACTTTTACTCTTATACCTTTAATCTAGCCCTTTCGCTTTTTAATACCGAGAATATAGATAAATATCCGGTCTCCAGCACCTAAAGAACCTTTATTAATAATAAAGCAGGCTAAAAGATATACTTAATTTTTAATTAATAGTTATTCCGATAACTTTAATTAAGTATATTTATATATTAGCGGGGGATAATAATTAAAAGAATATATAAGCATTTAGCGTTTTTATATTATATAAACTTTTATAATAAGCCTACTTAAGGGGGGTTATCTTTAAACGGTCTATTAAAGGTTAATTATTATACTATTTTATTTATAAGGTATATAAAGATTTAATATATATACGCTTAATAAAGTGCGCTGCTATTTTATATATACGCTTAATTAAATGTAATTTTAATTTATATATATTTAATTAAATATACTGCTATTTTATATATACGCTTTATTAGATATATACTTAATTTATATATACGCCTAGTTAAATATATTACTATTTTATATATATACTTTATTAGGCGTAGTTTTAATTTATATATACCTAGTTAAGCGTATTACTATTTTATATATATACTTTATTAAATATATACTTAATCTATATATATACCTAGTTAAATATATTACTATTTTATATATATACTTTACTAGGTGTAGTTTTAATTTATATACGCTTAATAAAAGGGCACTATTATATACGCCTAATTAAATATATATTTAATTTATATACGCCTAGTAAGAGGGCACTATTATTTTATATATATACTTAACTAGGCGTAGCTTTAATCTATATACGCCTAGTTAGATATACTACTATTTTATATATACGCTTAATTAAATATAGCTATATTAAAAATAAAACCTTTATTATAGCCTATATAATCCTTATACTTATTATTAAGCTATAATTAATTAATATTAGCTAAATATAAATATTACTTAAAAGGGATTAATAAAGTTAAAAGAAGATATAATATATTATTTATTTACCTAATTAATACTTTTTATTTAAAATCCTTTAACTTATAAAATTAGTTATAAAGATTTTTTAATCTTTATTATATATTACCCTTTTATATTAAATCCTCCTTATAGATAATACTTAAACCTGCTAATAGCTATTAAAAAGCTAATTACTAAAAAGCTTACTATTAACATTAAATAAAAGCAATACTAATAAAAATCTAGCTAGTATTATAATAATACTAATAGTCTTTAATACGCTAAAGGCTAATACCGTCTTTAGCTAGCTTAAGGTTTAATAGAATAAATAGTAACTTAAATATTAAGCCTTTAAGTATCTTAATCTTAAAAATAGCAATATAGATTAAGCCGGTAATAAACTATTAAGCTATAACATTTAAAATAATATAGTTTAATATCGCACCCTAGAACTTATATATAGTAATAATATATATAATTATTAAAGCAAACTATATATAAGTATAGGTAGCCTTACCCTTTTTAAAGTCTTACTTAAATAGAAAGATAGAAATAATATTATTTAGTAATAGGCCTAAAAGGTAAGTAGAGCTATTATACTTATTTATCTAAACTATAATAATAAAAGGTACCGTATTTTAAAACTTCTTAATGTTAGCAGCTTAAGCAATATTATAAATAACCCTTATTATACCGTTAATAAAGCTAGCAGAAGTTTATAGGTTTTTTATTAGCATTATATAGGTATTATAGTAAAAAGGAAGAGTATTATATAGGTTACTGGCATTTTTTAAATTAATTACTGCTATATTAAATCCGGTATTCTTAGCCCTATAATTAATAATTATAGCATCTAGGCGTTTTAAATATATTATATTAAATTCTAATACCTTACTATTAATATTATAAATATATAGAATACTATTAAACCGCTTAACCTTATTTAAAGAAAGCGCGCTTTATATATAACTTAACAGCATACGCTAATATAATTAGGTAGGCTTATTATACTATAGTGTATTAAAAGTATTATAAAAGTTAGCTTAATTATTACCCTATTACCGGATAATTTGCTATAGTTTAATAGTTTTAATAAACTATTTATAGGTAAAATAGCTAGCCTTATTATAAAGCTACTTTAGCTTAAATTTATTAAAGAATAGCGGCTTTATAGTAATAGGAGGCAGCTAATAAAAATCGCCTATAAGAATAATATTATAGCCAGAGTTATAACATGTATTTTGTATTTTATATTTTTAAAATACAAAATACAAAATAATACAAAATACAAATATAAAAATATAAATACAAATATATATATTTATATTTATATTTTTGTATTTGTATTTTGTATTTTATATTTATATTTGTATTTGTATTTATATTTTTGTATTTTGTATTTATATTATAATATAAATATAAATACAAATATAAATCTAAAAATAGAAATATATCAAGTTTAAAACTAAATAGCAGATAATATAGGAGACGTTTAGCCCTTTAGAATAATCTATTTAATTTTCTTGGATTTAATTGTATGCTAAAGATAAAAATACTATTAGTAAATAAAAAGAATTATTTTTAAGCTTAAGCGGCGGCCAGCGATTTTTATTAGGGGCAAAACTTAAAACATTTATTCCTTTTTTAAAGAATAAATATTAATAGTTTCGTCTTATAAAAATAAAAGATATCTATATATAAAACGTAATTATATATAATAATTTAGGGTTCGGGTTATTAGTTTAAGCTTAATTAAATTTTTAAAACTAAAATATAAATAAAAAACTTAAAGATATATATTTTTATATTAGCGTGTATTTAGGGATATTACCCTAACCCTAGGGTTATAAAAAGTATATTATTAAATCCGCCTTAATTCGTTTAACCTAAAATATAAAGGAAATACAAATAAATAAAATGTTTCTTAAATAAAATAAATAGTTAAAGTTAGAAATATAACGAAATACAAAATATAAAAGCATAAGTGTTAAAACTTATATTAATATTTAATAAAAACTAAAACTAAAAGTATTTATATCTTTATTAAAAATTAAAAATATATATATCTATTTTATATATATTTATATATATTATATATTTAAGATAAATATATATAATAAATAAGGGTTAGGGTTATTAATATATATATAAATAATATTTTAAATTTAAATATAAAGAAATAAATATTATAAAAGTTTATATTAAGATATATATATATATATAAGTTTAATTAATAGTTATAAAAAATAAATAATTAATTTTAAAATATATTAAAGTATATATATAATATTTTAAAAGAATAATAATTAAATTATTATTAAATAAAATAAATAAATAAAATTAATATTAATTATTATTTATATTATTTAATTTATTTATTACTTTATATCGTTTTATATATAATATTTAAAAAGATATTAAATTACTATTAAATTTATTTAAAATATTATATAAATTAGATTATTATTATATTAATAATCTATAAAATAATATATCTACCGGTTATAAAATTAGAGTTCTTTTATTAGCGTAAGTTATTAATTATTTTATTTTACTTTAAAGCTACCTTTTAATATATTTAGATTTAAATTTCTTATAATACTATATATCTTTAAATATAGAAAAAAATAATCTATAATATACTCCTTTTATATTAAAATAGTTTTATTATCTTATTATTAAATATTATATATAAACTTTTAAAAATAAGGTTTCTATATTATTTCTAATTATATTACGTTTATTATATATATATATATATATATATATATATATAATATTTAAAATAATTAAATCTCTATATATATATATATTTTTCTTTATTAAATTTAAATATATAAAATTTAAAGTTAAATATCGGTTTTATATAATTTTAATAGAAATTATTTTATATAAGTTAAAAAGTTTTATAACTAATTCTTAATTTAAATTTCTTATAAAACATTTTATATAAAAATAAAGTAAAAAATCTTTTAAATATCGCATTATTTATTATTAGGCTTATAACTTATTTTATTATTAGATCCTATATATAAATATTAATAAATAAGGTTAACTTTATATTCTTATTTATACTATACCTATTATATATATATATATTACTAAAATATATTACTATATATAGAATTTAAAGATCTATCAGATGATATCTTATTTTATATAAACTTTAAATCTAATAAATAGATAATATACTATTAAAATAGCTTTCTATTTTAGCATATATTTCCTTATCTATTACCCCTTATATCCCCCTCTCTCCCTAAATCTTAAGATTTCGGTATTCAGAATATTTTATAAGCAGTTTAAGCAATAAATATTCCAGATTTAGAATTATAGAGATAGTATAGAGGAGGAAATAAAGATAAAAGAAGGTATACCCGCCCCTTTAAACCTTTTATTCGAATTCTTTTTTCTTTATCCTTCCTTAGGATTTTAATTTTGGAGAATATTTTTTTCTCTAAGATAAATAATTCTACTATATTAAATACCTCTTAAGATTATCTTAATAAGATTAATTAAGCTTTACAGAAGCTTAAAGTTCGATTTAATATAATTCTATATTAATTTAGTAAGTTAGCATCTTATTTACTAATTAATAATAACTAGCCGGTATATATAAAATTCCCTACTTTTTTTCTCTATTTATTAATATATATAAAGCATAATAATACCTAATAGAATTAGGAAAGTATTAGTTTTTCTTTTTTATTATTTTTTTTCTTTTTCTTTTTTTCTTTTTTTTTTAATTTTTATTATTTATTAATATTATTTTAGCTTATCGATTTTAACAGCGATACTATACTATTTTCAGAAGAACTATTTACTATTAACCCTTTTAAGCTTTCTTATTCTACCTTTAACGAAAAAGAAAGCGTAATTTCTTCCTCTTTAATTATTAGTATTTTTTTCTTTTCCCTAGATTTAAATATTTAAGCTTACTATTTTTTAGCCGATTTAGAAGGGAAAGGAGGTCCGGAAGGGTAGGCCGTATAATCGGAAATATAGGGTATTTCTAATAAAATATAGAAAAGAATTCAATATCTATTAAGGGCAACGGATCTATAAAGTTCAATATTATAAGGAATATAAAAGGTTTATTTAGTAATTAGTAGGGTTAGGGTTTATATAGTTATATAGCTTTAAAATGGATATAAAAGCTTTTTTCCTTATATATATTTTTTATATTAATTATAATAAATAATAGAGTAAATAAAAAATTAAGTTTTAAATAACTTTTTATTTACTTAAAAAGATTATATATATATATATATATAATAAAACGCTTTTATTATATAAAGTATATTTAATAAAATATAGATTTTATATAGCTTTATAAGATATATAAAGTATATTTATATAAAAATAAACTTTATACGCTATATAGCTTTATATAGCTAATAAAGTTTTTTATTAGCTAAAACTTATATAATATATATTTAATAAAAAATAAACTTTAAATAGCTTTATATAGCTATTAATACTTTTTATTAAATAGAACTTATATAATATATATTTAATAAGAAATAAACTTTAAATAGCTTTATATAGCTAATAAGTCTTTATATAGCTAATAAAACTTTATATAATTATTAATTCTTTTTATTAAATAAAACTTATATAGCTAATAAGTTTTTATATAGCTAATATATCTTTATATAGCTATTAATTCTTTTTATTAAATAAAACCTATATAGCTAATAAGTCTTTATATAGCTAATAAGTCTTTATATAGCTAATAAGTCTTTATATAGCTAATAAAACTTTATATAGCTAATAAAACTTTATATAGCTATAACTTATATAAAGTTTATTTAATAAGAAATAAGCTTTAAATAGCTTTATAACTAATAAGTTTTCTTATTAAATAGAACTTATATAAAGTTTATTTAATAAGAAATAAGCTTTAAATAGCTTTATAGCTAATAAGTTTTCTTATTAAATAGAACTTATATAGCTAATAAGTTTTTATATAGCTAATAAGTCTTTATATAGCTAATAAGTCTTTATATAGCTAATAAGTCTTTATATAGCTAATAAGTCTTTATATAGCTATAACTTATATAAAGTTTATTTAATAAGAAATAAGCTCTATATAGCTTTATATTTAATAGGTTTTCTTATTAAATAAAACTTATATAAAGTTTATTTAATAATAAATAGCCTTTATATAGCTTTATATAGCTATATTAAAATATAATTAACCTTATATAATAAAACGTTTTATTATAAATATATCTATCTTTCTTACCTTAAAATTCCTTTTTCTTTTTATATTCTTTATATAATAATATAACCTTTTAAATAACTATTACTTTTATTACTACTATTATTCTTATTTAAATATTTATATATTTAAAAATAGATTTCTTCTTTATATTAACTGCTAAACCTTTTAATAACCTTAATTTAGCCAAATCGCAACTATTTTACTTTAATAATAAGAATTACAAATTAAGCAATAATAATAATACTAAAATATTTAAAAGACTAATAAAAAATAATAAAAATAAAATAAATCGAAAAGGAAATAACCCTAATTTTAAACTTAAAGTTTTTAACGCTTATATTATAAAAAAAGGGTTATTTATTTATAAGTTATTAAATATTAATTTAAATACCCCTTAAAAAGTTAAATTTAGCTATATAATATTTAATTATAATTATAAATATTAATATAACACTATTCGAATTTAAATTAGTATAGTTATATATATACACTATATTAAATACTATAAAAAAATTACTTATAATAAAAAAATAAAGGTATATTTAATAAAAAATAAGTTATTTATTTAATTTATATTTAATAAAAATAAATATTTATAATTAATATTATTATTTAGAAAAAGATATTAATAATAAAGATTTTAATTATTTAAATAATTTAAAATCCTAAATATTAATAACTAATTCTTTTATTAATTTAAGTAATATTTAAAATAAAAAATAAAGAATTTCTTATATAAATAATTTAAATATTAATTAAAAAACCTACTTAACTAAAGTTTTAAATTTTCTATCGGTAAATAATTTATTATTTAATATTTTATTATTAAAAACCTTTTAAGAATTAATATTTTATTTAAATAAGTAAATTATTAAAGTTTTAAAATTTTTCTATTTATAATAAAAAACTAATTAAATTTTAATAATAAAAATATCCCTAAATTATATTATAAAAAATTATACTATTTTTTATTTATTTAATATAATAAAGCTATTATAGAAATTAAAGAAATTATTAAAAACTAATAAAATAATTATAAAGGAATATCTATATAGCTAGATATTTAAACTTTTATCGATTCTAATAGCTATTTAAGCGTTATTATAAATTATTTAAATAAAAATTTTAAATTAAAATATCGGTTAATAAATAAATAAATATAAGTTTAATTTATTAAATAATAGCTATTAATTATATTTAATAGGTTTTAAATTTCTTTAAAAAGCCTATAATAAAGCTTATATATATAAAGTTTTAAATAATAAAGTTTTAATTCCATTAGATATTAAATTATTTATAATTAATAAGTAATTATTTTATATATATTAAAACTTTATTTATAAACTTATTAACTTATTATTTAATATTATAAGAAATAATAAATCGAATAATAATACTTTTCTTAAAAAAATTTAATTATTATATTTCTATAAGAAAAATAGCAATTTTTAAACCAATATACATTATATTGCATATATATTAAATTTAATAGCTAAAGCTATTATTAAGTCTTTTAATTCTTTTACTATTAATAATAAAAAATTAAAAGAAATTAAATTATTTACTATATTTATTTAAAATAAAGAAAATTAGAATAAATTAAATAAAAATAATAAGAATTATATTTTAAAAAAGCTTTTAAATAAAAGTTTTATTATATAATATATATAATTCTTATAATACTAATTATTTATAAGGTTATTAAATAAAGTATAATATATAGCTATTATTATAAAATAAAATTAAG
>JALPVH010000090.1:0-187503 GCA_023242295.1 Diaporthe ilicicola | reverse complement strand
TTATTATATAAAACTTTTTATAATAACTTATTAATCTTTTATAAGCTTATTTATAATTAAAAGTCGCTATTTTATATTAATAGCTATAATATTAAGCTACGCTTATTTATATTAATGCTTTTAATAAGCTATTAGCTTATTAAAGTTAAAGCTATTATAGGTTATAAGCTAATTTAATACTATTAAGCATTATATAAAAGTGCTATTATTATATAATTTAAATATAAGTTATTTAAAATAAGCGATATTAAAAAGCTTTTATTACTTTAATCTTATAAAATATATATAAGTTTTAGCTTTATTTAAATATATATTTATCCACTATAACGTTTTTTATAAAACTATTCGAAAGTAATTATTTAGCTTACTATATAAAATTAAAATAATAATTAAGCTTAAACTAATATTTATATACGCTTAAAACTTAAATAAAGCTATTATATTCTATTATTAAGCATAGTATTTAAATATATAGATTTAATAGCTTTATTATAAATAGCTATAAAAATAAACTTTATTTATAATAAGTAAATCTTTATTTAAGTAAAAGGTTTTTTATTAAAGTAAAAAAGTATAAAAATAAAAACTTTTCTTTATTTAAATAAATCGATATATTTATTATTACTTTAGAAATATATAAGGTTTATTTTAAAGAAATAAAAAAGTTTATCGCTTATAAAATAAAGATAAATAATAAGTTAAATAGAAAAAGGAAATTTATTTATTTAATATATTTCTTTAAAAAGGTTTATCTTTTATTTAAATAAATTAAAAAGATAAAGCTTAATTATAAAAACGTAATATAGTTAAATAAAATCTAGTTTAAAAAATATAATTATAAGTTTTTTAACTTTATACTTAAAATAAATAGATTAATATATTAATTATCGACTATTTTATTTATTTAAATTTCTTTATTAAGCTAAAATAATAATAAATATTTAAAAAGGATAAAGTATAATATATCTTTTAAGATTAATATAATAGATTTTACTATATAAAACTTTTTATAATAACTTATTAATTTATTTTTATAAGCTTATTTATAGTTAAAAGCCGTTATTTTATATTAATAGCTATAATATTAAGCCGCGCTTAATTTATTTACGCCGGTACTTTTAATAAACTTTAATTCTATTATTAGCTTATAATTATATATATATCATTATAATAAATAGAAAGAAGCTAATACCGTTAAAGTTAAAATTATTATAGGCCGTAAGCTAGTTTAACGCTATTAAGCATTATATAAAAGTGCTATTACTATATAACTTAAGCCTTTAAATATAAGTTACTCGAAATAAATAATATTAAAAAGCCGCTATTGCTTTAACTATATACATTTATAGGATATATATAAGTTTTAGCTCTACTTAAATATATACTTATTATAACCTTTTTTATAAAACTATTTAAAAGTAATTATTTAGCCGAAATTAAAATAATAATTAAGCTTAAACTACTATTTACACACGCTTAAAACCCTTAAATTAATTAAGTAAGGCTATTATATTTTATTGTTACGTATAGTTTTAAATATATAAATTTAATAGCTTTATAGCTATAAAAATAAATTTTAAATATAATAAGTAAATCTTTATTTAAATAAAAAGTTTTTTTATTAAAATAAAAAAGTATAAAAATAAAAACCCTTTTTTATTTAAGTAAATTAATATATTTATTATTACTTTAAAGATATATAAGATTTATTTTAAAAAAATAAAGGAATTTATTACTTATAAAGTAAAAATTAATAATAAGCTAAAAAGAGAATAAAAGGTTATAAATTTAATATACTTTTTTAAAAAAGTTTATCTTTTATTTAAATAAATTAAAAAAATAAAGCTTAATTATAGAAATATAATATAGTTAAATAAAATTTAGTTTAAAAAATATATAATTATAAGTCTTTTAACCTTATATTTAAAAGGGAATATATTAATTATTACTTTAAAAATATATAAAGTTTATTTTAAAGAAATAAAAAAGCTTATTATTTATAAAGTAAAGATTAATAAATTAAAGAGAAAAAAAGTTTATTATTTAATACGCTTTTTTAAAAAGGTTTATTTTTTATTTAAATAGATTAAAAAGATAAAGCTTAATTATAAAAATATAATATAATTAAATAAAATTTAATTTAAAGAAAATATAATTATAAGTCTTTTAACTTTATATTTAAGAGAGACTTTTATTTATATATTTTATTAAGATATTATATAGAAATAAACGGTTAGTGTTATCAGATTTAAATTAGATTTAATAGAGCGGGGCTGAAAAGCAGGTGTATTTAAGTATGTCTGCATTAAAAAGTGGGTGCGCGGAATTGGGGGGTGCGCGGAATCGGGGGGTGCGCGGAATGGGGTGCGGTGACGTTATCTCAGCCCAGTCCTGAACGATGACTAAGATGCGGTCGGGCGGCTCCGACACTATTACCACCTTAACTTGAGATACTCGGGTTGTACAAAGCAGTTCACCGAGATATGCAAGAGATCAGCTGAGGGTGAGTGTGCGGCTGAATATTCTGCCTGGAGCTGCGATGTCAGGCCTCTAGGCTCCTATCGTGATATGTCCAGGGTAATTTCTTCCTGCTCGTACCCTCCCAATACGGACGCTCACTTTGATCGTCCTATCCGCTCAGTCCTGTATACGTTTCCTTCCTGCCTGAGAATAGGATGACCGACACTACTACTGGTTCTTTCGTGCTGGACGACCTGCAAATTACCCACACTGCATGTTCAGAGGCAGCTGAGCCGGTGAAGTCTGAAGCATGGGATCTATATCTTATCCTGCACTGGGCACAACGGCTTTGCGTAGACTTTTTACCTGTCACGCATCAAAAGACCTTGGACGATGTCGGGGAAGGAGCCACCGCGATCGTTCAACAGGGTTACGTCAACTCTCGACTAGAGCTTGCCTTCAAGATCGCCGATAGACTATCGAGGTTCCGCAACGAGATGATCATTCTTGCCACTCATTCCGTCCGCACTCACCCTTTCATCGCCACCATCCAGGGCATCGGCTGGGATGTTGAGGATGGGACTGGTAGTGTCCGCCCAGCTCTCGTTTTCGAGAAAGCAGCACATGGAAGTCTAGAAAAATTCATGCGGGGTGAGATTGGTCGATCTCTCGGATTAGCTCAGAGGATTGCGTTCTGTTGCCAAATCGCGATCGCCATGGGTGACATGGAAAGGCAGCGTACGTGGCAAGGCTCTTACTTGCGACAGTTTCTCTTCGAAGAATATGAATCATGACCTGGTTGACATTTCTCCAGGTTTAACTCATAATGACATAAAGCCAAGCAACATACTCGTATACGAAGAATGTCAGCTGGGTGGGGCTTTTGTAATAAGAGTGACCGATTTCGGTTGCGCCGAGTTCGCGCCACCCCAGGCCATTTCACTTGCAGGAGAGTATTTGGTGAATATTCCGGAATCGCAGCCTTGGACTATCCCTCCGCCAGAGTATCACCACCGGGGATTTACGTTCTCAGACGCTGTGAAGGCGATGGTCTACTCTTTTGGCGTGTGCTGCCTTTGGCTCCTGATGTACAACCAACCTGGAGACACACAAGATCGTTTTATACACCAACTCAATCGGACATCGGCCTCGAATATGCTAGAGTTTGCAGAGTTGCAATTGCTTAGAAGTAGGAATTGGATTCCTAAGACTGTCATGACCAATGTAATGCAGCTATTCCAACTTGCGCTCGCTACCAATCCTGTCGCCAGAGCAAGCAGCGTATATGATGCACTCCCTACTCTCCAGCAGGCACTTCAGAGCCTTGAGCCACCGGCGAAAGAGACACGGCCAATCATCGCGCACAAATACGACCGATACCCCGGAGTAAAGGAGGTGTTCGGCTATATGCGTGCAGGAGACTACAGCGGCGTCGTGGCAAAGTTCAACGTGAGTAAACATCCGACGATTACATCTTGCTAGTCGAAACTGATCAAATGATTGACGTTTAGGTTTCATTGGCCATGTTAACTCTGCACAGCGTGGACTACCGGATTCGAAAAGCAATTTTCCGTTGTGTCGAGCAGTGCGAGGCCATTTACCGGGCTTCCGGGGCCCGGCCGCGACAGAGGCACCAACACTGTCTAGACCTTGCACTTTCCTATTTAATAGGTTTTGGAGTTGACCGGAACCTCCCCAAGTATCAGTTCTTTCTAGCAGAGAGCGGGGCTGAAGAGGAACTCGAAGATGAAATCCAGCTCCTAAGGGCAACACCAGTGCAGCGGACATCAAATTTACACTGGACTGCCTGGAGTCAGAACTCAGCGACTAGTTCACAATCATACGACCTTTCTTACCATCTTGGCAGGGAAGACCTGTCTTCCCTGAGGCAGATCCATAAACAGGAACTGTATGACTGGTCGGAAGCTCTCGGGGAGGGTCATTTCATCGTGTTGCATAAGTATATGTGGCTAACACAGATTGAAAAGACATACAACCTCGAAAGTGGGCTCAGGTTAGCCCAGAAAGCACACAGAATTGCATTGTCGACGCCTTCAACAGTCATTGAGGATGTTTTTTATGCAAGGACGAACCTGGCCGACGTACTCATATTGAGCAAGAAATCCAAAGAGGCTCACAAAATAATGAAAGAGATTCTGGCCGATAGGCCTGAGCCGTGGGATGACGGATTTTCCTACCGCTGCGACTCCCTACTGGCTGATATATACGAGCAAAGAGGACGAGCAAAGAAATCAGAGAAGTTGCGGCGAAGGGCACTGGAAAAGGTGGGCCGCTTGTTCGGCGAACGGCACGCAATCTACGCCGAGATGCTCCTGCGTCTTGCCATGTTCATGTCAAATCGAGATACCGCTGAAGCTCAAAATTTGCTCGAGCAGGTTCGGTCACTTGCTACTGGATCATGGGGTCCAGATAGCGCCGTCGCGTTGACAGCCAGGTCTAATATCCGCCCAGTGATTAACGCGTTCTGGTGGTATAGTCGTCGCTCTCTACCTTCGCACCAGTTCGACAGGGGAGTGATTGAGAGATATCAGGCCGTGTATGGAAACTATCACCCTCAAACTATAGTCACGATGGACATCGGGGTCTCTCTACTCCTGCAGAAGTTCCGCAGCCTGGAGGCTCTTGAGCTCATGGAACATACAGCGCGGCTCGCCGCGATTGTGTATCGGGATAATCATGATGAGATGAGCTACTACAAGAAACGACTGCGGAACATACGCATGACATGCTGGTGGTTCTTAAAATTTGAAAAATTAGGGCTCAAGGAGTTTCTGAAGTACCAATGGTCGTTTGTCCCGCTGGAATGGTCACCGAGATTTGGCCCCCACCACGAGCGCATATGGGGACCGTTGTATAAGGTCAAAGAGCTATTGAAGCCATTGGAGCCGTACAGCTTTAACCCACAGAACGATCCGAGTTATGTGGGGGATATCGGACATCTATAGATTGGCAGAGAGTGGAAGCAGTCCATGCATTTGAGGCCCAGGGGCTGCGGTACCGTAGTTGTGGGAGATTAAGCAGCCTCATGGTGATTATGGACTGGGAAATTGTTGAGGAAATGGAAGTGGGACAGATGCCAGGGCGCAAACACAAAATCGCGTTTTAACAACAATTTTCGATAGTTGCGAAGTTGCGAAGTATGGAAAATCCTTTCCTTTTAATATAACTGTAAGCTGGTTGTCCAAATGCATCATGATCATATTCCGGAACCGTCATCTCGGGGGTGGGAATCCGGCGACAGGAGGCAAATCCATTTTACTTATCTAGCATTGCAGTGCAATCTTATCCAGATCCTTGTGATCGCTGATCGCTTGCACATTTGAGAGCATCTGCATGCATGGACGAGGGCACCCACTCGAGCCATGTATGTTTCGTGTCCTAGGTGCAGAACATTCAGTGATGCGTACCAAACATCACTCGTGATAATTATCGTTGGACATGCCAACACAAAGTCCATTCTCGCTGTATGAAATACACAACTTGCCACCTCAATCCCGGGCCTCTCTCTCACAGCCCAAACATACTCTTCACAACCATGTGCGTTCCATCCTCCATATTCACATCTCCCGTGTAGCCCACACGACCCTGACCAATAGACGCAAAGGCTACAGCCGTCTCGTTCTGATTCACGCGACCGGGTGGGAAAACCGCCGACTGTGTGCGCGAGTCCTCCGTGGGTAGATACCAACAGTGCTCACGCTGCACATTCTTCAAGCACAGCGCCTTCTGGCTGTACACCTTCTGCAACCCAGCCACCTGGTGCCCCTGAAGTGTTGAAGCAGACTCGTTGAGCGTGAGGTCCGTCCGGTGGTACGACGCCGGCTCCCAGGGCAGATCCCACCCCTGCTTCCAGAAGTCCGTCATGTCGTCCATGCGCATGTTGCTCGAGAAGCAGTAGCTCATGACGACGGTGCCGCCGGCACGCGCATACGCCACCACGCGGTCTAGCAGTTCTTTTGCGGCCGGCTGGGCCACGCCCGGGTCGGTCACGAGGATCCCGTTGGGTGGAGTGTTGTTCTCAAGGTAGGTGAGGGCGCCTCTGGCTGTGCGGGCGCGCTTGAGTCCTGAGTGCTTTAGGAGGTCGTTCAGGCCGGCGCCGAAGCTAGTGGGGTCGTCGCACATGTCTTGCATCCATTTCTCGCCGATGGAGAGAACGAGGATGACTGGCTTTGGGGATGTTGCCATTTTGGTCAAGACTGATTGAGTCCTGCCTATGGTGATTTTCAATGTGCTGGGGATGCAGTTCAGGTGGATGGCAAAACACAGATCGGCTTTTCTCTACTCTGAAGCAAACCCTTGGAAAGGCATGTATATAGAGATGAGAGGGCTCCAATCTCAGTGAACTTTATTTAAGAAAACGGAGATTCGCACCCCTAAAATCGGAGGGCGCACCCCTATTTCCGCTGACTAAGCGGCCGCAGCCAATCAGACCACGCTATCCATCACCTCCTAACGCAGTACTTTTAGCAACTTACCTTTACCGCCGCTATTGCTACCTAACTTTACTTAATAACCTTACAATAACCTTTAATTTTTTAGATTAAATTCTTATTAAAATTAATTAATTTAGCTTTAAAAATATATTTTAATAGCTTAAATCTTAAATTATTACCGTTTTAATAATATTAAAAGTAAACTTATAACTATATATTTAAACCTTAAAAACTAAAAGTATTAATATCTTTATAAAAGATTTAAATATTTTAATTATTAACTATTTTATTTATTTAAGTTTCTTTATTAAGCTAGAATAATAGTAAATATTTATAAAGGATAAAGTATAATATATCTTTTAAAATTAATATAGTAGGTTTTATTATATAAAACTTTTTATAATAACTTATTAATTTACTTTTATAAGCTTATTTATAGTTAAAAGCCGCTATTCTATATTAATAGCTATAGCGTTAAGCCGCGCTTAATTTATTTATATTAATACTTTTAATAAGCTATTAACCTATTAAAATTAAAGCTATTATAAGCTATAAATAATTTAATTTAATATTGTTAAGCACTATATAAAAATATTATTACTATATAATTTAAGCTTTTCTTTACTTAATTAATATTTTTTTTAATATTATTATAAGGAATTATACTATATATAAATATAAGTTACTTAAAATAAGCGACGTTAAAAAGCCACTATTGCTTTAATTAAGATTCTAGCTTTATTTAAACACACACTTATTATAACCTTATTTTGTAAAACTATTAAAAAGTAATTATTTAACTTACCGAAACCGAAATAATTATTAATTAAGCTTAAACTAGCACTTATATACACTTAAGACTTAACTAGATAAAGCTATTATATTTTATTGCTAAATATAATATTTAAATATATAGATTTAATAGCTTTACTATAAATAGCTATAAAAATAAACTTTATTTATAATAAGTAAATCTTTACTTAAATAAAAGGTTTTTTTATTAAGGTAAAGAAGTATAAAGATAAAAATCTTTCCTTATTTAAGTAAATTAATATATTTATTATTACTTTAAAGATATATAATATAGTTAACTAGTAAGTGGCGGATATCACTAAGTGGCAGACTTTATACCTTTTTGCAAGGTAAACTATATAAAAGGTACTTACCCTAACTATTAAGAAAAGCTAATAAATTTTTACTATTTATTAACATTTCCTTAAAACCTTTATAGCTTAATAGAGAATTAAAATATAAGGCTATAACTTAAAACTTTATTTTACTATATATTAAATTATATATATATAAATTTGCATTCATTTTATATTATTAGTAAGTAAAGTGCACGGACCAATAAATTTCGAGATTTATATATAAATATATAGAGCTTACTTAAAGTCGATAACTTTAACCCTTATATATAACCTTACCCTTAGCTTTAAATTATAAAAAAAACTTATAAAACTTTAAATAAGTTTTATTTTTATTGGAAAAAATTTTAAAAGAATTTTTTATTTTATTAAAAGAAGTAGAAATTAAGCTTAAAGTTAACAGAAGTTATAAAAATCCGCTACTTACTAATATCTGCCACTTACTAGTTAACCACGTTAAGGTTTATTTTAAAGAAATAAAGAAGTTTATTTAATATAAAGTAAAAATTAATAATAAGCCGAATAAAAAAAGAAAGGTTAATTATTTAATACGCTTTTTTAAAAGAGTTTATTTTCTATTTAAATAAATTAAAGAAATAAAGCTTAATTATAGAAACGTAATATAGTTAAATAGAATTTAGTTTAAAAAAATATAATTATAGGTCTTTTAACCTTATACTTAAAAGAGTAAAATAAGATTATAGTATATATAGATTAGATAGGTAAAAATATTATAGATTAATGTATAGGAAAATTGTAGGGCGGTAAAGACCCTCGTTATATAGTTAAATTAACGTTATATATATTAAATAGGTGGTAAGTGTAAATATCTGTGCACGGGGGCGGGTGTGCGCCCTCTGATTTTGGGTATGCGAATCTCTGTATTCTATAAATATTCCACGTACTGGTCTAAGCGGTATATCGAAGTGGAGGTACTGCTCGAAGAGGGAGAGGATTTGGTAGCCGCCTCCATAACACGGCTTCCAAAATCTCCAGAGGTTAGTATTTCGACCGCGGGTGGCCATGGCACTACGCGGGTGATGGCTGTTTAGCATACTGTTTGAAGTTTGGCTTTGGTTGACAGCTCAAGCTGCAAGTGACAGGCTGTTGATCATCTCTTCTACCGTTGGAGAGCTTGAATCCGCAAGAATAGTCCGACAAGACACATTGTCACAGATCTACAATACGATCCCAGGGGACCGGGGTACAGTGATTAGGAGATAGTCTGTGACGCATTTTGGACTCAAGTCACTGCGAGATTCCAGTCTGCCACCACAATTATTATTTAAACCCAGCACTCGTCGCACCTTCCGCCGGTGTCTGTCGCCCTGCATGTGCCACAAGAAGAATCGCCCGGCTCTCCTTCAGAACACTCTCAGGGATCTATTTTCTTCTTAGCAATCACAACATACCAACATCATCCACAGCTACGGAAATAGGTATGATATCAGGAATCCACAGAATCGTCGTCCTCCTGGCCATCACCATAATGGCTATGGCGACGGACCTGCCAGGGGACCCCACCGCCGTCGGCGCCACTGTCACCGTGACCGAGCCAGCCTGCATGACGGGGTGTCTCGGAGACGCTACTCCGCTCGCCATAGCCAGCGCCCTCGCCACCGCCGCCGACGTGACAGCCGCAGCTTCTCTCGTCGCCAGCCTGATGGCCGAGCGCCAGTACGGTGGAGGAGGCGGCGGCGGGGCCTCTGATCCCCGGCCTACCGAGGGCACCAGGACCGTCACGACCTTCGCGAGCGCAACCGACTGCCCGCCGAAGCCGACCTTCGACATGAGCCCCGCAGGCGAGTTTGCCGAGCTCCTCCTCGACGAGCGCGTCCGCATCGCCGGGGCCAACAACACCGCCAACGCGACCGACATCGGGGGCCCCAACCAGCGCAACAAGGGGCCGGCCTCTATGTGCATCACCGACTCGAGCACGTCGTCGGTGGGCGGTTACGGTCTTTTCATCGACGGCTGGGGCCAAGAAGCAGACGGGTGCGGGAGGGGGATCCTCGACAACCTCCGCGGCCAGTGCTGGGGTACCATTGAGAGGTGGAAATGCTCGCACTGGGGTTCCGGGGTGAAGCTGACCTTCCGGGTCCCGGCCACTCACGCTGGGTGTGTCCCAGACGCGGTATGGCTAGCCTCGCCGCACAACAACAGGGAGGATGGCCTCTGCTGCTCGTATCTAGGCCCTTCGGTGGTCTGGAGTGGTACGCACTCTTGCGACCATGTACCCTAGCCTTTTCGGCATTTCGAGATTCCCGTTTTTTTGGTGCAGGTCTACAGGCAGGGTCCGGAATGATGGTTTGCAAACCGGCCTTCATTTTTCTGTGTGCTGCCTCCAGGCTGGAGCTGATCACTGGGGTGATTCGAGGCTGCGGCGTTAACCCCAAGGATACCGCATGTGGTGAGAGTAGACGCTTGGGTCGGGGAGTATTCATCATGATGATACAGTTGACTCGCAATCAATAATTAAGCCAGTCTAAATATGCCTCTCCTTTTCATTGTGCAATTCAGGGCAGTCGTGATACCACCGGATTCCCCCAACGCAGGCCTGACAATGACATGCATCGTTGCAAACGGGATGGCTCGATGCCTTTGATAAAAGAACAGTCAGGTGCAATGCCACTCATCATAGTTTCGCTTCTTCAATTTCTCTCATCTTGCTAAGATTGCTTATTATGGACATCCCTGAAGAACATCAAAAACCTCTCGCTGAAGATCCTGGCGTCGTAAAGGCCGAATTGAGGCGGGCAGCGGCGGTGGTTTCGGGTGTATGTTGGATACCAGACGGCCGCCTGGCCATACCAGTGGCTATACGAATACTCTATCTGCATATAGAGGTTAGCCTACTGGTGTTTAGCTTTTAGAAGTTGGGTACCTTTATGCCTTGTTGTATTTACACATACTAATCACAGGGTAAATATGGGGCAATGTGCACTTTCTCTTTGTAGGTGTGGTGGAAAGAGGGTTCTGTTGACCGTATTTAAAATACTAAACTGAAAGCAACCTTCACCATCAATAAATGCTTGAACTCACTCATTAATTAAATTAATTGGTCCTTTATTGCTATGCTGAAAATAGTTTCATCTTTCCTTAAAAGTACGTAAACTATTCATATTATTTTTAATTAATAATATATTATCCTAAACTTCTAAGTTTAAATGCAACTTATCTTTTATAAATAGAGCTACTCTTCTAAAATTATTGTAATCTAAATTTTTAGATGTCACTAAAGGATATTTATTTAAATGTGGTATTATTTTAGATAATATATCATCTATTTTATTAACACTAAATTTAAGAGCATTCTCCTTTTTATTGTCTATATATATATTTCCACAACCAAAGTATTTTTGTAAAGCTAAAAGAATTCCTTTAGAATGCAGCAGGCCTTAATCATACAAGTGAACGGCAATACATATGTGATACATTTGCAACCTAAGAACCAGTTGTCGGCGGCAGTGATGTGATCAGGTTAGTCTAGAAGCAGGCATATATCCAACCATTTGGGTCACCATTCATGACAAGTAATAGCCCCTGAGCCCAAATTTCGATGGCTTGCTCGCATGGCGGGATCCGTCCGCGTCGAGCCAAAAGCGTCGTGGGGCAATACGTGGTAACTTTTGGCACAGGTCGGCAACGCCCGCCACTAGTAGAAGCGGATGGTTGTAGCCTATCCCAAAGCATCTCAATCCTCCAAATATTCTTGACGCATATTGCGCAGCATCAGTCACACTTAGGTGTCTGGGGCAGGGGTTCTCGCCTCGTGTGGCTCCTACCGTGATCATACCCCCTAAGCAGACGGCGGTTATGATCTCAAGATGATCCTGTATCGACGGCCTCGGATCCCTGATGACATTTGAGAGATAGTATCATGTCTACTGAAAATAGAGCCGGGATACACTATAATACCATACCACCCCCACCTTTGGTACACCTGTACCTTTGGTACTAATAACCATATACAAAATACTTAACTTAACGATAAGGATATATTAATTAATTCTGGTATTCTGCTTAATTAAAATAGATAGTTTTAAAGCTTAGAAGTAAACTAATCTTTATATATAGCCAGAATTTAGCTAATACGCCTAGATTAGTAATAGCCTCTGCCGGAAGATTATTCTTAATATTCTTATACTTCTTCTCGCAACCTTAAGAATAGCCTTAATAACGCACTATATAACGGAGGCTAAAAATATATAGCCTAATAATTCTATTCTCTTTATCTATATAACTAATCTATTCTCTTTGGCTTTTAAGAGGCGTTAGGTAGGCTAAATCTAGTTTAATTATATTATTACGCTATTTATTCGGCTAAAGAGAGTTATTATAAGTATCCTATACTTTACAGCGCGCTTATCTAAGCGAAATACCATTAAATTTAATATCTATAATAGCCTTAGCTATATCCTATTTAGAATAGGTTGCTATAATAGCTAGTAGTGGGTATATACGAGGTAGAAGGGTTAGTAGGTATAAGGAGGAGAGTATTCGGCTTCTAAATCCTGCTTATTAACCCCGCTTATAATATTCCAGATTAACTATAACTTATTAAAATTAATTTATCTATTAAAATACTATAGATTATCGCAATCAGATTATAAATAGCTTTAGTTTTAGTTAAACGGCGTGTATATAAAGTTGGGCGATTTATGTATGGTTATTAGTACCAAAGGTGGGGGTGTACTAAAGGTACGGGTCACATGGTATTAGATATCCCTGTATTAGCCCTCCTTCTATGCAAGAGCTCCGGCACCCCCAACTGACAAAAACCCCTGTTTTGTCCAAATCCCGCCACTACCACCCCTCCTTCATGCAAGAGCTGGTGGACGATTCGGAAGGGAGTGGTATCTCAGGGCCTGGCGGAATTGCCAGTACTGATGTGCTGGAAAACTTAGGCGCAAGATTGATGGTCCATTGCTGCCGGAATGATGAGCTCGTTGGAACACACTTTCTATCGTACACAGCCACATCGCGCACTGTGACTGCTTAAGAGAGGCGCCACAGCTCTAAATGTCTTCCTTGAGGTATCTCCCTTAAATTCTTCGTGATTGAAACCTATCCTTGTGATGAGATCGCGTCTTTGCAATTCTGAGGAACAAAGGTTGGACCTCGGAACAAAGGTTGGAACTCTTGGAACCCTGCTTTGCTCCGGGGCTCGCCCCCTTGCCCGAGCTGGCCCCTTTGTTAGTCAAATGGTACTCTTTGAAGGCGATCCCAGGAAATCTTGAGGCCTCGCCGCTCTCACTTTTCGATGTCCTGTCTTGAAACAGGCCAGGCCGGAAGGCCACCTCAAAGAAGGTCTGCTAGTCGGAGTATTGATTTAAACATCCATCTCTATTTCTCCAGCACATCTCTCGTCATGAGAGGAGTAGTTTCCAAGCCGAGGGCGTGTCGCTCTCGTCCACACAAGAATCGGCCGGACGTTACAGCAAACAAGACTTCAGGTGAGCACGCTGAGAGCTCCCGCATCGCGAGCTGGAGTAGATCCCACGCTAATTCATGGTGCAGAGCTTCCAAAGAGCAATAGAAATCGTTCTCAAGTGGATTCAGGTTTCGTGCAAGACTTAGAGCTTTCGAAGAAAATAAAACGACCACTCCGTCTCTTATCGACAGAAGATTTGTTGCCTGCAAAAAGAGCGCGACTGACGCAGACAGAAACTCAAAGGCGTACGGACTCTACCACGCCTGAAATATACGTCAGAAAGCCAAAGGAAGATACAGAATACCCAAGGCGGAGTGCCAGACTTCAAGCAAAGCAGCCCCCCGGCAGTGCGCGATCTTTTCACCTCCCGGGAGCTTTATCAAGACGGCAGATCGAATCAGGCGCCGGAACATCAACATCGGAGCGGCTCGGATTGACGACGGGAAGTACGCAACATCAGGGGAGGTTCAAACAAACGAAGGCTACTGAGGTATGACCACGTTTCGGCGATGATTGCCACGGACTCATGGCTAATTTAGACTGACCAGAAGCAGCCAACCCGTCTCAAGCGACCATCGACGATACCTCCCGAAAGTAGATTTGAGGAACTGGCGCGAAACCTCTCGTCCACACTGTTGCAGAAGCGGCCGATCGACGGTGACGGTCGCGACAACGGATATCAGCTTCGGCGGATACAATTGACGCATAAGAACTTGGCAGAGTTTGACAAGATGGCAAGGAAGAAGGGGACAGGTAAGGCCGCAGCGTCAACTCCACTTGAATCCACGTGCAAGTCGACATTATCGACAACCACGATGACATCTGGATTTGCTATGAAGGCCTACAAGAATGGGATCCTCGACCGTGTCAGTTCCAAGCCTCCGACAAACATCGAGGATATCCGCGCACGATATGCCGAGTCTCGCGGCACGGCCTCACCGACTGGGTCGATATTTGAGGACTATGTCGACACAGTTGCAACAGCACCTAATGAAGCCAGTATGGTCTTCGAAGTTGGTGGGCAACTGCTAAAGAGGTACCCAAGGGAGCGCTACAGCCGGGCATTTAACCAGGCGTTCACGAGTTTCCCAGAAGATACTGGTTTCAACAATGGTCTCTCTGCACCGCAGCCTGACTTTGCTGAAGGGCTTGAAATTCCAGAGTACTGTCCGTTTCCGATTGACGAGCATATTGAAGGTGCTGTCATTTACAAAGAGAATCCACGTTCTTTAGTATTACCACATATCGCTGGGGAATGGAAGGGTCCCGGAAAGAATATGGAAGCAGCGAGGCTACAGAGCGCCTATGATGGAGCTGCGCTTGTGTATGCACGGGCTCAGGCCCTTTCCTACATGGGTGAATCTGATCCTCCTGGTCATTCCGAGGTTACCACATTCACTACAGATGGCACCAATCTCAACTTCTACGCACACCATGCTACTCCATCGGCGGCCGGGGACGGCAAACTTCAATATCACCAATATCTGGTCAAATCGGACAACCTGGTTGCCTCCCACCAAGGCCTCAAAGACGGCAGAAGAGGGCTCAGGAATGGACAAGACCACGCGAAGAAACAATCGTACGCCCTGAGGGATCGGCTGGTTGAGAATTGGCGGAAGCATCGTGACACGCTCCGACCACTTGCCGAAGGGGCTCCCGTGCCTGTTGCTGACGGCACTGTCGGGGAGACGAGCACGGACGAAGCTGCGTATGTGGTAGTCGAGCAGCCCTGCCAGCCCGCGCCAGGAGCGTCGAGATCCGCCTCGTCGACGTCGCTCTGGCCTGAAGGTGAATAAATGTCAGCACCCTGACAGACTTGATGGCATGACGCAGCTCCATCAAGGGTTATCAAACTTGACCTCACACAACTACTGCTTTTCGTAATTAAAGACCATTCTGTGCGACAATTTTTACTTGAATTTTTGGCCTCTCTGTAACACGACATTTCGCAGATCTGGCCAAATCTTGGCCCTCGCAACAAGTCCACGAAGCTCCCAGGTCCCGTCCCCTGGTCCCACCAACTTCTGACTAGCAGTCTCCGGGACTGGTGTCTTCTTCTCGAGCTCAAAATCAGTCTCTCTTGATTCGAATCAATGCTTCGACATACTAGGGCTCTCTGCTGCAGCGTCTGCCACCATGGACATCGATCTTGATGCTGTGGGTACGAGCCAACTCTCAGCATCCGGATGCGCCTTCCGAGATATCATCGTGGAGACTTTGCCGAGCTCGACACTTCCAGATGGGCAAACAAAGTCTCAAATCATCGCCAACAGCATTTTCGTCCTCTGCACTCCGGGGAACTCCACTTAGCTACCGTCAAATGTTCTTTGGAATTTCTGGGCGGTGGTGATCAGTGTCATTCGTCTGATGCCCCCTGATCATCCATGGCAAGATACCCTGGCCGACTCCGCAAACAACTTGCGACAGCGAACCGAACCCATCGATGAATATGATAACTGGGCCAAGACTTGGCTCAAATGGGAGGATCTCCCAGGGTTGCCTCTCCACATTCTGGATATGCGACAAGTAGCGCAATCCATGAAGGGCCTACTCAAAGTGGCATCTGCTGACGATGCTTCATTTGCACCCACCCGCTTGCTTTAAGAATAAGACGCCCCACAAGCTCATCGCAGATTTCTCTAACATGACTTCGTTCGCTGCGAGAGTCACTCGCGCTGGCTGTATGAAGTGCAAGTACCTCCCAATAGGCGACCTCAGCCTGGCCCTTGACTGACCTCCCGAAGACCCGCCTCAAGGAGGGTGCCATTTCGATTTAAGGCTCTGGGCTGCTACTGAGTGGCTTCTGCGCTGTGCGGACGTGATGTACACAACATTTTGTAAGCACGAAGATGATTGGGAATCTCCAAAGGAGCTGCTAAAAATGGGCCTCGATACTTGGATCGTCCCACTCGATGAGGATATTCGTGAAGAGGAGATACCCCCACTAAATGTTCGACGATGGCAACTATGGAGGCAAAGATTGGTCGAACTTGAAAGACGCTGGTATGAATTGAATCTAAAGTATACAGCGGAACGCATCTTGGATGCTGTACGAGAGATGGACGCTGTCACGGAACAGCGTGCAAGGCCTCGGCAGGAACAGAGTGCAGACACGTGCACTAGCGATGTGGTTCAGATTGCGAAGTGAGTATTGTAGAGGTGCCCGAGTCCTGGGGATGATTTTTTCTCGTATACAGCAATATAAACGCTGTATTAGCAGAATAAAAAGCAAGTAAAAATAGGAATAGATTTTTATGTTGCTTAAAGAATATACCTGCGTAATTAAATGTAGGATTCTTTAATTATCTAACTTCTATCAATTATATCGGGTAAATAATTTATATACCGTACGTGCTTATAATAACAGAGGAGAGCATAACCTTGAATGTGCCTACAGATGGTAGCATAGTCTTCATCAACATGTGCTTGCTCTATTTGAAGAAACATAAACATGGATCATATCAACATAAGTGAAATGAGGGGAGACTCATCTAAAGTCCTATCTCCAAAGTATGTCTTCCAAACCTGACTTGACATTCAGGGCGCCCTACTTAGACTGAAGCCTACGGAGCAATTTGTATTGCGATATTTATATACACCCACATGCTCCTCCTGTATAACCGTTACTTACGCTAGCTCTTGGTTGTACCGCGCCATTGGCGACACAAGAGCAAGACACAGGCGACAGACCCCAGCCTTCAAGGAGCAAACAACCTCCCGATAGTATCCAGCCCAACATTGCCCCCACTGAACACAACCCCAACATCCCACCCCTCAGGGCCAGCTTCCTCCTCAACCATGGACCGGAACTCGTCGTTGAACAGCACGACGGCGAGCGGCACGGCGGCGCTGGGCTCGACGACGAGCTTCATGCGCTCGAGCACGAGGCGCAGCGCGGCGGCGATCTCGCCCTCGGACACGGCGTAGACGGCGCGCACGAGCCGCCGGTCGTGGATGACGGACCACGGCAGCGCGCCGACGGGCGTGCGCAGGCCGTCGGCGACCGTCAGGCTCGACACGGCCTCGACGCGCGAGCCGGACGCCAGCCCGCGCCGGCAGTCGTCGGCGCCCTGGAACGAGGGCTCCGAGCCGAACACCTGGATCCCTGTGCCCTCGCACGACAGCGCCACCCCGGACAGCATGCCGCCGCCGCCGCAAGGGGTGATGATTGCGTCCAGGCCCTTGTTCTTCTTCTTCTTCTTTTCCTTCTGCTCTCCGTTTGCCGTCCCCGGGGGGCCGCCCTCTTCCGCCGCCGTCCCGGCCGCCACCAGCTCCGCGACCTGGTCCTGGAACTCGAGCCCCAGCGTGCCCTGGCCGAGAATGATGTCCGGGTGGTCGTAGGGGGGCACGAGGGTGGCGCCCGTCTCGGCCATGACGCGGGCGGCGACAGCCTCGCGCTCGACCGACGTCGACCCGCTGAAGACGACGTTGGCGCCGTAGCCCTTTGTCGCGGCGACCTTGCCCGGCGCCGAGATCTCGGGCATGATGATGTGGGCGGGGATGCCCGACTCGCGGGCCGCGAGGGCCAGGGCCTGCGCGTGGTTTCCTGTTGGTGGTTGTGTGTGTTAGATGAGTGAGTTGGGTAGAGAAGTGAGTTTGATGAAGGAGTGAGTGACGTGATTCAAAAGAGTCAACAACATGAACTCACCACTACTATGAGTGACAACCCCCCTCTCCAGCCCGCCACCAGCAACCCACCCCTTATCAGCCTTGAGCCTCTCGACGGCGTGGAACGCCCCGCGCACCTTGAACGCGCCGACGCGCTGCAGGTTCTCGCACTTGAACCACAGCCGGATGACGGGCCGTGGCCGTGCCTTCTGCTTCTTCTTCTCCTGTTGCCCGTTCATCTCACCACCGACGCCCCCCGGGTGCTGCTCCTCAGCGCTGCTGTGGTCGTCATTGTCCGCCCGCGGCGTCGACGCCAGCTTCGACAGCGTCGAGTTGGTCAGCACGGGCGTGCGGTGGACGTGGGGCCGCACGAGGTCGTGCGCTGCCACCACCGAGGCGCGGGTCAGTGGGAGGCACGTCTTTGGGTCTGCCATTGTTTGCTCCTTTTTGGTGGTGCGTTGTGTGTGACTGTGCCTATGCCTGTGTTACAATGCTCCGTTGCTGGTAGACGGCGTTTGGTTCCAGTAGGTCCAAGGTCGCGGCGGGATTCCGTTTGTCGAAGTCACCAGCCGGCCTGATGATTCAAATATGTAATATCTAGAGAGGCGAATTTGTAGGGTATAAGTATGCATATATATGTATATATATATATATATATATATATATATCGGAGAAATAAAATGAAATGCCACAATGAGCGCTGCGTATAAGCCCGTCGACGACAAAAAGTGGAGGTGGCAATTATGACGGGAAACGGTGGAATCGCGAGGTCACAACCGTTGGGGGAAAAAAGACACTGCGACAGCGGGCCTTTTAAATCAGATACAATTGACACCACCGCCCAGAATATACGTGACTCGGCTCGCCTCAATCCGCAGAACGGTTCCCATCGATGCGAATAGACGACACTGTTATGCTCAAATGCGCGGGCTGTGTGAGGGGGTTGGACGATAGCCGAGACCGGAAGCCGGCCGGGCAGACACTTTCACACTCCCGGGGCTTTGAGCCTCAATTGATACCATCGAATTGATGCTGCGACATTCACTTCTCAAACACTACACAATCCAAGAAGCAACGCGAAGACGAACGATTCAAACCCAACATTAACTTTTTTCTTTCTCGGTCCGCAAGATTCTGGGAATCAAAAAGTATCTCGCGAGGGGAAATAAAGAATAAAAATTGGATATAAATTACACAATTCCCCGGACTTTTCCACTCGCCCACGCAAAAGAAACGCACGCACGCATGCATTTCCCATAACCCTAGGAAAGTCTTTTCCAGAACCATCCCTCAAGTTGAAAAAGAAAGCCCTAGTGATCAACAGCCCTCAAGCAAGCACTCAGTTTCCCCATTTAGCGCCAGGTAGTAAGATTGGACCCCATCCACCTTACTTCTGGTTCTCAGGACGCAGGGAGCGGACGGCCTTTCCTGCGCGCCAGATCTCCAGGTTGCGGATCTCCTCCATCTCGGCCTCGAACTTCTCACGGTAGTCAGGCTGGCCGTTGTAGTCGAGCGAGCGCTTGGTCTCGGAGCCGTCCTTGACCGACTTGTACAGGTCGTTGAAGACGGGCTTGAGGGCGTCCTTGAAGCGGGGCGACCAGTCGATGGCGCCACGGCGGGCCGTCGTCGAGCAGGCCTCGTACATCCAGTCCATGCCGTTGGCACCGATCAGGGGGTACAGCGACTGCGTGGCCTCCTCGACGGTCTCGTTGAAGGCCTCGCTGGGGGAGTGGCCGTTCTCGCGGAGGACCTCGTACTGGGCGAGGAACATGCCGTGGATACCACCCATCAGGCAGCCACGCTCTCCGTAGAGGTCCGAGTAGACCTCCTTCTCGAAGGTGGTCTTGTACAGGTATCCGGAGCCGACAGCCACACCCATGGCGACGGCCTTCTCCTCGGCCTTGCCGGTCACGTCCTGGAAGACGGCGACGGACGAGTTGATGCCACGGCCCTCGCGGAAGAGGGATCGCACGGTACGGCCAGAGCCCTTGGGGGCGACGAGGATGACATCGACGTCCTTGGGGACGTCGACCTTGGTCAGGTCCTTGAAGACGGGGGAGAAACCGTGGGAGAAGTACAGGGTCTGCGAGTTGGCACGCACGAAGTCAGCACTTGGAACTTAGAGACTGGAAATTTGCTTAGTTCGATGGGAATGACTCGCCTTTCCCTTGGTGATTTGAGGCTTCAAGTGGGGCCAGGTCTCGGACTGGGCAGCATCGGACAGCAGGTTCATGATGATGGTACCCTTGGCGATGGCCTCGTCGACCTCGAACAGGTTCTTGCCGGGAACCCAGCCATCTTGGATGGCGTCCTTCCAGGACTTGCCGTTCTTTCGCACACCAATGATGACGTTCAGGCCGTTGTCACGGAGGTTGAGACCCTGGCCGTGACCCTGGGAGCCGTAGCCGATCAAGGCGAGGGTGTCGTTCTTGAAGTAGTCCTGGGGGGTGGACATCAGCACTGCGTCACCTGGAGTAGTGTCGTAGCAGTTGTTATTTCGGGGGGTGACTCACCAGGAGCTTCTCGTTGGGCCAGTCGGCGCGCTCTGTTGGAGGGAGAATCTAGAGTCAGAAAAGGCACCAATGCCATCAATTGAGGCAGGCTCGAAGCTAGGCTCACCGTAGACGGTCTCCTTGTGGCCAGCAAAGTCAACGGTCTTGACGCCACGGATCTGCTGCTGGGCGGGGCGAGCAAGAGCAGGGCGGGCGACGGCAGAGGTGCGAGAAGCAGCGTTCAGAGCAGCGACGAAGGTGCGTCTCTGGACGGTGTTCTTGGTCAATTGACGGGCGGCAGGCCGCAGGGCGGACGAGAAACCTCTGGCAGACATGTTGAGGGCTGTTCTGAGTGGAGATTGGGGGTTCTTGAGGGGGCTTGAGAGGGAGAGGGAGGAGAGAACCAGAGGACGGAAAGGAAGTTGTGGTGTTGACCAGGCGAGCTTCAAAAGCTTATACTGGGGCACCTACCACCCAGGGCCCAAGACCAACCAGAGCTCCGATCTGCTCGACTCACCGAATGGTGTTGGACCAATTTTTTTCACGTCAGCTCCGAGCTCGCTCGCCCTAACTCTTTTGGGCCTGCACCGTGCAGGTCCTGGGCCCCACCGTCGTAGCGGCCCAGGGTCCCGCACCTCCAGCCTACGCCCGTCTGGGGAACAGGGGGGTCCGTCTGCTATCCACCCAAACGAGGAGTCATCCAGGTCCAGGCAAGGGGATGCAGAAGACTGCTCCTGTATCCGCCAGCATTTTGGTACAGTATGCCGCGTGTCACCGTTTCAAGTCTTTACAATGCATTTATGGGCAGGTATTAGCATGGTACCAGGCGACCGATACTTCCGTTTCAAGCTGGTAAAAAACTGGACTGCACAATGCAGCGTTGATGTTGATACTGACGAGATATCCATCGTTCAAGCATCAAGTATGACATGACATGCACAAACATGGAAGACCAGGTTTTCCCTGATTTGGAGTGTCCGTTTTGTTTCTGTCATGTTTGTGATAGGCTCTCATTGGTAATGTCATTTGTTGTAGTAGTAGTCGCTGTTGAGGAGCCAACATCGCTTCCATCACACCTCACCCTCGTCTTGATTTCATAGTCTATCATGCCACCTATCTCTCCGACGTTCTGTCGCCCATAGAAAAACATCTAGACGCCAGGCCCAAGATGGACGCCTCTCTGTGATCGTAGTGCCCATCACTTTCCTGTTCTCACTCTCTCCTACCACCAACCTGATATGTGACAACCCCAGAGGCTAGACCTTATTTCGAACCAGCCCCTTTCTACGCTCGTGTCGTCCGCGTTCCTTATATGGAATGTGCTATGCTGCAAAAACCAGATGCAAGAAGTGAAAGCGCAGTGGTAGCCCCAGATGGCAATTAGGGCAATATGGACACCCGGTGCCTCCTCTCATGGCCTCAGTTCGGGGACATCTTCCGCTTCTTAGACGCAGCCGGGGCGCTCACTTCAGCACACGATCGAAGCTGACGCCCCTGACCGAACCCCCAGCCATGCTAGAGCGGACGTTGCGCTTGAAGCCCTCGCGGTTGTTGCGCAGGTCCTCGGCGGCGTCCTTGTTGAGCGGGTCGCTGGCGTTGGGCTCGAGGAAGAGGAACTGGAGGCCAACGATAACGGCATTGAGGTTGAGGACGGGCTTCCAGTCCTCGCGCAGGATGTTGAGGCAGACTTTCCCCTCGAGGTCGATGTTGGGGTGGTAGATCTTCTGCGAGCAGCGCACCTTTGGCGGCTCGTGGGGAAACCCCTGGTTGATGTCAAAGTCGAACGTGAACCGCCCGCCCCGGTACATGCCCTCGTCCGGCTCGATCGTCAGCACGAACTTGAGGATGTCGTCGGCGTCCGGGAACTCGGTCCGCATCGTCGTCCCCAGCGACAGCTCCGACAGGTCCTTCTGCACCCGCAGCTGCGCCGCCGTCACCTTCTTCTTCTTGCCCCCCGCCGCAGCGCCTTCCGCCGCGTCGGCCTTCTGCTGCTCCTTCTTCATCGACCATATCTTCAACATCTTGCCCGGCTGTGTGTGGGTGGCCGCCCCAGGGGACTCTCTCTCGGTTGTTCTTGGGCTGTGAGGAGGGGTGCGTGCGTGCGTCTGCGAGAGGATGTCGAGTCTCGCTGTGAGGCGTGGGAGATCGGAAGGAAGACTACGGCCGTGACGGCAGTTTGCCTCGAGGTTGTTGGGAAATGGTCGGAAGGTTCAGGTACGGTTACGGCTACTTGGTTGCTGGTTCAGGTAAAATCAAACTCATTGAACTTGATGTGAACTATGTCGTTAGGTGGCAGATACTCGAGTCGTCTGCCTGGTGACAAGGCGTTGGCAGGTGGGTAGTGGCGAGCGCCTTGGTGCCTGAGAGGGTCGGAGGCGAGAGTCTACCGGGGGGTTCAAGTTCCATGTATGGCCGAACGTGGGGTCACCGATAAGATAAACTCGTCCGTCCATTCTTCGGACAAAAGCGAGTTTCTCTCACAGTCAGTCTCGGTCCTACAAGCAAAAGCCAAATTAAATTACTGTCAAGAACATTTCATAAATCGGGAAATAAATCAAGTCACAAACAAAAATCATGACAGCACCGGTTTTAAAGATTATGCACATAAGCTATGAAATTCCTCGCCCGGCCTTTAGGGAAGAAAAAAAACTCTCGTAGAACGCCATCGTCAATATGCTCCTGTTTTTCTCGCCACCAATGTAGTTGTGTCCATTTCCACGGCCTGGAAGAGAGGCAGTCACAGATGCTCCAAATCCCCGGCCTCTAAGATCCCCTCCCCCCTAACCCTCCTTACTCTGAACCGCGGGAGGAGAGGCCGCTATGTAGTAGGCAGCTGAATGAAATTCCACTGGGTCCCCCGGCAAGACCCAGCGGCCAGCCTCCTTGCCAATGTTTCGCTGGGGGGTTTCTGCCTTTACTATACAACATTTTACCCTTTAACCAAGTATGCCTGAGAAGCAGATTTCGTTTCTCTTCGTGGAAATTTGTAGGTGCCGCACAAGATGACCTGAAAGTCTTGCAGAAAACCTGCGTTTACCGTCTGGCAAAGCAGCACATGATACCCGTCTTACCCAGGAACCAGCAGAAGCCGATGAAACGGATGATGGACAGGAAGGCAGTGGCGTACAGCAGGACCTTGAAGAACCAGGCGGTACGTGCGGTTGAGTTTGACTGTGATTTCTAGTTAGTGCTAAAGTCCCGGACGGGGCAAGAAGAACAGGTTGGTGACTTACGCCGATACCCAGACCGTTGAAGTTCTCCGAAGTGATGACAACTGCCAGAAAACAGTTGGAGAACAGCCAAGAAACGACAAGACCCGTTCGGAAAGACTTGTAACCGTCCTCGAGGTCGGGCTTGTCGTCCTCGGGCTCCTCCTTGAAGGGTGCAAGCGCACGCCTGACCGTCTGTTCGAACTGGCTGTCGATATCCTCTTGTGGCTTCTCAATTTCCTCGACAACAGGACCCTCGCCCTTGTCGTCCTTGACAATGTTGGCAGATGGGAGCGCCTCGGCCTTGTCGGATCCCTTGGTACCCCAGGAAACATCATGCCAGTTGTTGAAGGCGTACACCATGAGAATGTTGATGTAGGTCGACATAAGCAGCAGGTAGTAGGGGTAGGAGTGGAACATGTGCCATGGGTCCAGGTACATGAACGAGGCCAGGTAGTACATGCCGTAGATGGTGAACAGGGCCAGCAGCAGGACACCTCCAGTGGACTCGCCACCGAACAAGCTCTTGAGGAAGTCACCAGCGTTGTCAGTTTCGAGGCCAAGACCGCCGTGGAAGGCACGGTAGACCAGGTAGCCAGAGTCGAACAGAATGTAGAGCTGGACAAGACCGAAGACGACGAACGAGACAATGTAAGTGTACTTTGAACCCTTGGGCCTGTTACCCAGGGCCAAGATGAACTGCAGGATGACGAAACCCAGGTAGAGGTACTTCAGGACGGCGTTGAAGTATGGCGTAACAGTGTTTCCGAAAGGCCACCCGACAGCTTGAGTCGAGTTCGATTGAGAAGCGGGGTTGCCCACCAGATCCATGATGACCGAGGTTGTGAGCCAGTACGACGAGAGCGAGAACCAGGAGAAGAGAAGGTTGGCAAAGTTGTAGAGGGCCTGAACGTGAAAGAAGAACATGCGGATGATGTTGTGGCCAGACTTGTACATACGACCGAAGTGCATCGAGGAGTACAAACTGGCGGCGAATGAACCGTTGAGCCATCGTCGACGCTGGGAAATGAACTCAGCAGCACCCTCGGGAACATCAGTCTCACCCTTGGCCGCCTTGATGTAGCTCAAGTGCCACTTCTGGCCGGCCTTGGCGACCAGCTCGAAACAGAGGATACGATCCTCGGCCAAAAACATGTTCTTCTTGAAAATGTTCATGCCGTCAATACCCTTCTTTCCAAGAATCTTGGAGAGCGTGTGGTCACCGTGGAAGTACTGCTCCAGTGGGCGACCCATGATAGCCCGGAATCGATAAGCCGAGAAAGCACCGGGCAAGACACTGACGTAACCGAAGGCACTCTCCAGAGGCTTGTCCAGAATGTTGGAGATCTTGTACTCGAAGTTCTGGACGGCCACGAGCGGGTTGAGAAGCTTCTTACCGCCGCCCAACATAGCATGGATTTCACCACAGGCACCACCAAGATCCTTGTCGTTGTAGAAACCCTCCCACAGGGCAAGGAGCGACCTAGGACTGGGCTTGGTACCTGCATCGAGTAGAATGCAGACCTCGGGGTTCAGAATACGGCCGAAACCGTTGAACAACCAACGATGGGAGTTGATCTTCTTGCTGTTCTGTGCCTTGACGCAGAAAATCATCTGTACTGGGGGCAGAGTCTGAGGGCTGTCGTCGAGGGGCCGGATAAGCTGCTGGTTGGGGGTGACGGACAGTTGTGTGGTGTACTCGAAAATGTGTGCTACAGTTGGCTCGCCGTTGACGTCCTTCTTGATCACACCGTCCTGGTAGATACCAATTGTGGCAAGGACATCTAGCGCGTTCTTGTCTGTCTTGTCGATACCGTCGAAAACCATACAGACGACAATCTTCTGCCAGGCTGGACCGCCCTTGTTCCAGAAAGTGGACTTCTTGAGGTTGACAATATCTCGGATGTTCTGCATGACACCATGGAGAGTTCTGGCGAGGAGGACCTTGTCCTCGTTATAGTAGGTGATAGCGATGCAGAGCTCAGTGTGACGGTTGTACATACGAGGTCGCAGGTCATAACCGTTCTTGAGGGTGAAGTCGTTGGGGTCGCATGTTGCGGCCGTGTAACGCATCTTGGTAAACTCCTCGTTGCCGCCCTCGACATCTCGGTACTTGGGCTGGATGGCATTCTTGATGGCACTGGGCACAGGGTAGTCGATACTCAGTACGGAGCCCTGGACCAGCTTGACCCTTCTCGTCTTGGAACGGCCGAGGCCGCCTGCCACAGGCACCTGTTGGCGGTTGAGCCAGCTATCCTCGTCGCCGATAGCAGAGGGTGGGTGGCCAGGGTCTCCGGTTGGGAAATCGGAGTTGTAGCCAGCCGCTCCGCCGTACTCATTGTTGTAGCCACCGGGGCCACCAGCACCAGGCACGGTAGTGCCCGCGTTAGGAGCGTAGGACTCGGTCAAGCTGTATGCGGAAACAGGGCGGGCAGGAGGGGTGGCAGTGCCCCCGAGGCGGTCTTGCTCGTACATGGTCGAGCCTTGACTCAGAAGGGATCGCTGTGCTTCGTCGTCCAGCTCGTTGTCAGGGGGCAGGTGGTACTGCAGCAGGAGAGGAGTGTTAGAAGGCCGCGGTTACAATTCTCCCAAGATCATCAGGGACCAAAAGTGTGGGGTGGTGGAGGAGGATGGAAGTCTGGCAGGGCAGAAGGCAGGGCAGGGCAAGTTAAGGCAAGGATCGCGATCGCAGTTGCGAGCGGCGCCGAGGGTATTAGAGGGAGCAGCAGGATGGAGGGGGAGGAGGAGCTTGTTACGCACGCCTGCTGGGTTCTGATTGAGGTCCTGCATGCCATGGCTATTGTAGCCATCGTTATGGCCGTTGTACGCCATATTGGCAACCGTCTGGACAGGAGCTGGCTAGACGAACGGCCGTTTCGATTATTTTAAGCGGGTCGAGTGACTGGACCGCTCCACGCTTGCGTGTCCGGTACAGGTCCAATGGGGGGCAGTTAAGAGTGAATGGCTAGGGTGTGGCAGCAATAGAATTGCTGGCGATGATGATTGTAATAAAGACGAAAAGGGGGAACCAGCGATTTGGGGATGGGATGAATTTGGATGGGGATGAACAGTCGCGTGCGGGTGACGAGACAAAGGAGCTCCCAGGTCCAGTAGCGCCGCTTTGCTTTGCTGTGCTTTGCTGGGCTTCGCAGACTAGGAAGTTTAAAAAGGAGGCACCCGCTTCTCCACGCAAGGGCAGTGCAGGGCAAGGTTGATCGATGGTGTGCCGACCCGGTCAAGCGATCCAAAGAAGGGGCAGAAGAGGATCGGTGATGTGCAAAAATGCAAGAAGTTGCAGTTGAGAAGCGAAGTGAAATATCTTAATCCTCTGCCGGTGAAGAAGCACCCGAAAGAAGAAGACAAAAAAAAGTAAAAATGGTCCCTCCTGGTCGTGGGCTCTTGGGCTGGCTGGGGCTGTTGCTCGAGAGGCCAACAACTCGCGTCTGGTTCGGGCTGTTCTGGCAGAGGGAGAGAGAAAAAAAAAAGGAGGTCCGCATAAGAGGGACCACTAGGAGAGCATCGGGACTACATAATTGTGGCTTAGAACAGGGGCAGGTTTGGCCCAAGGGGACCAAGGGGTCTCCATGAAATCCGTCCACCAGAGCTGGACCGGCCCTCCATTCAGAGTCCCTAGTCTACCCTCTCAACATCAACGCCATCATCCCCTCTCTGTGCGTCTCGATGTTCCATCAGAGCAGACAATTGCCATGGCAGATAGACCTTCATCCGATCTGATGGCAGGGCATAATAAACTCTGTACCACCCGCCCGTAACCTCCCACCACCACCGTCCGTCGGTGCTGGCGAGACTTCACAGGCCACCCCGTCCCAACTCTACCCGTCCCAGGTCCGGGGCAGGGACTGCTTGCTCCCTGGGAGAGGCTGGCAGGCCAGCAGACAGGCTCGAGACAGGGCCGGACACGACAACGACGTCACAGCCCCCCAAGCTTGCAACCTCACTAGATAGACTCTATGCAGCCATGCAATCACGCAAACCGCCATGCAACCCTGCAACAGCCATGCAAAGCCTCCTTGTTCCGCGAGGCACTGACGAGATTGAGGGAGATGAGATGGTGATATTGCAGAACGCAAGCACAGCACAGCAATCACGTACTCAGGCTGTCAGGTAGTATACAACAGTACACGTCCATCGAGGATGACGGGTCGAAGTAGGAACGGCCCAAACACCGGCACTTGGCCTTTAACCAGCTCCTCTTCTGGTCTTGTCCCACGGGCGAAACGTTCCTCTTCAGCCTCTGGCCGTTGAGTCTACACTAGGGTCCTGGGCCTGGGGTCTCTGGCCTTGGGCCTTGAGTGGCCATCGTCACCAGCATTCGCGGAAACATAGCATCACATCGTCTATCGATTGTGTATCATGCTTGGCAGATGGTGATAAGGCAGAGACACGTCGTGTCCATCCTCCATTCTAGAACGGCTCCATAGCTTCGGAGATCTTCACTCACACACAAGACCCTGAAGATGCCAGTTCTGCCAGTTCTGTCGAGCCGAGCGGCCAGACTGTCAAACCACCTAGGTGCTCTGTAACGACTTCCCACATCTCCCTCGTGCCCCTCAGCCCCCCCTTCCGACCCCTATGGGCCCCCTATTCCGTGCTGATCCCAACTTGAGATCTGGGGATGGCCAGCCTGCCGTCTGCCAATCTCGTTCCGAGGAGCACGCCGTGGGTCCAGGGATCATATGTCAGCGAGCACCCGGTTTCTCGCACAAGCTTGGACAGGCAGCCAGTAGCGAGGCCGCTCACCCCCAGGGCTGGAATCCCCTTCTGAAACAGCCACCCACTCTGGCAGCTCCTAGTTCGTATTTTCCTTGCCCACCCGTAATAATAAACCACCCTTCACCGCTCTGCTGGGCCGGCGGATTGCTGCAGCCCCCCAAAGGCTCGGCTGGTCCCCACCAGTGCACGCAGCCAGCGGCCAGCACACACGCATGACAGGAGGAACAGGACGGACCGACAGCGTCAAAGCGGCCGTCAACCGCGACAAGACAAGCTAAATACCATAATAGCATAAAGAGGCATCGACAGAGACATAACCTCGTGGCCACCGTTGAATTTCGACCAACCCGTTGCCGCCCTCTGTCTGCCTATTGCGGAGAAAGAAATCAATAAATAAAATGATTGCTCATGTCTCCCTGACCTGAAAGGGCCCACGTGAGCGGCTCGCTGCAGTTCTCAGTTTGCTTCTAATTGTTCCTCTCTCTCACCTGTTGGCGCCGGTATTCTGTGTACGTGGACAAAGAGAGAGAGGCGACATTTGGCCCTATAAATAGAAACAGGCGCCCTCTGCTAGGTGGCCTTGGGTGGCTCGTGTTGACCGACCGACCACCAACTCCCGTCGGCAGCTTCCGCCCTTGTCCCGATATGGAATGTCAATCATGAGGCTGTGCCCGCCGTTCAGCCAGGGGGGGATTGTCTCTTGTTTTCTGGGCTTCTGTTTCCTCCGGGATTTCCGTCGCGTCTCAAGGAGGCATTCTTCGCGGTCGTTTTCCATCAACCAGTCCCCAACAGTATGTCTACCACAGAAACCAGTCGGATGCAAGGAGGGAGCGCCTTGCCTCAACATGCCCGTTCGAACGACTCGTGCGCGCGCGAGTGCTCTCACCTCAGCGCATGCAGCGCGATGGATCTCTCGCAGCCTGTCGGGATCCAGCGCGAACCTTACTCTGCTTCAGCCACTGGCGGGAACCCTTGACACGTCTGCTCAGCCTGAACTCAGATCCTTTGCCATCTTGGTGCTCACGCTGCGCGCCGGCCAGGGGGCCAACAACCCTCACCGGCAGAGGCGGATATCCTACGCAGTAGTGTAGTGGATGGTATGTGTCCTAACCAACTGAATCCCCCATGAACCGGCTCCCATCTGCTTGCACGGCGCAGGAGCGGCGTCCCGAGCCCGGCTGACCGCCGGCCGGCCCTCCATCCCGATTCTTTGTCTGTGTTTCGCTGCCGGTCGTCAACGGTGGTGAATCTCGCTAGAAACCACGCTACGGCTGCGAGGCGCTCCTCGTGTCATGTTTTACTGTCTCGCCTCCACCCTCTTCCCCCATCCCCAAGTCTCGTCCGGTACAGAGGGGGGCTGAGAGGGCCGGAATGATCCTCTTGAGATCTATAGGCAGGGAAGCTCGCCGCAGAAACCCAATTCGATGATCATCCCGAGGCGCTGGGACCCACGAGAACTAAAGGGCTACAGCCGGCTCTTGCAACGGCTTCTCGGCTTGTGCTAGTCTATTCAGACAGCGGCTAGCAACGGTTTCAACGTGCCAGGAACAGTAGAGGCATTCGAGCCCCCTTTGTGTGTGACGGATGCCACGAGAACGAGCACACATCGACTCGTGGTGTTTCCGACAAGTTGTCGGATTTGTTTGTGATACAGCCATCAACTGCAGCCCATCAAATTAATCCTCAACTTGACAGCTTCTGAGCATGAGAACCTCTGCGTCTTGAACGGCTACCAAGGCTCGTATCCCACGCAGCGACCCAAACAAGTGGCTACGGCGGGAAACGTAAAAGTCATTCCGGACACAGAAGCAGGCCACACTTTCCTCACGTAGCTACGAGCGACGTTGCCCGCCGTTGGCAGCAAACTCTAATGGATGTGAAGTGGGCCAATTACAATGACCAGCCAGTCAGTTCCCTTCCCCTCGTGCTCTGCATGCCCATGCCGCGGGAGCCACAAGCAGCAACTCTCGCGCGGGTAGCACAAAGGAAACCGCCCTCGCCTAGCCTCAGGTAGGACAGCATCCTCCCGCGACTTCCCCGGGTGGCACAAAACTGCCGCCCCCGGGGAAGGGCGAGATCGTCGCTGCAGCACAACACACGCGCACGACCACGAGCCCCCGTGAATCTTCGGAGCACGCAGGGCCGCTGATTCATCCGACGGAGTAGTTGGCAGCTGAGGAGTGTCCACGCAATCTGCAGCAGGGCGTGCCCGATTGGGGAGGGGGGGGTGTGGGATGTCGTGCTCTGGGGGGCGGGTGACTCGTCATCCAAGATCGGGGGCTTTGTTCGGCCGGTTCTTTGCACCTTCAGGGTTTCGCGGTGCCTGGACGCCAACGGCTTTTGCATGAACTTGTACAATGCCTAGGTGCCTCGTCGAGGCTGTGGGCAATCTTTTCTTGTCGATGAGTGCCAGCCAGCGGCGACTGCAAGTTCAGTTCATATCACATCACATCTCAGAGTGACCCGGATCAAAACTCGGGCCGCTGCAAAATCTGCGAAGGCAGAGCAGGCTGAAGACAGCGGGCGGGTTGTCCACCACCTCTGATGACCAAGACAAGGCGCCAAATGCTCTGTACCCTCGGGCGCTGGCGAGGGTTGGCGTTGGTCGGACAAGAGAAATGAAATTGCAGGGGTCGGCACCATCCCAGCGACCGAGAGAAAACTGAGAGGATTGACTAACCCAATATAAACTAGGTCCGTCCATGGCCCGCCCCCAGGAGGGGGAGGCGAAGAACTAGATAGATTGAACACGTTCGAGATTCAGGTTCCTGCCGCTGGCTACTTGCTGCTTGTTGCTACGGCGTGGAAACACTGATGAGCCCAGCCAACCCATCCACGATTTGAGAACAGACATGACATCCAAGGCTCGGCAGGGCCAAGGCGCTCGCTTGTTAGCCACCCCTGCCGGAGGAGAGTTCCTGATGGGGCCCTGTGGCCCAAGATCTCGCCAACCAGAGGCGTCGGGACCAGGAAGGCCAGGAATGGTGAGGAGGGGGCGGTGGTGTGGCCCCAGGGACCCGCTCGGTTGGGGCCAAGGAGGCGTGCCTGTAGCAGGCTTTCAAGGTTTGCAAGCCGGCTTGAGCTAGCTAGATTGCAGTACGTGTCTATACCATGTAGACTACTATTGGCATGCAGTGGCAATAGTACAGCAGAGAGGTCCATACTGTACAGTGCAGAGAAAGGCCGAGAGGCAGGCAATAGGGCAAGGCGGGAGCGCGGGAGAGACAGCTAGAACAGAGAGGCATTGCACACACGCCGAGAGACAAAGCGAGAGAGAAGGGTGAGGAGCTAGGGTCCGTCAGGGCTCCCGGGGTCTAGACTCGAGCCGTTGTTTTCCCTCTTGGCTGTCGATTCGATTGTCTCTGTGCAGTAGTTTGGTAGACCCAATCTACATCGGATGTCACTCTGACTGTCGACACCACTGCCTCCCATCCCCACCTGCCCTGATGATCCGGCCAATCCATTCGCAATCGCCCTCCCATCCAGCCCATTCCAACCCCATTCCACTCATTCATCACACCCGCAATCGATATTCCTGCTCATCTCATCACAATCTCACGCCCGTACCTGTCCAGCTATCCTAAACCTATCCATGACCCGATCTGACCTGACCTGACCTCTCCCAACCTGGAGACTTCCCTCTCAAACTCAGCCCAATTACAGTTGGCCTGCCACCGCCCTGCCGTGCCGTTCCGTTCTCACGACGACTGATCGATTGATTGTCCAAGCAACGCAACGAACGCAACGCAGGACAACGTTCAGACCCTTTGCCCATGGGTTCCCCCTCCGGATAGACTGACTGTCTTGACTCTTTTGGCCCATAACTCTTTCTCTTTCTTTCGCCTTCAAAGGAGCAAGGTCTCCCAGTCGCTCGCTACTTCAATTCTCACCTTTTCAGGCCGCCCATCGCTGCTTTTCTCCGCCCTTGAAACAAACTCCCCTTTTTCCGACGACCCCTTTCACGACGATTCCGACGACACAACGAGCCTGCAATCGCCCGATAGTCAAACACAGACGCTCATTCTTGACACCATCCCATTGTTCCTCGAGGAACGCAATCGTCGCCGACGCCGACCCGACACGAGATACCGAAGTACCGTGGCCGCGTCCTATTTAAAGAATCAGTCAGCAGCCTCGCCAAGCCTCAGCTGAAAGGAACCCATCTGTCAGGCCCTGTGCTTGAACCTGTCTGATCCTCGACCCGGATCTGCGGTTTACTTGCTTACCTGCCTCCTGTCGATCTCTTCGAACAACCCAATTGAATCTACAGCTCTAAACATCAATCCGATCGCTACTTTTTGAACTCGGCCCCGGTCTCGCGTCGTACTTCACGATGCCGATCATAGAAGAAGGTATAGTAGATCCAAGCACAATAGCAGCAGGCCACCAGACGTTGCCTGCAACGCACTTCTTTCGCAGCAGCAGGAGCAGCGCCAGTCTGGCCTCGCCGACCTCCCTCCAGTGGCTAACCCGCTTTGCCTACAGGCTCATACGCAAACCTCTTTGCTCGCCAAAGCGGTTGTGTAGCGTGTCAAGAGGGCACGCCATCATGCCCTGACTGTGGCGAGGGCAAGGAGTGTCAGATCTCCGTCCCCCTCGACTGCACGCAATGTCCACAATCCTACTGCGCCGTGTCCTCTACCACAACCTCATCAGGTTCGTCAGGTTCCAGCTCAACAGCCAGCGGAGGAGCCATCGCCGGTGCTGTGATAGGAGGTCTTGCCCTGGTCGCCCTCGTCGGAGTCGGCACGTACTTCGCATGGAAGCACTGCGTGAAGAACAAGAGGGGGTCATTCCAGCAAGGGCGATGGGAAGATGACGGGGAGTACGCCGGGCAGCGCGAGAAGGATTTCAACGCCATGCGGGACGGTAGGGCGTCGACACAAGCCCGCAACTCGATAGCCTCGACCGTCCTCACCCGCGCCTCCAACATCATCCAGATCGCCTACATCCCAGGTGTAACGAACCGGGCGACACCGACGTCGCCCACGCTGCTTGTGCCGCCCGTGCCCCCGATCCCCATCGCCGTCTCCTCCCAGGCCGGAACGCCAAACTCCACCGACGACCAGCACTTCTTCGTCCCGGGTGACCTGCGCGACTCCATGGCCTCGGGCATGACCGGCTACACCGACCGCACCTCCTTCGCCCGCACCTCCTACGCGCCCCGCTCGAGCGTAGCCTCCACCATCTACGGCAAGGCCGGCGTGGTCGTTACCCCGGCGCAGACGGGTATGCGCGCTAAAGCCGCCATGGTGAGCGTCAAGTCAACCGGCAGCGGCTCCTCAGATGGATCAGTGCCACCCGTGCCCGCTGTGGACAAGAGCCGGTTCCAGGACACGGAGCCGGCCAGCCCGTCGGGCAGCACCTTCAGCATCGGGTCGACGTTTATGAACAACGCCAAGAGCGCGACCGCCGTGCGCGCCCAGGTCGTGCGCCTGGGCAGCAACCTGAAGCAGTCGTCGACACCGGCTAGCATCAACACGGACGCTGGCGCCGGCCACACCACAGACGGCGAAGATAACGACCGCTCCGGCTTGTCGACGCCAAGCACCCTGCCGCCGCCGCGGGACGAGCAACAGAGCCCGTTCCGTGACCCCAGCCCGGCGCCGGCGGACGGCGACCGCCAACGTGCCTCGGGCCTCAGCACCGTCGCTGAGGACGCGTCGAGGAGGTCGTCGCAAGGTCCCCCACGGGGTGTCAGCCCTTTCAGTGACTACCACGCCACGCAGGAGAGCAGATGAGGCTGCCCTGTGCCGTCATATTTATAACGAATATATTATCAGCGGACGGAACGAGACGAGACGAGATGAGCATCATTGGCGGCGGCACAGATTTGCTTTGCTATGCTATGGTTTCGCTTTTGCTTGACCTTCTATTCTCATGGGCTTTAGTGCCGGGCAGTTTGAATGACTGACTGATCGACTCACCCGCCCACCCATCCACCACCAACGCTACTTCCCACCGGTCTACTCAGGTCATTGTCTCTGCCATTCACCCTCCCGGCAGATCGGTATGAGCAGATGCACCCCGCAGACACACTTATTTGATGGCCAACGCGGCCTCACGGCAATCAACTCCGGCACGTCTCGCGTGAGACTATGTCGAGGCCTCGAGTACGACACTCTGTATGTTCATCTACCTATGAACCTATCTATCTACCTATCTATCTACCTATCTATGTGGAGGAGGGATTTTATACCCATTCATATGTCCATCTATCGATCTACTACTTCTTATTGTCTTTATTTTGGAGAAAACGGGAAAGGATATGCACGAACTCGACAAGGTCTGCTTACCCATACGGGAAGGGGGCTTGCTACGGCGGTTGGGGGGCTAATGCTATGCTATCTACATGGGAGGAAATCTTTGTTCGTTATTTCTTATCCTGGCGTTATTTGCGTTATATATGTCTGGATGGGGGGACTTGCGAGTTATCCCCCCTTATCTCGATCAAACAATCACATTTCTGCCACCCAGACTAAACAGGGAAGGCAAAGTCTTGTCCCTTGTCCCGTTTCCTCTCTTCGGCATTCTCTCTGGTGGGTGATGGTCGGTGGTGGTTTTTCGGAACGAACATATGCGGACGGATACACGTGCCCTTTCCCTTCCCCACCGGGATTGCCTCTATAGGGGTACTCGGCAGTCAGGAAGAAAGAGGCGGAGAGAAGGGAACGACGATTGAGAGAGCAAGAGGACACGAGGTATACCATACGTATGCTGGTCCCAACCCACCTGTCACTCCTGGTTTTCACATATCCTTCACTGGTACATCTTTTCATCATTGACGGAAGGAGCCGTCATGGTTTTTACTCGAGTGTCTGTATGGGAGGGAGGGTGAGATATCATCGATAGAGATGTCGCCCTTGAATATTTTTTTTGGTTTTGATGTGGCTCAAGGTAGCGCCTAGTCCTATTTTCAAGACATGACACATGTCTTTCTTGTACATCCTTGCTCGTGTATGTGATTTGTCTGCCCCGTTTTTACCAGGGCTCTGGGAGCTGCAGTAGACAGAAATACAGGCGTCAGCCAACCGTACCAAGCCGGTCAATGTTTGTGCTCGATTTGTACAGCGCCATTGCTTTGCCACAAGCTCTGCATTGCGCATTCCGGTGGCGGATTGGATAATCGCTTCCCCCTCCCCTCCCAGCCGGAGCCATAAACCTTTATCCTTTTAACTTGTCCTCTCTCTTTGGGCGCAAGCAAGCAAACGAGCCATTTTTTCAATCTCAACTCGGGCGCGATGATACATATATATGAGCAGAGAGGGAAGCCGTAATCGAAAGATCAAAGGTTTAAGACACTCTGAGTCGAATATGATGAGGCATGAATAATCTCATTTTCCCCTCCGAGACGGTATTTGATTTGACTTTTTGTTCTCCCCCCGCCCGAGATGCATGCGTATACATGGATTGGATATATGCGCATATGGGATATCACTAGTAGTAAGACAGAATTAAATAAATAAAAAAGAAAACCCAAAAAAATAGGGGGGGGGGGCAGCATCATAGCCTCCAGTAACAGATGCCCGTCCACACCGACGCCAGAACCAGAGCTCGCTTTTCGCACACTCCATACGTTCACCTCGATCCATTCCTCGCCCGCCCGCGCGCCCGCCCGCCCTTCGTACTCATCTTGCATTTCGCTTCCTCGACAAACCTCAGTTCTTCTTGGCAGGGAAGTGCATCTCCCCGGGGCCCCCGATGACCATCTTGTCCAGTATCGCAGCAATACCCTTGTTCCTGCCCTGGGACTCGTCCCCGGCGGCGACGACGCGGTCGATGTCGTCGGCGACGCGGCGGGCGCGGGCGATGAGGACCTCGAGCACGGCGCGCGTGTAGTCAAAGGACCCGGCGGCCTCCATGTGGGCGACGGCGTAGCGCTTGACCTCCTCGTCGGCGGTGCGCTGGCGCAGGATGTTGAGCAGGCGCAGGTCGGCCGGGTCGGCGCGGACGGCGTGGATGACGGGGAAGCTGAACTTGCCCTCGGTCAGGTCCTCGGCGAGGCCCTTGTTGTCGCTGTACTCGGCCGACCGCAGGTTCTGGTAGTCGTCGCGGATCTGGAAGATGAGCCCGATCAGGTTGATGAGCGGCACGCAGTCGATCCTCGGCTGGTCCTCGGTCCGCCCGCTCTCGGCCTGCATCAGCTTGATGCCCAGCCGGAACAGCCCGCCCGTCTTGTTGCCGACCATCTCGAGGTACTCGTCCTCGGAGGGGCAGGTCAGGGTGTCGCGCCAGAAGAGGTCCATGCCCTGGCCCCGGTGCAGGTTGAGAAGCTCGTCGGCAAAGACGGCGACGCAGGTGGGACTGCGCAGCTTCTGCAGCTCCTCGAGGGCGCAGAAGTAGACGTAGTTGGCCGAGTTGATGGTCTGGGGCACGCCGAAGAGGGAGTGGGCCACGGGCAGGCCGCGGCGCAGCAGGCTGTTGTCCTCGACGTCGTCGATGAGCAGCGACGCCGTGTGCAGCATGCCGACGACCTTTGTGATGACCTCGATGCTCGCGGGCGGCACGTCCAGCCAGGCGTTGAAGGCGGCGATCAGCTGCGAGCGGAAGTCCTTGCCGCGCTGCTCGTTGAGGTACTCGAAGGGGCCCATGATGACGCGGTCCTTGTCCGGGGCCCAGCTCTTGCGCCCGCCGATGAAGTTGAAGTCGTCGTGGGCGTACCGCGAGGGGTCCGGGGGCGGGGCCGGGTGCTGGGCCATGCTGGCGAGGAGCGAGGTCGAGGGCAGGGAGGAGCGGCGCAGGCGCTTCGGGTGGGAGCTCGAGGAGCCCGAGGCCGGGGGCGAGCGGGCGTGGTGCGGCGGCGTGCCGGAGCCTATCCAGTCGCCCTCGGGGACGGGACGGAGAACGGAGGACCTGGACGCGGGGGAGGTGGTTGCTGCTGCTAGCAGGGAGGGACTGGTGGTGTGCTGGCCGGTGGACGAGGTTCGCGGGGGGATGGCATTAGGCGACTGGAGGAAGACGCTGCTGGTGCTTGAGTTGGAGGGGGGCGGCATGCTTTTGGGCCGTTTGCAAGAGAGGGGGGGAGAGGGGTGGTGCCGAGGAGGGAAGGGGCTGGGCGTTCCAGTATCTACAGTACTCCAGCAGCAGAGGAAGCCTCTTTATCGGGTTTGGCTGGGTAAGCGGGTTGGCCTGTTGGCTGGTTGGAGCTCGGAGTTGAGTGAGTGTTGGCAGTGAGTCCAGGCAGGAGGGGGCGAATGGGTTGTCGTGGAGGCGGTCGAGCTATGAAGCAGTGCAATACAGTACGCTACGCTACGTGGTGCGATCCTGTGTAATCGATTGGGAGAGAGAGACGCCAGGTGGGCCCGCGCGTTCGTTCGATAGCCCGGCGAGAAACTGCAGCAGATGCTGCGGTCAGCATTTAGATGTTGTGACGATGGTGGGGTTTTCGTGTGAAGAGAACAAGGTCGAGGACGAGGCAACATGCGTGGCCCTGCGGCTTTGCGGCTATACCGGAGGGTTGTGCATTTTTGCTGGGCAGCATCGCCATCCTGTATCTGGGATCTGCGAGCTGGAGTCCGAGGGCAGAGCTGCAGCTAGGTCTTGGATGCTCACATGCTTTTTCTCGTGCAGCTTGATGACGACAAAGGATCCATCATAGGGTGCGTGGCCAGAACTCTGAACCCTGGTGACGTGATGCGGTGATGGCGGGTTGCTTGCCCCTATGTCTCGGGTGGGGGGTAGGAGAAGGGGGGTTAAGCTTTGCCAACCTTACCTTGCAAGGTGTTTTGGCGTGTCCTTTTCTTCCCGGTGGCTTGGTGGCTTGGTGACTTGTTGGATAGTTGGACGGATATAAATTGATTGGAACCAGAGCTTGGATAATTTGTGTTACGAGAAATAAGGATTTGATATAAAGTCTTTTGACAGATACTGTATCAGACCCGACAGACCAGGCGAAACCACGCAGTAACAGGAGGCAAGCACTGCTTAAGTAAGGATACGAGAGACTAGACTGGACGAGTGAGGAAGTGAAGAAGTGAAGATGAAACCAATCTTTGTCCATCTCCTGCAGGTACGGAACCACCCTTCACCATCGTTCCCTGTGACACTCGCGCTCTGACATGTACCTGTGCCCCTCTGTCTAGTAGTGCCAGCCTAGAGGAAGACGGTGGCGGAACGTGTGTACCTGACCTTGCTGAACGGCAGTTGGTCTCAGCGGTGATACAAACAAGCGCCGAACCCATTGCAGGTGCAGGTGCAGGTGCAGGTGCAGACAGCCTCGTCGTGAAGAGGCAGAAATGTACCTGGCTGGCCAAACCAGATGGTCTAGATATGTGTGTGAATGGGTCAGGAGCACCACTAGGGTGGACGACTGCATGGACTGATCTACATGGCAGAAACGGCAGAAACGGCAGACACAGGAGGATCGACATGCTCCCCCAGGCGGGCCTGGCGGGCTGGCGGGCCAGGCCTGACAGGCGCACAGGCGCTAACAGGCTGTCTAGCTTTGTGTAGGGACGGATGTGAGCTGGAGGGGACATGCTTGCTGCAGCTGCCCTCTAACAGGACAAGGCCGGCCGGCTGTTGGTTGTCTGTCAGCCTGCATGTGTTGGTTGCCCTGCCACCTATCGATAGCCGAATACCACTATCCTTTTCCCAGAACAATTCAGAAATGCAAACAATCAATTGAAATGGGCTATCTATCCATTTCTAAAGAAAGAACATTGAACCGCCCGGCCCTGGTCCCCACGGCGGCAAGGGAATGTGGGAATGCAAATGGAATCCACAGTGATGCAGGCCTGCCCTGTAGCCTGTTGTTTATTTCCAGCCCAACGCGCAAAACAACCCACCGTCATGGCGCCACTGCACTGTTGATGTCCACTTGAAGCGGATCCCCCATCATCATCCTCCTCCAGGCCTCCTGCCAGCCTGCATCGTCCTCCACATTGACGTAGACTACCGACTCGGTCCGGCCCAACACGGGACAGACTGATGAATACCGGACACGGGCACCGCAGCTGAAAGAGCCCAACTCTCAGCTCTGCCATTCCTTCATCTCTTTTTTTAAATAAAAAAAACAACAATCGCCTGCCTCACTCTATTCCTAATCTATTCCATTCTTACTATTAATTCTATCCTCGCCGCCCATCGCAACGGCATCGCGACGGTATCGCATACCATAGGCTGTGTTTGTTTGTCCACCTACAGTCGCGAGACAGTACCTACCAGGGCCTCTCAAATCCTCTGCCCTCCTCCTCCTCCTCCTCTCGCACACCCTGGGTCAGTCCACACCCAAAACCACAAGCGAGCCGCGCTACTACATCCTACTACATCCACCAAAACCCACCAACCCCCACGATGGAGACCCTTCTCTCTGTCGCATTCGACAACCTCTCGTCCTACGACGGGCCAAAGGTCAAGAAGGGCCTGCGCCAGGTCGAGGGCCTTCTCGCCCAGATCTGTCTCTCTGCCCACGCAGCAAACAAGAACAAGAACAAGTCCCCCTCAACCTCGCCTGCCACGTCCTTCGACGGCTCGAAACAGCAACAGCCAGAGCAGCAGTCGGCACCGGCAAAGCCCGCCCGCTTCCCACTCTCCGACCTGAGCGGCGATGCCGCCTTCCGCGAGTTCTTCAAGCTGCAGGACGGGTTCCAGTGGAACATTGCCACGCGCCTGATCCAGACCCTCGACCGGCTGCTGGCCAAGAGCGACGACGGCAGCATGGACCTGCTGATGCTGAGCGCCCTCGACTCGCTGCAGGGGACCCTGCTGCTGCACCCGCCCAGCAGGCTGCTGTTCTCGCGCGAGCAGAGCATGAACGTGAGTACCGATGGCACTTCCTGACTTTCATTTCAACCTACCTTCCCCCCCCCCCGACCACTCAACCAAGACGCTGGAGGTACAATGTACAACAACAAATTACTGACTGTTTCACCCCCCCCCTTCCCCCCAAAACAGCTTCTCCTCGACCTCCTCGAGCCCGTCAACTGCCCCGCCATCCAGGCCGCGACGCTGCTGGTGCTGGTGGTGGCGCTGCTCGAGACGCCGCGCAACACGCGCACCTTTGAGAACCTCGACGGCCTGCTGACCGTGTCGTCCATCTTCAAGTCGCGCTCCACCGCGCGCGACGTCAAGTTCAAGACCATGGAGTTCCTCTACTTCTACCTCATGCCCGAGACGCCCTCCCTGCCGCGCGCCGGCTCCGACGGCTCCGGCGCCGCCGCCCTGCTGCAGCGCAGCCCCAGCAAGCTCGGCCGCGCCTTCAACAAGAGGGACCCCGACAGCGCTGGTGCCAACGGGGCCGAGGGTGAGCCCGAGGGGCCCCACACCCTCAACCAGCTCGTCAAGCAGGAGATGCTGCGCCGGCACCTGCCCAACGTCGACGAGCTGGTCAAGGACCTGCAGCAGTATGCCCCCTTCGGAGGGGCTGTTGCTTGAGCGGAGATGGGGGCCACCGCCCTAAAGATACATAGTTTCCTTTTTGCTGTGGTGGTTACGGTATTTCCTTCTTGTTCTGGTCGTCATTCAGCGAGCGGCGTTGGGATACATGTGAAGGTACACCTGGAAGGGGAAACGCGATATTTTCTTCTGTAATATTATTTGTACAATACCCAGCTTTTTGCTATTGTCGATTCCGTCAGGTGTGGGGGGGGGGGGGAGGGGCTAATTGATACCACGGGGCGGAGTTGGAATATACACTGGAGACATTATTACATAGATTGCGTTAAATACTCCACACCTTGTGTTCCATGTCGTCAACCTGGCGCCCTGCGACCACCCTGCTTCTGCTGCTGTTGCTGCTGCTGTTCCTCATGGCTCATAGGACTCGGCGTCCCCAGCTCACTAGCGGACAACTCGCTACCTGGCGTCCCCAGTGGTCGCGGCGCACGCGAATCTACCACTCCCTCACCCCCACGAGGTGCCACATCGGTGCCGTACAATTCGAACCTCCCAGCAATACTGTCACTGACGGTGGGCGAGCTCGCGCGCTGCCGCGCGGGCTGCTGCTGTGGTGGGCGCCGCGCGACCATGTTATCAGACCCGTCCAGCTCGCTGCCCCCGTCCTGGCTGCTGGCCACCTCAGACGGCAGCCTCGGCCTCCCGACCATCATCCCACCACCACCAACCTGCTGGTCGTCGTCGTCTTTTCCCTTGCCACTCCCAATCTCTACCGCAGAAGCAATGTCGTCCGGGCCGTGAGGTGTGCCGCCATCGCCACGGACAGGCCGCGCGAGATAATCCCCCACCCCTCCACCACCACCACCCGTCCCGGCCTCGTGGAGGTACCCATCAGGCGTGGTATACGGCCCGCTCGCCGCGGTGGGGCCGAAATAGTCGCTCGTCAGGCCCCGGAGAGGCCCGCCGCGCGCGATCGACGACGCCGCGTCCGCCTCGGACATGTGCGGGCCGGAGCTGGGCCCGTACGCGCGCAGCCCCCCGTCGTCGCTCTCGTGGCGGCCCGCGGCAGCGAGCCGCTGCATAGTCCCACCACCGGCGCCGACTCCGCTGCCCAGCTCGTTGCCCGTCGTCGTGCTGCGGCCACTGCCGCGCCGCCGCCGGATGCACAGCCACGTCGCGGCGCCGATGGCCAGGGCCGCGGCCACGACCACGCCGACTGCGATGCCTGCTTTGGCGCCGGTGGATATTCCTTTCGACTGGGGGACGACGGAGATGCCCGAGCCGGTCGGGGCGGGCCCGCCGGAGGAGGAGGACGTCGTGGTGACGGGGGCGCACATGGGCTGCGACGACACGGTGGTGCACGCGGAGCCCGCGCCGCAGCAGCCGGCGCCGCCGGAGCAGGTCGAGTCGCCCTGCTTGGAGCAGCCGGAAGGGATCATGGTGGCGACGGTGGGGCCCGCGGTGGTGGACGAGGATGTGGTGCTGCGGACGAGGCACTGCTTCCCGCTGGCGCAGTCTGAATCGTATGGACAGCAGTCCCCGCCCATCGACTCCGGGCAGAGGTACTGCGAGCTGGAGCAGGCGCGGGCGACGCACGCCGCGAGCGTCTGGGTGGTAGTTGAGCTGGACGTCGTCTTGGTGCTCGTCAGCACCGAGTAGTACGAGTTGGTGTCGCACTGCCCGCCGCAGGTCGACCCGAGCGGGCAGCACTCGACGGCGAGGGACGTCTCGTTTATGATGCAGTACTTGGTGTTCTCGCAGCAGACGTCTGTGGTCGCGTTGACCTCGGAGCCTGTGTAGGCTTTTGGTCAGCACGGGGCAAGGGCATGACTTCCTCTCTCTCACACACACACACACACGCTCAAGACGGCGGCAGAGGTGGCGCCCGTTCGAGACTGGGAGGATCGGGGATTCGCGCACATGGGTGGTTATTTACGGGGCAGAAGCCGTCCCTCTTTGCCAGCGCAGGCGAGCCCGGCACGCCCTTGTACGAGGGCAGCCGCGCCCAGAGGTCCGGCACGGCCCCGAAGTCGTGCCACTGCTGGCCGGCGACATGGCTGGCGGTCAGGCCCAGGGCCGCGAAAGCGAGTGTGAGGCGCATAGTGAAGCGCTTGGTGAAAGGTCGTTTATGCCCCGCTGAGTTTGAGCATCGGGGCTGAAAAGTCCCACTTCAGGACGCAGGGGGGTTTCTCTGACAGCAGCTCACAGCATGTTCGTCGTTGGAAAAAAGACAACATTGCCATGTGGGGCCCTTGTGGAAATGCAGGGGGAGGAAAGAGGAAGAGTGAAAGCCAGGTCAGAGACGAGACGAAAAGAGAATAGAGGGTGTAGTTCGGAAAGACGGCCGGGATGCAACCCAGAGGTGCAGGATGCAAGCTCGGCGCGAGGAACTTGCCTCTCAACCATCGACTGCTGTGTGAGATTCGGGAAGACCTCGGATTGGCCTGGACTCGAAGCCAGCAGGCGATGAGGCGGGGCGAGAGGGGGGTGTGAACACTGGTTCTATCGAAAAGCGGGTGGTGTAAGCGACTAGATGTGGCGCGATTCCTTCGAACATTTGCCCAGCTGTGCTACCAGCCCTCTTCGGATAGGGCTGTCGATGGAAGAGCGGGGGGTGAGACCAGTCTGCCAGTGTCTGCATAGCACACAGTCAGAAAAAGCCAGAAAGAGAGACAAGAGCTGAGGCCCGTTGGTGAGTGAGGTGGTACTGGCTCATGCAAGTTGGGAATAGAGCGAGCGGGTCGACGAGGGAAAGGAGGAAGGCTGTCCTCGCCGTACGCGTGCATTAGCGCTCGACAAAGAACCTGCAGGCACGCCCACCCCTCCAGGACGACACACTCCGGCTGCTCCGATATGGCAGGTCGGCTTGCTGCAACGGCGATCTTGTGCGAGGTCCAAAGGCACAGATAGCCGATGAGCCGATGTACCAGAGATCAGTATCGAGTGGTTTTCCCTGCCGTGTCTGATGCCCGAGGGAGGCACAGGAGGTTTGAGCAGACGAAGCTGGGATGCAGACGACCACGGATGATGGCCAGTGTGCCATCCTGCTTAGTCACCCCAGTCGCAGGAGCCTTGCAACGCCATCACAATATCAACTTAGCACTCATCGAAAAATTGTTTACTGGTATGTTGATAATCTCCACCCTGAGAATTTGCCTCTCATTCGAATTCGCAGCAAAATGGCAGACTGCGTGCTACCCGCTGATCGTGGTGACTTTCGTGGACTCTGACGATGAAGTTGACGACGAGATTCAGTCGGAAGACCCACAGCAATACCTGGCCGGGTATTTCCGTCTTCCTTTCATCGGCGGAGTCTCAAGGGACCTCTCTCATGGGTCACTTGGCCGTTCTCAGCCTGCTTCTTGCGCCTATTTTCATTCTGTATTGGCTGGCATCGTTCCTTGCACTCGATATCGCAGACTTGACGATCTTGTTCGGTAAGTGCATTTCAATTTCGATCCATTTGGCATCACACGCCTTGCATTTTCTCATTTTGCTCAAGCTGACCAGCAAAATCACATGTGCATCAGGAAGGCATTGGCCGCCGATACCCTCTGAGGAGCAGAGGAAGCGAGAGAACTCCACACAACACGTGGTCGATCCAAAGACTGGCCCAAAAGGACCGGACCATCCAGACTTGGAGGCCGGCTCAGAACAAACACTACAATACTGTCATCCCTCGACTTCCTCAAGACTATTTGGCAATCTACTTGCGAGAAACTAGGATCTAACCACACGTCCTCCAAGACTCTCAATACGCATGTTTCTGCACCCGAGATATGATCAATGACAATTCAAACTACTTTTCGAAAAGCCTGGTCACTCATGCACATAGATATGCGTCAATAAATTGCACGCATTTTGTTATCCTTCTTCACGATGTTCTTGGAATAGCTTGACGCCCTCGCAGATGAAAGGTTTTCCGACTGTAATTCTCATCACTGGAAGTTGGAGCATGCCCCTTTGTAATTATGGACATAAATACCCTGCGTTCATCCCCACCCCCATCTGCCTCCTTCTCCCCCTCCTCGATTTCCTCTTCTCCTTCATAGTGTCGTACCCCCACGCCAAGTCTCGTATGAATTCGGCGGATATCTCGAGTCCGCCGGCCGGGGTTAGTGGCCTTTGCAATTACTGTTCATATAATTTTGCCTTCTCGCAATCAATATTTGGAAGTCGTGCCCAGGTGCCAAGAGGAATAAAACGCTTCATATGACGTTTAACCCTTTCTAGCTCTCGATAAACTTTTTGCCACTCCCGGTACGATGGATTCAAAAAAAGAGGAAAGTCTGATCAGTGAGATATGCCTTCATAGAACTTTCTTCATGTTGCGACCACTGTCACAAGCGCAGGGGCAACTCCCATGGCTGAAGTTCCAGAGATAAAATTGTCGTTGGTAACGTGAAAGTCCTCTCTGCCTTTCTTGTTGGAAACCTAAATTCAAAGCGTTGCACAATGTTCCCCAAAAGTAGGCAAACTTCAGCCCAAGCAAGACTAGATTAAGATGTTAGTTCGCGTAACTCGTGTTAAACCCTAAACCAGATTACTTACTGCATTCCAATACAATTGCGTCCTCCTTTGCTAAAAGGCACAAATGTCTTCTTTCCTAGCCGCCATGGGTTAGGATCCATCCAGTGATGTGGGTTAAAGCGCCTAGGTTGCGGATAGTCTTCCTCGTTCTGAACTTAGTGGTACGCCACAACAGACCACCAGCATGAGCGGCGGCCACCATACCGACATCAAAGTTCTCCTTGCCGAGGTCATTGTAATGCTTTCCAAATAAGTACTCATTAACAACATCTCGCACGAACGCTGACGATGCGGCGCCGAGGTCTACGGTCCCCTGAGACGCGGCAAACGCCGACAGTCTGTCGAAAAGCGCTTGGACGTGCCTCATGATCATTTCGTGGTGGCTCCATACTTTGGATTTTGAGAAGAATGGGCTCAAGGGCTGACGGCGGTTCTTGTGAAGGGTGTGATCGGCGGTCCAGATGACGGTGCCTTTTGTCGCAAACGCATCGACGGACCAAGCTTACTTGTGCCATATTCCATCCTGTCGGCCGTGGAGTGTGTCGAAGAAAGCCGCATCATTCACATGGAGTTCGTCGGGGCTGATGCGGATGATGGGGCTTGTTACAGAAGCGCATAAGTCAAGTCAATGCGAGACCTGGGCACCAGGTCCTCCTTATCGTATTGTTTATGCAGCTCTGCTATCTTGAAGGTATACTGTCCGTTCTGGTAGAGATCGTAGTAGCCTTCGTCCAATCGCGTCACGGCCGCCAATTTGGGACCTGGGAACCGGGCTAGGGGATGCAGATACAGCCGGTACAGCGCAAGAGTCACATAGTAGATGAGAATGGTAGCGACGATGCTCTGACCCAATGGCAAGCTGGAGAGAGATTCCATGGCGGCGACGGTAGAATGTCGAGCCTGCGCGAAGGATTGATGGTAGTTGGGAATCTCACGGAACGCTTGACCAAGACGGGGACGGAACGCCTGTAGATATGTTGCTTCACTCCCCGTTTGCTTTTCCTCTATGACCTATTGCCAGGTTTTGGCTGGAGTAGGGCACAGCCAGCCGATAAGACCCCAATATTACGCTGCAAGCGTGTGTAAACCAACCTTGGAACTCGGTATGGAGCCGATTCACCAAGGACCAACCGTCTGGAAGGATCCGGCATCCCGTTGGCCCTGAAGCAAGGGGCATGTAGATAGCTTTGGCCGGACTTAGTCATGGAATCGTTACACAATTCAGAATCCAAAAAAAAATCGTGGCCAATATACAGCATCCTTCATCAACGAGAATTCATTGAGCGGAACAAGCATTTCGATCCCTGCATAGATCCTGCTGGTAACAAGTTGATAGCCAAGCAGGCCTTCAAATCCATTCTTGATCAATTATACACGGTGAGCTCGCAGCTCGTCGTTTTCCAATAGTTACTGCGAACTTGGTATCATGAAATGAATTCAGAGCCTTATCTCTTGCATAGTGAAATAGGCTGCCAAATTAACCTTAGCGCGAACTTATCTTGACAGCCTTCCTTGTCTGCAGTTCCTCAAGACAGTCAAAGCAAGGCATACTAGGAATTTACTATCTATGGGACCCCAGGCAGTATATTAGAAGCCCATGGGACTTTTGTTCGTAATGCAGTCGAGCGCGTGTCACGATTGTAGCTGTTCAGTGCTCGGATTGTCCTAGCTAATGCGTTTGGCGGGTACTATACAAATCCTGCTGTCCTTGTGCCTCTGAAAGAGGGCCGGCGAGGCATCTGGCCTTCACTATGCTCCGATGGTCTATCGACAGTGCCTGGCCTATCATTTATAGCGTGAAGGCGCACTGAGCCCCGGCGCAAACCATCGTGCACTTGCTAGACTGTCGCAGCTCAGTCCAGCCGAAGACAAACCATAGCACACTTACACAAATCCTAATTCTTTTTATAGCAGATAATAAATATCTAAAGTAATTTCTTTCCATGAACGAATCTCCCTCACGCCACTACACTCCCTGACCAAACGGTACTGCCTCGTACAGCAAATCGACCCCCATACTATTCCGGCAAAACTCCTCGGTGATCTAATCCATTTGTTACGATAAATTCACCTGATCGCCTACCATGAAGCTCACAACCCTATTGACCACTTCAATCCTTCCCCTCGCCGGCCTAATCGGCACAACAACCGCCAACGCAGTGTGCTGGCGTCTCCACACAGACCTCTCATACGAGTGGAAAGTCTCCTTCGCGCCGGTGCCGAAGGAAGAGATCGGACACATCTGTCACAAGTTCTGGAGAGGTCTCAGGCAGTTTCCTCAATGCATCGTCTATCACCCCTCGTGCGGACAATGGACGAACAGCACGTATGAGGGCACCACACACGGCCTCCAAGCGCACTTGGTCACCACGATGCTCTGCAACGGGGGCATGATGGAAGCTGCGGTCTGGGAGGCGACCCACAACAAGTACGGGTCTGTTAATTGTGCCTAGGTAGCTCCTTGGCAGAGGGACGGTACCGATGCAGACGGCGACTGAGGATTGGATAAGCCCGGAGCGAGGGCGATACCTATATGGGCGTTAATTTTAGGCCGCCCGGATGGGCTTTTAACCGGCGCACTTAGTTACCATATGCTCTTCATGATAAAACACATCACATTCAACACAACCTGTCTGATCTACTAATTAATAACTTACGGGTGTACGACTCCTTGAAAGTCCGCCGCCCGATGGTCCACACCAATAAAGGTCACATGCACCGTGACATGGGTATTAGCCAAAGTTTTGTCGCGCCTTGTAACCCGTGACCATTTCTTGCCAAATGTCGATACCAATCAAGGAATGAGCGCTTCCATCATCTTCGAACAATAATTTTTTTTTTCGCCTCACGGCCAGCAGTTGTTGCGAGTACTCAGTTATTGAAGCTTAGTGAGTGGGCTAGTAGGGCGGAAAAGGCTGAGAAGGACGCGATTCACGCGAATTTGGCGGCTGTGATTTGGCAGAAGCCAAATTAAAGGGACCAGGGCTGGTTCGTAAATTAATGAATCTGGTTTACTTCAAAATATATTCTCACCATGCCGAGATATATCATCTATGGCCCTCCTCAAGTCGAGGAAAAACAGGTATAATTCTGCTACCCATACACCCTCAAACTTGGATCCGAGTTGGCTCTTAGGACATGATTACCGAGACTCCACGCAGAACCGCGCGGCCCGTCCTTCTTCCGCCTTTGCAGGCATTTGGCGCTGGTCCATCTTACTCAATCTTGTTATTTTAACGAGGGCCCTCAGCTCTCGCACCTGGCCGGAATCAAGTACTTTCACGGTGCCCGAGCATCGGTTCCCCATCTCACTAGTCAAGCACCAAAAGTGGAGAGCCGGATGCGACCTTGACTCGACTACCCTCCACAAGCCCTCCGCCAAATCTCACGATTCCCCGGGCTCGACACGGCCTCCTGCCGTTAAATCAGGCCACGGGGCCATGGTTTATTTACTTTTGAGCCAAGGAAAGCGCTCGAATTGAAAAGCAATGGTCAGCAATTGTTTAATCGGCCCATATATTCCAGGCAGGCTCTCTATTCCACGGCTGACGAGTTGATTCGGTACCAACCTCGCATCGTGGAATATCACGACTTTCAAACCTCGTGCAACACCAACGATGGACGGTGTGGTGCTCCTCCCAAGGGCCTCGATTGGGCGCGGCCATGCTTGGCTCGGGGTCTCGGCTCTCGTCGTTGAACTAGGCGCCCTTGCTTATCACCCCGAATCGTGGTTCGTGACCAGGCGTCATGGGCGACTTGTATCTCCGGTCTTCGTCGAGTGAGGCCGGAACCATTCCGGCCTCGTGTGTATATCAAGGCCGGCTCGCTCCAAGCCAGAGAACCTCTTCAACCCGGCTCAACAGACTCAACAAAATCCAGCACCAACCAAACCACACCTTCACCAGCACCGATTTTCCCCAGCTCCTCACACATACCAATCTTGCCATACACCCCAAGACACTTATTGCCCCCATCGTCTAACCACCACCACCACCACCATGGGGTCCGTCACCGTCGACGACGACAACTTCTCCACCTCAGACCTGGGCGTCCTGGAGGACTGCCGGCCGGAAGACCACAGCCTGCAGGCCTTCATGGTGTCGAAGCCGCGGGGGTTCCTGCCGCGCGCGGACCCGGTGTGGCAGCTGCCGGCCGAGTTCGACCCGCTCGAGGACCTGCTGCGGCGCATGCCCGTGAGGACGGCGTCCGGGGAGCCCGGGCTGCTGGCGGGGGGCATGCTGGGGCCGGCGGTCGACGCCGAGCTCCCGGACCTCACCTGGGCCGTCGACCTGCACGCCGCCGACAGGCCGCTCATGAACGCCCTGTACCGCGACTACTCGTTCCTGCTGTCGGCGTACCTGCTCGAGCCCTGCCACCAGAGGTTCCTGAGGGGCGAGCCGTACGGCCTGGGGCGCCAGAGGCTGCCGGCTGTTATTGCGAGGCCTATGGCTAGGGTTGCTGAGCTGTGAGTCTTGGGTGTTTCTTTCTTTTCGTCGTCGTCGTCGTCCTCCTCTACTCTCTCTTCTATTCTCCTTTCTCTTGTATAATGCCAATTGTCCTGTCGTCGCCGGGTCATACCTCACCGGTGCATGCAGCAGGGCTTGCACCGCATGCTGGTCATCTCATTGGTCTGTCGCTGGTTGGGACCCGCTTTTCTTACCTCTTTCGTCACGACTTACACATCTCACCTCGTTGCACGTCTGTCATACCGTCACACATTCACAATCCATCTCATGCTTGTCGAAGATGCATTTTTGTCCACTTCCTCTTCATTTCAAATCAATGCCTGCTGCCAAGAATATGGAGCTTCTCACCAGCAACCAACCAACCCTCCCTCCCAAACAACACCAGACGTCCACAACTCTCCCTTCTCTTTCTTGCTTCTTCTTTCTGATGTCCCTGTCTTCTCATCATGGCCCTAACAACGCCCCAGTACCGGCTTCATGCCATTCATGGAGTACGCCGGCAGCTACGCCCTCTACAACTACAAGCTGGTTGACCCGGCCAAGGGCATGGACTACGACAACATCCGGCTGATCCGCGCCTTCGAGCACGGGCTGGACCACACGTCGAGCGAGGCAGGCTTCGTCCTGGTGCACATCGACATGGTCAAGAACTCGGGGCCCCTGGTGTCCGGGACGGTGGAGGCGCTGCAGGCGGCGCACACGAGCAGGGGGCAGCTGAACGCGGCCATGGCCAAGCAGCTCGGGGCGCTGCGGCGCATCAACGCGACCATGGAGACGATGTGGATCAAGTCGAAGCCGCGCGACTACACGGCGTTCCGCACCTTCATCTTCGGCATCACGTCGCAGTCCATGTTTCCGGACGGTGTCGTGTACGAGGGCGTCAACGACGGCAAGCCCATGTCGTTCCGCGGCGAGTCGGGCGCAAACGACTCCATGATCCCCCTCATGGACAACTTCCTCCAGATCCCCATGCCCGACACCCCGCTCACCGAGATCCTCAAGGACTTCCGCAAGTACCGGCCCTCGAACCACCGCGCCTTCCTGGAGCACGTGCGCGACCGGTCCGTCGAGGTGAACCTGCGCGAGTTCGCGCTTCGCCTCTCGCAGGCGCCGGCGCCCGGGGCCGAGGAGGAGGAGGATGAGGCAGTATGGGAGAGCAGGCGGCTGTGGCTGCAGCTTCTGGACCAGGTGCGCGAGTTCCGCTGGCGCCACTGGTGCTTCGGCAAGGAGTACATCCTCAAGATGACGGACCACCCCACCGCTACCGGCGGCAGCCCCATCGTCACGTGGCTGCCGAACCAGCTCAAGGCCGTGCTCAACGACATGGTCAACATCGCGGCCGCGGTGGGCGAGGAGGGGCTGGGCGGCGAGGTCCAGGCCATCATGGACCTGGTCAGGCGGCAGGAGGAGACGCTGAGGAAGGAGGTCGAGAAATACTGCGAGGAGCGGGGCGTGGACCGTTCCTGAGGGCGTCTACGGCCTTGGTGATGGGTGCTGTGGAGTTGGGTCTTATTGTTGTTTCTTTCCTGGCTGCTAACGGATTGTTCATGGGGGCCAGTTTTGACCCTTTGTTCGGAGATACCGCAATTCGATCTGTGGCTTTTGACATTGCTCGAGCGTAGCACGATTTTCATTGTTCAGTGAGCGGTGCACTTGTGATGCAAGTCTTGATAGACTGTAACTCTCTGTCCATCGCTCGACAGCGCGCCGTGGCATACTTCCCAGAAGCGAATTTCGACTGAATTTCGGTCGACTTTCCCTGGCAGACCGCCCTCTTCGGTTCTTCAGAATAGCCTCTGCATCTGATGCCATCGTGTCCCGCCTTGTCAACTAATATCCCAGCGGCCATCAAAAGCCCTACTACTCCCGCTGGAGAAGGTCGAAGGACGCAGAGGAGAGCACCGAGACTGGATCCTACCTGTTATCATCATCGTCGCAGCTTGATCCCCTATGCTGATCAGTCGAGGCACATAATCGAACCGTAGTGAAGCCAACTGCCTAGGACCGAACACAACTTCATCCTCGGAGGCACTTGATATCTGCTGCTCACCATGAGCTACATCGTTGGGCCGGACCACAGCTGCATTGAGTGAGCACCCAAGTCGCACTGCTGTTGGCTCCCTATGGCAGTGGTCTCATTCTCGTATCCCTAGAGGACAGAGGCACTGGCCCGTTGGAGCATAGGAGTTGAAAGGAATCAGCATTGATTCACAGGTGATGATTCCCCACGGGATGTACGTGACCGGGCAGCATGAGCCAACTTCTCAATCAACTGCTGTCTAAAAGACAGGAATTCAGTGTGGTATGTGATGGGGTTTGCCTGCTCATGTCGGGGTTGCTTGCGTCACCTCGCGAAGATGAAGCTTCGACTACATGTCGGGGATCTTTTCTAGTGGGCGTACTCGGCCCGTTCGTGTGGTCAAATGCGCTGTGGGCTACAACGTGCATGGTGTGCTATCCATAGCCTACGATCCGCTCTGTCCACTAAAGGTTGGCGCGTCGCGAGCTCATGCGTTGATGAATCGGGAGGGGGCAGTGCTCCTGCACTGCGCTGCATCGCATCGATGCATGCAGGATCCGGTGTTCTAATAGACAAGGCCACATGTCATGCGAATAGACACAGCGACGGGTGCGCCTTGATGCTCACGGGAGTGACGGCAATGACATCTTCTAACACGACTCAGTTGCGGTGAGGGCGCAATCATGGGCACGGTGGTGCGAAATGAGCCCGGAATTTGGATGTTCAGCAAGCAGGGCGGAGTCATGCCCGATAGATGGTGATACGAAGCGCCTTCTCCTTTCTCTCTGCCATCAGGCATTGCCGGGTCTGGCGTTACGGGGAAAGTGACACGCCGCCCTCTTGCGTGGTGTTTCACGTTGCGTTGAGCCCAAACCAGAGACGACGGAGAAATTGGAGAAGGAGACGCCGTTGACCCTGCCGATCAGCCTGGGTCGCTGACGGGAAATGGCGGAGCTCGGCGTCGGGTTGGCGTTTTGAATCATCACACCTACAGAAATTAATAAAAACTCACTCGGATCGGTAAGCGCCTGGGTTTTCCTTTGTTGGGGAGATTTTTCAAGTGGGGATGCTTCGCGAGACGGCATTGACCTGGGAAGCATGGTAGGTGCCGGGTTGGACGGCAACAGGATGACGAAAGACTCCAAGGCCAAGCATCATGATCTGTTTGCCTTTTTTTTGCGCGGCAGGAAGGCTCAGACTTTTGCCGCGGCGGAAGTCGGGCAGGCCAGGTGCAGGATGTCAGCGGGTGTGGAGCTTGGGTTTTTCTCTTGCCTCGGGCCTGCTCGGGAGTTTTGGTGCAACGGTGGCGTTCTGGGGAGAAATCGCGAATCGTGGGCCGTGGGCGTGATAGACTCGTCACCCGAGCAGCCAGCCCTGTCTGTAGATTACAGAGTTCTTCGGCGTCTTGGTACTGGCGTGCTGTGTTGGTGTGATGTATGCAAGCTTGGCGGGCTCGGTCCCTTGGATCCTGCGATGGATGCTCACTGCGTCCTGGTTGGTGTCGGATCATTGGCTCTGGCTCTGGCTCTCTGGCTCTCTGGCTCTGTCTGACCTTTGACCTTGGTGCTGGTGGGGAGGAGGAGGAGGAAGAGAAGCAAGGAGACGGACGCATCAGGGCAACCTGCATGCAGGCAGCGAGACCAACACCGGCCAGCCAGCCCCCTTTGTGATGAGCGCGGCGGGTATCCGGAGATGAGGGTGAGGCCTGGGAAACGACGAGGAGAATGCAACTGGGCTGGCTGGGCTGGCTGGGCTCGACTGGACTGGACCGAGTGAGGTGAGTCGAACCCTGCCCCTTCCGTCGTCGAGGCTCGAGATGTGACACACTTGTAACGCCCTAACAGGGCCAGGACGTTGCAGGCGAGGCTGTTGGTGCTGATCCAGGGGTCTCGCGATAGTGACGTACCACACCACTGCAGCAGACCGCGGCCTGGCTGGTCAAAGTCAATCCGGTCAGCCAGTCAGTTAGAGCACAAGATTTGCTGCAACACTCGCTCACGGGCAGGTTGATCTGATCCATCGGGGGCCTGCCCTACCCTGCCCCAGTCCGGCCCATTCTCACAGCTGTACCAGATCTCCATGGAATGGAGACCAAGCAGGCCAAGACGGGGCACACCACGCCTGGCAGCTCGCGTACCTGCAAATGGTGCAGCCTGTCTACCTGCTAGATGTCTATCGAGAAGCAGGAACTCGATGCAGAGACCAGAAAGTTAGAGGAAGCGAAAGGGCACAAGTGCCAATGTACCGATTATGTCAGCCATCGAGACGGGGCCGTGCTTTTAATAGCGTGCCGGGGAGAGGTCACTAGGTAGCTCTGCTCTGCCATCCCCATTGTGAGCGAGCGAACCTCCTCTCCGCCCGCGCGTGCGCAGCACCGCAAAGGCACAAGGCCCAAGGCCCAGCACCAAAAGCTGGGTTGCCATGAAGAATTGGCTGCAATCACCACAACCGACCATGGCCCGTCCAACCTTTTTGGATCTAAAACCACAATGATGGGATCTGTTCCCATGCCCTCCCTTCCCATCCGCCCTTCCTCTCTCCACCATCATTCAACTCACCCACCATCCATCATCACCATCACCATCACCGTCCACACCATCCATCGCCAACGCGATGCAAATTCCCACCACCCGGCCCAACTAGGATCCCTCTCACGATCGTCCCCTTACTTACTGTACGATTCCGATTCTACAGTGCACAACAACCACCGCGCTGACTTGGCCTGACTTGGGCTTTGATCTGACTTGATCATCAACGCACACCAACACCACCGCCTCGCCTCACCTCGCCTCGCCTCGCCCTAACTTTTCTTTTCTTCCCGTCATCGAGCTGGCCCACGGGCTTGGTCTCCAACCTCACCAACCCTACTCTTTGACTGTTTCTCCCTTTCCTACCATTTCTTAAAATAAAACCTCCCCAACACCCACCCACCGTTTTTTGACGGCCTAATTTCTTCAACACCACAAACCAACTCGACGCGATGGCTCCATCAAGCAAGTCGACTCCTGCCAAGGACCGACGCAAGTCTTCTGCGAGCACCGCCTCTGCCGCCTCCAAAGTCGTCACCCTCAAGGTCTCGCCCGACAGGCTGCGAGCCCTCATCGACCCAACATCCGAGGCCGCCAAGGAGGACACTCCCATGAAGGACTCCAACGACTCACCTTCAATCTCGACACCTGTGCCCAACGGCGCTGCTGCCAACCCCGACAACGCCTCCGACTCTAACCCTGCAACTCCTGCCAACGGTGGCACGCCTGCCCCGTCCGTCATGGGCCCCCCGGGCGACGGCCTAGGCCCAAAAAAGAAGGGTGTGAAGAGGTCTGCTGCTGCTGCAAATGGCGATGCTCCGCCAAAGGTCCGGGGCAAGCCAGGCCCCAAGAGGCGAAAAGTCAAGTAGGTGCTCCACAATACAGACTGGAATCTACGTGCAGAATACTAACTTGCCCCCAGCGACGACGGCACTGTTGAGCCACGAGCTGCCGCCCACCGACTCGGCCCCAAGGCAAACCAGGGCGCCATCAACGCCGGCCTGCGCGCCCTCGACCGCAGCGGAAAGCCCTGCCGGAAGTGGACCAAAGGCACCTTCCAGCTCAAGACCTTCACCGGCGTGCACTGGCAGATCAACCGGTGGACTGCTCCGCCCAAGCCCAGGCCCTCCGAGTCCACACCCGAGAACGGCGAACCCACCTCGACTCCCGCCTCCGCCGACGGCAGCAGCAGCAAGGAGAACAAGGAGAACGGGGCCGGCCAGCCGGGCAAGAGCGACAACAACAGCACCTCGGGTGCCGATGTCGAGATGCAGAGCCTGCCCAGCGTCCAGGCCAGCTCGCCCGCGCCCATGCCCATCGCGGCAGGCGCCTAGAGGGCTCATGTCCATCCTCAAACTGCTACACACCACATTAAGAGCTGAAAGCGTCTCGGAGTTTTTTCTTTCGCCTTCAGCTTGTAAAGTTCTATTTCTGCGATCATATAGTCATGGCGTTCCAAGGAAGGCGGGAGGGGTTCAACGGAAAACTGGCTTCAGGTTTCATGGGTATTCTGCAACGGAGACAAGACAGTCTGTCTAGGGGAGATACCAGGTCCGGGCCCTTGTGTGGCCCTCCATTACGGAATGTGGACAAAAAGGCATGATGGGCGGCGTTCTGAACAGGATGAGTTCTGTTTTTCTTCTTCTCTGCGGTAGATCTGGCTGGATTAAAGTCAACACTGTTATTACCTGACCTCACCCCCTTTATGGCCTTTCTTCTACTGTGACTGCCATACTTGCATTCTGCTTCTTCCTATCTGCTTGTGCTGGCGTCCAATGATCACATCGGGTGCCGTATGCCGTCCACACCCATAGAAGACTATCTAATAACGAGGTCAAGCACCTCTCGGAAGACATTATAATCCCGATCTCATCCATTTGCCTTTGTCGAATTGTGCCTGAGAATCAATACTCTGCCCACCACCGTCAACGTGGAAACCAACACGCTGCCAGAAACGGATCACCGAGGGTTTTCTCGTAGGCGCAAGGAGACGTAGTATGAATACCAAGTGGGATTTTGCTATGGTACTAGCATGAGGATAATCTGGTGTATCAATTCTCTTTGTTGGCTAAGGTAGAAAGAGCATGGGAAAAGATGACCACTTTTACAGCATATTTGCAGTTGACTCCGCAAGCACAGTAGGAGCAAGGTAAAGACAGATTGCCTTGACTGTGCAGCAACCATGACCATCACCACAGCGGGCAGTCTAGAATATTTGTGAGAGGTCATGCAGTACTTAGACTGCCACCTCTAGGGAAAGGGCCATCCCACAAACGGGCCACATGACACATGTTCGCTATAAAACAGGCAGTAAGAGAATAGGAAGTTCAAACAATACATTTTGGTTCTGTATTAATCACGAGTTAGGTTGCTTTGGGGTTACTTAGTGAGTTGGCTGGGGAATTTTAAGGCGTAAGTACACTATACTGTCGTCTCCACAGGTGCACCAAACCATACTGTACTTGTACCTGTACATGCCATGTGATTGAACACCTGCTTTATTTGCAGGTTATCAGGCACCATTGTGCTGCCTGAGAATGTAAGCCATTCTCACCTCGAATACCTCATGTAATAATGCCTGACGCTGTCGATTTGTAGCACCAGGTATGATTTTAACTGTCTGCTTGATGATGTGTCCTAGGTGTTGAGCCCAGACATGGCTGCTGTGGCCCCCTGAGACTTATCCGGAGTCCCCCATCTCGACCCTCTGGCGTATCGTGCCCTGCCGGCACCGGTGCTCTAACATGTATCTGGACTAGGTACTCTAGCCTACAATACACAGCACTACCCACTCTGCTGTGCACCTGGATTACTCCGCAGAACATCCCACTGACGACATCACATCACTGCTCATGAGATCGCGTGGATAGACCAGCATCTCGGGCAACCATCACAGGCCCATTTCTTGCCTGTCCCTCCTGCTCTCCCTTTCAACCCCATCGTATACTGCAAAAGAGACATTGTTGCACCTGATTTGTGAAGAACAGACCCCGTCCCTGTCGATTTCATGCCCGCCGTCGAGTCCAGCCCACCTCTTGCACCCCTCAGTGAAGTGACTCTCGGTTCGTCGTAGCTCTACGTGCCGCACCGCACCGCACCCGCACCCCCATCAGGTCATCAGTGATCCGAATGATTCCACAGCAGCTCCAGAACCGCTGCCACAGTCTGCTCTCGCTGTTGCTACTGCTGTCGTCGGCTGCCAGGAAGCAGACCTGACTGCTGACAACTCCCAACAAGCTTTCCGGCGGCAGCTACGTCGACTGGGTAGCCCTGAGCTCCAGCCACCAGCCAACCCGGACCGACCTTCGACCTGGACGTCTCCTTCCAAGTATTGGAACCCTCCATCCAACCCTCCATCGACTTCCACAACGACATCCGACCGCGTACCACACCGCACCACACGAGGGGCAGACATGACCAGCCCCTTCCAAAACTCCCAGAACCCCCAGAACACTCGACAAAGCAGCTTCCTGCCAGCTTCCCTCTATCCTCGATCCTCGTATGCCTCGGTAGCCGCCACAAGCCCTCGAGCTTCCTCCGCAGCACACGCAAGCACTCGGACAGGGCCCGGGTCCTTCAGCCATATTCTGAACCCAGTTGACGCAGACTGGGACAACCACTATCCTTCCACAGCCAGAAATCACGAGAGCACCGGCAGTATGACGCAGAACGGCTCGCATTTGGACGGAGGAGCGCCCGGCGGTCTCTACCCGGCGAGAACCCAACACCAACAACTGCCACACTTCTCGCGAGCTTTCGAGATGTTCATGAGCCGGACGCCCCTCGACAGCCTGCCGGGCGTGGACCTGCTGGCGGCGGGGCAGGCGAGCCCAGGCACCGCAGGCGCCAGCGCCAGGGACAGCAGCCTCCCCAGGCCCTCGTACCTGCGGGGCTCGCACTACCTGGCGAGGTTGGAGCAGCAGACCCACCAGCGGGCCCTGGCACAGAGGCAGAGGCAGGACGCGCAGGAGAAGAACGGGGCCAGCCACCTGCCGAGCGACAAGTCGGCGGCCGGCCACCACCAGCAGCATCAGCCATACCTGGGCATCGCACGCGACGTGATCGAGCGCACGCCGCCACACGACGACGACGACACGATGGACTCGCTGCCGGCGCGGTGGAGCGCGGTCAAGGAGGACAGGGCCAGCGGGCTCGACGTCCTGTCGGACGGGCTGGAGGTCAAATACACGGGGCCCAGGGACCCCAACGAGAGGGAGCACGAGGCGCGCGCCATCCGCGCCGACCAGCCCATGCCGGTACAATGTGGGCTTTACTACTTTGAGGTGACGGTACTGGGGAGGAAACACAACGAGTAGGTCTACTCTTCAACTCACCACCACCAACAGACGCTTTCACACATGCAATCACGCAACACATATAACATATGGCATCGGCGGTGACGCAGGAGGTCGAGCTTTTTTGCGCAGATGCAAAGAGAGAGAGAGCAAAATTTCTGACCAGAGTCTCACTCACAGTACCTTGATCGGCGTCGGCTTCTCAAGTAAATCCGCTTCATTAAATCGAGCACCCGGCTGGGAACCCGAGTCCTGGGGTTATCACGGCGACGACGGCCACTGTTTTCAGGCTCAGAACGTAGGCAAGCACTACGGTCCTACCTTCGGCTACGGCGACACGATTGGGTGCGGCGTCAACTTCAGGACAGGGACCGCCTTCTTCACAAAAAACGGACATTACCTCGGTATGTTTGACGAGAGAAAAGGGGGCAGCCACGAGCGGGTTTGCTCCGGTCCTAGTTGCCCGCGCATGCTGACTCTGAATGTTTCTACTCAGGCATTGCTTTTAGGGACGTCAAGGGGAAGCTGTATCCCTCTGTTGGGCTCAAAAAGAACGGAGAGCATGTTCGTGTCAACTTCGGCCAGACACCGTTCTTGTTTGACATTGATTCAGTTATGAAGGCATGTTAAACCCCCCTTACATTCGTTTTCTCATATCCACATTCATTCGCTTCATATCCACGCCCTCTGTTCTGGGTAGCTCAACATGGGCGACTACCATTCCAACGGAATCCCTGGGTGGCTGCTCGAGACTTTCGATGATCCCATCTGGCGACACGACCAGGCCCCGTGGCGACGTCACAGTTACCCGGTCAGGGCTACTGGGGATTCGTGGGATGACTCGACGGATGAATTCCTCCGACCAGGCTACCCGAGGTCAGAACCTGACCGTGACCCGCCGGAGTGGTGCATATCGCCAGGCACTCGCTCACAAGTGCGAGAGCCTACGGAGTTGTGGGGTCACTCAACAGAAACGACAGTCACCGATCTCCGTACTATGATAGAATTGGCGGCTGATCCATACTGGGCGAATCGTGGCTGGGTTCTTATTTCGATCATTAGGATGGGGAGACACATGCTAACTAATTTCTACAGAAGGAAATCAGACAACTCGAAAAGGAAATCGAGCAAGCAGATACCACGAGGCTCGCACCACCACTCAGTGAGACGGAGCTCATACAGCAACTAGTATGCCATGAAGATCTATACGATTCTGGACACTGCGGCTGACAATACCGCAGGTTCTACAATTTTTACAACACGACGGCTACGTGGAGACGGCACGAGCTTTTGCCCGAGAAATACAATCCGAAAAGCAATCTCTCTGTTTAGACCCCAGTGAGGAGATACCCGGAATTGACATAAAAGACGATGAGGACGCAAATAATCGACAACGTGAGTCGCTTTTAGACCTGGGCAATTCAAAGGCTCACTTACTGATTGCTCGCAGGTATCCGTCGGGCCATCTTGGAGGGTAACATCGACAAAGCGCTCAAACACACCAAGGCATTTTACCCCCAAGTTCTCGAAGAGAACGAGCAGGTCCACTTCCGCCTCAGGTGCCGTAAGTTCATCGAGATGATCCGACGGGAGGCCGAGACGAATCTTGTAGGCGCGGGTGGCCCCAAGGGCAACCATGCCACCGCCAATGTCTCCGGAAACAACGGCCACAGCCAACACTCGGCCGTCGAGGAGATGGAGCTTGACGAGGAGATGGAGGACCTGGACGGCACGCCAGACCAGCGGGATCTCACGCAGGATGCGCTGCTCTACGGGCAGACGCTGCAAGCCGAGTACCTGGGCGACGAGCGGCGGGAAGTGCACGTGGCGCTCAACGAGATCTTTGGCCTGATGGCGTACCCCAACCCGCTCAAGGAGAGCAAGGTCGCGCATCTTCTGGACCGCAAGGGGCGGGTCGCTGTCGCGGAGGAGCTCAACTCTGCCATACTACGTGAGCTTTTCCCCTCCCTTCCCCTTGCTACTCGTCTCAAATGGGAAAAGGAGAGAGAGAGCGAAGAACAAATGAGCTAACAATTCGACTTCACAAGAATCTCTCGGCAAGTCATCCCGCGCGGCACTAGAAAACGTGTACGCGCAGACCTCGGTGCTCCTCGACGACCTCGCCGAGACGGGCGGGCCCGGTGCGTTTGTCACGCTACAGAGCGTCATCGATGAGATCGGCACGCCGAGGCAGGGTTTTTAGGGGAATAATGGTGATGCCGACGGCGGTCGCGACCTGTACCGACTGCACGCGCAGTCCACGGCTGCTCTCGAGATGTCACTCCCACTGCGTGTGAGGGCCGCCATGCCGTCGACTGTTATTGGCAGCGGCAATTATGATGATGAGGATCATCATTCGCCGCCTCGGCCTGAGACGAATGAAGGAAGTGGTGCTGCTGCTGCTGCCGGATCGACGCTGAACCCAGCCGCGCCGGTTTTTACGCCACCAGACGACAGCAGTGGGGCGGCTACAGCAGCGTCGTCGTTGACGCCTTCGGGTTAGCCTGGGCGGTGGTTTTGGTTCAGAAGCGACACCAATCAGACTCGCGGCCGTCGAGGATTTTCGGCCGCCTCACCTGAGTGTTGTCCTTGCTGAACTTTCAACATGGCATGGCCTGGCCTTTCATTCCTTGGGGGCGGTGAAGAGATTTGGCATCCAACACCCAGGCTACCAGCTCGGTGACATATGTCGAGAGGTGAGGGTGTTTTTCTGCGGCATCTCTGGCCTGTCGATTAATTGTTTTGGTCCTTTTACTTCTACTTTTATGCACCGAGGCGTTGGAGCTATGAGAACACGGCACCATTGATTAGAGGGGGAGCAGTGTCCACCAACGCACAACCCACCCATCACCCGGCATCAAACAACAAGCACCAATTAGCGGCGTCAGCGGGTAGCGGTATCGGAGAATAAATATGTTTTTATATCCCAGTCCCGACTTTTTTCGAGAGACAAAGGGAGAGAAGGAAGAGGCTGACTGGACTGAACTGGATGATTGGGCAGGTGCGAGCGGAGGAGAGATAGAGAGAAGCAGTCAGTCAGACGCACAGACAGGCAGACATACTGGACGGAAAGATGGACGGAGGGATTACTGGTTTGATTCATTGATTGATTTTGGGGAGTTCTCTTGTTGGCTCTGGTAAAGGGAGAAGCGGTGTTTGCCTGGTTCATTTTGACCTGGTCGGCTAGGTAGGTATACTGGCGTTTTTAAACATCTTCTCTCTCCATCTCTCTCTCTCTCTGTCTCTCTCTCTCAGAACACCCGCTCCAACAAATCCTTTTTTTTTCTTCTCCGTTTTGCGCTTAAGAAAGGGTGGCTCAACTTTACTCCGGTTCGACTTTTTGGAACCTTGGTCGTTGTTGCATGGGCGGCATCACTCCCCTCAGCCCTCATCTTCACTTGTCACTTTTTCCAGCTTACCCCGGACCGATGGGGATGGAGTTGTGGGTCTTTCTTCCTTCCCCGTCTCCGGGCTGTCGTGTTCTTCTTTTGCTGTGACCTTCTCCCCCCCCCCCCCCGTTCATCGTTTATGCATATATTCTTACATACTTACTGCACACGGTCTTGCGGCGGGGCTCGCCTGGTGTTCGATCTGGCCTGTTTTCGCCTCGTGTTTCTTCACTTACTGTTGTTTTGGGCGGATGGAATGGGGGTAGTATTTTGACTGGCTGGCTGTGTGTGTGTGTGTATGTGTGTGGGTGTGGGTGGGTGGGTGAGTGGGTGAGTGGGTGTTTTGTGCCCATAGCACTGAAGGGGGGAGGGGGAGACTGCCATGATGTGGTAATGATGGTGTGCCGGATCGAAGGGGGGACGAGGAGACGGCATCGACTCGTGAAGGGGGATGTAATAGAGAGAGGAACAAATGGAAACGAAACGAGACAAAAAAAAAACCACAAGACTTGATACATAGGACACACTATGTCGTTTCCGTATGCGTACTCTAGCCGCCTTAACCCCCATCAGTTCTTGTCATATAGATCGGGGGCGTTCCAAGAGGGATGGGGGGAGAGTGGATGGGAGGAAAGGGGAGGAGAAGAGAAGAGAAGAATGATGAGCAAGTGGCAATGAGATACCATACTCGTCTATTCCTGTCCCGCTGTGCTGAATTGATACTGTGCGTTTTACTAGCAGACCCATGAGGACGTAGGTATGGTGACAGATAGTATCTGGCTTGGACTTTTGGGGCATGGGATTTGTATCACGCTGATGTCTGCGGTCAGATGTCCTCGGGAGGCAACTAATACGTGAATGGCTGGTTCTTCGGCAGGTAAGGGCAGGCAAGGGCAGGCAGGCAGAAGGAAGACGGCAGCCCCACCCCATAGACCACGCCTCGTGGGCGCATTCCCTGCATATCTGGCCGGCCCGAGGAGACCGCGCAGTAGGGGAGAGAAAAACGGCGGACGATGAGCAGAGCTTTCAATCAGATTTTTGACTTTTATTTACTTTTGCGATTGGGTATCTATCTACCTTATGGTCCTATCTCATCAGACTGTCCCTCGACGTTTCAGAGTGCAGCTGGTCGCGCATTGCATCCGAAGAGCCGGCCGACACGTAGCTACTCTGCCTGTCATGCAACGGTCCCTGACCGAGCCAGAATCTCAGCTGAGGCCTCTCCCGCGGCCCGGTCTGGTTCCCCGGCCGATGGATCGTCCGACCCAACCACATGGGCGGTTGTGCTTCCACCTCCCCGGGGTTGATAGTCATAGCGTTGATACGCCTAGCAGGTTGCAAAATGCCTATGTTTGTATGAATGTATCCGTATCTCCTGGGCACCCCGTCTGAGATGTTCTGATAGGTGGGAGCGGCTCACAACAGGCTGGACGGGGCCAAGGAGGCGGGTGAAGGTACGCTGCTGGTTCGGGTGTCGTATGTGCCCACTTCAATGGAGAGTGTCTGCGGATATATGTTTAAGCGGGGAGTTCCCGAGTCTGATTTCAAGTCCAGTCTGAGCCCATGATGGTGTCCATCGATCGGTTCAACATCGCGGACGACCGTGCCGTTAGGTATGGCATTATGAAGTCAGCTGCACTCCACCCTCCCCACTAGTGGTCCAGCGAGACCCAGCCATCCTCGGCCATATCTCCCCAGTAAGTGTCTAGCACCCTCCGCGCATGGCCGACGAGCCGGGGGCACTTCAGCACGACCCGGCGCAGCGTGTCATCACCCCATGGTTCACGGCTGCTGGCGTGTTGACCACCACCGTCAGAGGACACCCGCCCACCGTGGAGGATCAGGTAGACATAGCTGAACACGGCGGCATCGAAGAGCGTCGGGTGCGGCGCGTCGAAGAACCACCCGTCGCCGCCGCTCCCGCCAGCCTCCCGCTCAGCACCGGGATACAGCAGCGTCTCGAGGGCACCGAGCGCGCGCCGCGCGTCGGCGTAGATGCGCTCCGGGTCGAGCGTCGCCGCGCCGCCCAGGGCCCAGGCGAGCAGGTCGCCGACGTTGCCCGACAGCTTCCACCCGGGTTTTGTCCCCCTGCCGCCAGCGGCGGTCGCCGTCGCCTCGGTAGCGGAGGAGGAGCTGCTCGCGACCTCGGCCCTTGCGGCGGCGCGCAGGCGGCGCAGCAGGGCGTCGCGGACGAGCGCCGAGCGCGAGCACGGGTCGATGTACCAGCGGCGCAGGAGGGGCTCGTTGGGCGGCGACAGGTAGAGGGCGTACAGCCAGGCGGTGCGCAGCGGGCCGTCCAGCAGGGACTGGTAGGCCTGGCGGCGGCGGGCCTGCGACTGCAGCTGGGGCGTGGGCGCCTGCGGGGTCAGGGTCGGCGGGGGCAGGGCGCCGTGTTGGGCCGCGTAGGCCTCGAGCCTCGACGCGGGGACGGGCTGGGTGGCCCTGCCGTCGAGGCGGGAGTGCGTTTCGTTGCTGGGGGTGGATTTTGTTGTCGTTGTTGTCGTCGTCGGGGTGATGGTGGATAGTGGGGGGAGCAGGAAGGGGAGGGCGCCGGTGGGCGAGGCGTGGTTTGTTGAGGGGCGGAGGTGGAACTTGACGCCGGCTATTCGGAGGAAGGTCTGTGACGTGTTTATGGTCAGCTTTTGAGTGTTCAATGGGTATTACTGGTGGTGGTGATGTTCGGGAAGCACAAGGAGCATAACTAGGACCCATGTGACCGGCCGGTAGAGCTCCTGAGAGCTGACATGTGGAGCTCAAGGTAGCTATAGCACACAGTTGCGATTCTGAAAGACTAGAGAACGAAGACTGACCTGCCACTTGAGACACGACGGATTGAAGCTGGGGGCGCCACGGGCAGCATCCTGCTCCGAGATGAAGACATGGAGGGTGGGCAGGTCGGAGGAGCCTGGCGACCGGCAGGGCAGCTGGTTGGGGCCGTAGGTGACGAGGGGCACGGCGTCGAACAGGCGCTGGAGAGGCGCGGGGACGGGCGGGACCCAGCTGCTGCCGCCCGAAGAGGGGGAGGGGGAGGGGGAGGAGGAGGAGCTCGAGTCTGTCATGGCAGCATTGGCATGACCCTGGGTGGGGAACGGGGGACTGATGGTTGTGCCCGGGGACGGCAACGGCAACGGCAGCAGCTTGAGCTACAGCCTGCACAGAGGAGCGCTGAGCCTTGCTTTGTTGGTATCGGAGCGGGCTATGCGACGGACAAAACTGTTCCGGCCGGGTCAAAGGCCGAAGGTTCAAACAAAGGTCGGATGTCAAAGGTGGATCCTTGCTGCACGAATGACGCAGCCGATTGGGGGAGCAGGGCTAAGAAAGGCTGGTCGGGCAAGGCTGTTGAGTTGAACTTTCGACTTGCATGAGGGCGGTGGTTATGCCTCCGGGCCGCCGAGGTGGAAAAAATCGAAGGTTCGAAAAGCGTCCAAGAAGGTCAAGCTCGATGTCGAACCCCCTGCCCCCCAGCACCCCTACCCCCAGCCCCTCGTGCCCCTCCAAAGTTAGATAGCGTCCCTACCAATACGTGTATGCAGTAGGCTCCTCTAACAACTAGAGATGATCCCTGCAGCGACCCCCAAGTTTTCCCACGCCCGCCTCGCACGTGTGCTGGGCAGGATCCAGTTGTCAAGGCGGCGGCGACTCGTGCATCTCCAGATCGTCAAGCCCATCTACGTCAGGCGGGCAGGCTGTCAGGTTTCAATGGCTATGAGGGTGTGATGTACTCTGGATGATGCGCTTGCCAAGTGACCGCCTGACTGACAGCCAGCCTCACTATACATAATCCATAGATAGTAAATGTAGACGAGAACTCGATGTTCTGTCCGGCCCTCGGCCCGTCCCCGCCAAACACGTACAATATCGCCGAGCGAGGGCAGAATCTGTTGCTGTTGCTGGCAGTTGATAACGAACCCGGCAGGATGAAAGGAAAATAAAAATAAAAAATCTTGACGACTTATTCATGCACACACTCCAGGACAGGTGCTGGTGGTTCCTTGCCCTTGCCGGGCCATGCAGAGCGGGACATGCAGACATGCAGGTTCTCGCCAGGGGTCCAACTCGGTCCTACTGAGGCCAATCCGACCAGCCAAACCCAGGCACAGGGGGACTAGTAGGGAAAGGGAGAAAAAACTCATGAGCAACCCTGGACCACATCTCACGATCTTTGGAACAACGAGGCGGTGGGACGCGCGTGGGCATGAGCCCACGATCCCGAATGTCCCCGGAGAGGTACCGGGATCCTGGTTCTGGCCGGGTCTCACATCTCATAATCCGATGGCGAGAATGTTCCCACCCCATGCAGCAGCCGTGCTCGGCCCTGTTCTACCGGTACCGTGTATAGGCGCGGCTGCAAATGCGCGCTGGGCCGAACTACCTAGGTCCACAGACTACACTTTGCCCGGGCCTGCTAAGTCCAAATATTCCATCCCTCTGTTCTGTTGTGCCTCGTAGCGAGATTCGGTTCCATTCGATTCCCAAGCCGAGGGCACCTCGTGGTGCCACCATCCCTTCACGCAGGGCGCAGCTCGCAATGTCGCGAAAGCAGCCTCGAATCTGCCCGGCGAAGCGAGGGCTGCCTCGGACCTGGCCTTGGCCCCCTTTGGAGCTTCCCGGAATTCCCGCCAATTCCCCATCTGGCCCCTCTCGGCGATATGGAAACAGCTCGAGATCGTCCCGCTAGTTTCGTGGTAGTACATGATAGGGAGAGTCTAATGAAAGACACGTGAAACCAGGCTGGCAGTTGATCCAGATACCCTCGGCCAGAAGAAGACGATGCAGAGCCAGAGAGCACAGCAGCGTGGTCTATCTTTTCTCTTTTCTCTTTTCTTTCTCCGTTTTCCGTTGCGCGTTCTCGGGTCAATTGGTCGCGGCCGAGGGCGCTTTAACTGCCTGATTGGGGGCGCGAGGCCATCGTCGATTCAATCCGTTTTCGACTTGGTCCGCCGATACTACAGCACAGCCCGACATAGCAGCTGAGCAGCCAGCTCAGTAGAATCTTGACCGAGTCGGTGCCCGGTTGCATGTAGACAGGCCCATACTACATGCAATACTACACCATGCAGGATCTTGACTGCGTGCCAGAGATGTGGTCTGCATCGGGATGGGCTGATGCCACCCACACCCACACCCACCCCAACTATTCAATTCCACCGGCCAGTCTCTGCCGGCCAGCGTTTCAGCCACAGGCAACAAGCACAGCTCAGGAGGACGGCTGAAGACTGCATGCCCAGCCCAGTGCAGTGCGCAGCAAACGACAACCACTAGACTACCCTCCAAGTTATAGCATCATCGTCATGTCGAATGACCCAGCGGCTCAAAGACTGGGTCGCGCGGCAAATCAGAATCCGGGGTGTCGATTGACGACTGGCGACTAGTCAGCTAGTCTGACTGTGCGGATACGTACTCATGTACGTACCTAGGTACCTTGGCCCATCGCATTGCATGACAGAAAGTCCCCAGGTCTCGGCCGTGCTTCGGGAAACAAACGGTACCTTCGACTGTGGGGCCCCAGAGTCAGGCCCTGCACCCGTTGCCACGGTACGTGAGTGCTGCAGGGGGGCCTCGGTGGCTCTGCGAGCCGTCCATCCGCCGTACCTTCTGATAAGGCGAGCCTCCGCAGGGTACGGGTAATCAGGTACTTGGGCCAGGTACCTCGAGACTGCACTCGAGTCAATCCGAGCCTAATCGCTAGGCTGACAGGCGGCAGACCTGCCCTGCCTGACCTGTCACCGTCACTGATGGCCTTGTGCGAGTGAGGCAGACCAGCCGTCAGTTCTGAGTGTCAGCAAGGAAGCAAGCCAGGTACGGTAGCAGTCAGGAGGGAAGGGACGCAGGAGGAAAACGTTGTTGATGATGATGGACCTCGAGAAAATTCCAAACGAGGCTCCACCTCTTTTTTTTTTTCTTTCTCTCTTCGCGCCTTCGCCTTTTCCCACACGCACGCACGCACACCCGCACCCACAACCCAGGTCCAGATCCAAGGATCCAAGGACAGGAAAGGCACAGGACAAGGCAGGCATCGTCACAACTCGGCATCGTCCGACCCCCACACTGCCTCGGCGAAATACCGTATCATAACCTCCCATCTCCCTTCCTCGCTCGACCGTCACCGTCAGAGCAGGGCGAGGCCAGGCGAGAGGGCCTGTATTGGGAACTTCACTCCCGACGTTTCTCCAATCTCGCTCGCTCTCCCTCTCTTCCCATTTCTCCCATCCACTCAATCAATCAATCAATCAATCAATCCAAATATATGACCCCCCAAGCCGGCCAGCCCGCCTCGGCCCCAATCGTCCACACTTTTGTCCTCTTCTCTGCTCCCTCGCTTTGTTCCCTCCCCCCCCCACCATCCTCCATTCTCCAAACCCCATATCCTCGAAACCGGTCTGCCCACCCTGATCTGTTTCTTTCTGTTGTCCTTTCTCCATTCCAAAATAGAAGACACGACCCTTTTCGACATCATCTACCATCCCGGGCTGATTGTTGGCGACCTGGCTCTCTCTGCCTTGCCTACTCACTCACCTGCAAACAACCTATCGCGCATACTCGAATAAGTCGCAGCCTCGCCTCCGAGCCTGCTGCTGCCTCCTACTACTACCACCACCACCACCAACAGCCCCTCTCCCAAAAGGCCGCTCACACGACCAAAGCCATTCGGTCTCCGAGCGATAAGGACAGCTCTCGCCCTTTGCCGTCCAACTTTCCACAATCATCATAACAAACGTCACCAGCAGCCCAAGCCGGACCTCGACGGGCTTATCTCTAGCCTCCCTCCCTATCGCACGCGCACCTCAAAAATCATCACCGCCACCAGCCAAAATGGACGCTCCACTATCCTCTCCCACACAACGCACCCAGTCCGCAGCCTCGCACTGGCCCCAGGCCGCGACGAAAGGCTACGCCGTCTCCGCCCCCCCGGCCGCTCCACGGCAGCAGTCCAAGCAGGGCTCAGCGCCCTCCACCGACGCCTTCCTTAAGGACTTCACCCTCGTCGCCGAGGCTGCGAAGCGCGCCCAGGTCGCGGTTATGGTCAGGGACTTTGAGAACATCGGACTGTCATAATCGCCGAGCCAGAAGGCGTATCCGTTTCTTTTTGCTTTGTCTTATCTCCCCTCATACGAAGAGGACAAGTTTCACATCGTGCGCCGGGAGTGTGGGGGAGTGTGGTGGGATGGGATGACAATTGCATGACTTGGTTGGCAGGCTGGTTTTAGAGGGTGGGAGACAGGATGAGGGCGACCTTTGCTCTTCCCACCCCTCTCCTCTCTTTTTGGCCGGAAAGAGGTTCCACCCAGCTTTTTTGGAATTGGGGAGGCCCTCAAGTCACGCCACCCGGTCCGGTCGGCCAAACAGCGGCGCGAATTTCCTCGCATCTGCACTCAGGGTCCTTTCGGGCTCCACCATGCGGCCACTTTCACATTTCTACCAGGGACGGGGTGACGGTGGAGCGCAAACCATCTCTTTGCAACGAAAAGCCGGGGCTCGGAGTGGGCAATTGTGTGTGGCTCCCTGCAACGCACTCTCGCGAAAACTGCCCCTACCAGCCCAGCCGATCGAAAGTCACCTCAACCTTCATCGATGTTCTCAGCGACGCCGTAACATTTTTTGGGACGGGTCAAAGTCGGCATTCTTGAAGCTTGTGCACTGCGTCCAACCCATAATTTGTCACTTTCGGGGTTGGGGGAGATGGCGACTCCACGTCCGTGCGCGCAACGAAGCATCAAGAGTCGAGCCCATACTCCGAAAGGAAGGGCAGGCAAGAACAAGCGCCATTTTCTGGCCAACTGTGCGAGAGAGAATGGGTACGATATCCTGAGGTGGCATCCATACACACACACACACACACGAGAACACAGTCAGTACACTTAGGCGCATCGGATCAGCAGCAAGCATTTTGCAACAACGACATCGGAGCAGGCGCATAGGAGTTTTATTTGATGAGCTTTTTGGGGGCGGTAGCACGGCAAGAGAGGCACTGCATCGATATCCCTCCTCAGCATGTCTATTGTTTTTGAGACCATGCCGCCATCACCACGGCGGTGCTCTTGTGTCGGTGGGATGGGGTGGTGAAGCATCGCGGGGTGGGCGGTTCCTTCCGGCCATGACGCGGACGAATAGATGCGATCCGGGCCCAAGTAGAGAGAAGGGCTTAGCAACCTAAGAGGAAGAGGAAAAAGAGCAGAATGGCCGGTCTCCACCCTATGCTTCATCTCGGTCCGTCTCGCCTGTTCGTCTCAATCGGCTACGGCAGACCGTCGCCGGGAACCAGCCCCCGAGACGCAACACGAGCTCCCTGAAGCGGTGATCGCCGCTGAATTCCCCCTCTACACAAGTGGGAAAAGATATCTTTGCATTAGATAGAGTCCATGAAACTCGTCGGTGGAAGATCCACTGACTCACTCGATCACTGTCTTGCTTTCCTGCCTGCTCCTGGTGACTGAAGCTCTTGTGGTTTGGGAGCGAGGGTTCATCCCGCGTGTTTACGTCCGTCTGCATTGGTGCTATGACGCCTGCCTAGCTCCTCCCACTTTCAACAAGTCCAGGCCAGACCAGAATAGACCACCCGCAGCACAGAGGAGCGATCAGTATACATGTAGATGATGATCTGCCCGTGTCCCGCGAAACCCCTGCAATGTGCCAATGCACGTGGGGACTGTACGTGTGTAAACGGGGAGGTGGACAGGTACATCAAAAAGCACCAAAAATAAATAAAAGAAGAAGGCTTCATCCAGTTTGGGGGGTTTCCAGTGTGGGCTGGGTTGGGACTGCAAGGAAACGACTGGGTTAGTGACAAAGGGGCTCTTATGTTTGGAGCTGCCGGGGGGTTCGGCAATGATTCATCGTCCGTCCATTGTTGTCAATCGTCGCTCTTCGTTAATAATAAGCCTCATCATTGCTGGCCTTTTTTACTTTCTGGCAGCTCTGAATCCAAATAAAGAAAGTAAAGGGCGACGTCCTGGCTGATAAGGTTTGGGGGAGCTCGAAATCTTATGTGCTAACGCGCCTGTGATATCGCTGCCTTGATTACGGTGAGGGCCTGTGCCCAGTGACGCCCTATGCCATCGGGAAGGCAGAAGGGAACACCACATCAAGGGGGGAAAGCCCGCTTCATACGGCTGGAAACATCTCTTTGTCTACCTTGTCAACGTCACCGCTATTTGCCTTTTTAATGTCGAAAACTGGAATGCGATTGCCTCTGAACCATTGTCAATCCTCGGCACCCTGTTATTCCGCACTGTCAAGCCTCAACACCTCATCGCAAGACCTGAATGGGAAAGCCCAAACGGACCACCTCCTGATCACCTCGTCACTGCCCCAAAGCAACAGCATTTGAACAGAAGGAACATCCGGACTGTTTGTTTTGTCTCCCTTTCTTCTCCCGCCATGTCTACTCCGACCTTGCAGGTAAGCCTTCGAACCGTCTTCCTCTCATTGCAATCCAGCAACCAGCACTTCAGCATACAACTTTTCAGCCGTCCACAAACATCGTCTTTGCGGAACATATACAATTCTCCCCCCAACATGGTATCCAAATCTTATCAGGACCCTCTGGCTGACGGCCCCCAGGATCACTTCAAGGGTAAGCCCCTCCAGGAGCACGGTCAGCTATGGAACCAGCTCTGGCAGCGCCAAACCACCAGCTGGGACAGGGGCGGGCCCAGCCACGCCCTCCACGAGGCCATCAGCTCCTACCCTGAGCTCTTTGACGGCACGTACCCCGACCACCGGCTGCTCAGCGACTTCTCTGGCGATGAGCCGGTCCAGCCGGTCCAGCCTGGCCCCTCAACAACTGCCCCATCCACGGCACCCCGGAAGAAGGCCCTCGTGCCCGCGTGCGGGACGGGCTACGACGCGGTGCTCCTCGCCAAGGCATTTGGCTACGACGTGGTCGGCCTGGAGATCTCTTCCTCTGCCTTGGATGCCGCCAAAGAGTATCTTCAAGGCGTCAACAAGGTGCTCGGTCAGAAGCACAAGCAGAAGCACAAGCAGAAGCAGAAGCAGTCCTACGACGACCCGGCGATGCAGTTCTTGATTGAGAACGAGAGCTCGTCCCCAGGCCGCGTCGACTGGGTGTATGGGGATTTCTTCTTGGACGACTGGCTGGTTGTTGCCGGTGTTGAGCAATTTGATCTCATCTTCGATTATACTGTGAGTCCAACACGGCCCCCCTCCCCCACCCGGTCCACAACACACACTTCGGCATACCGTCTCGAAACACTCTTGCAGCCCGATTTGCGCAACCTTGGTCATCATTGATGCTGCTCTGCCTGATTCATTCTCGGAATAAAACTTCACAAATCAACTCGCTGACTGTGTCCCAGTTCTTCTGCGCCATCCCGCCCTGGGCCCGACCAAGATGGGCGGCAAGAATGCAACAGCTCCTCGCCCGGCCCAACGGTAGACTTGTATGTCTCGAGTTTCCCACCGGCAAGCATCTATCAACGGGTGGCCCTCCTTACAGCGCAGCCTTTTGGTTCTATCAGCTGCATCTGTCCAACCCCGGAAATGAAGAGGTCATAACGTACGGCGAGGCGAAGCACTTGGTTCACCGAGACCCTGCGGAAGAAGTCGATCATGCACACAAGGACTATACCATCAACGCGGGTGCCGGCACCTCCAGCGGTCCAGGACTCGCCATGATGGTGCGTTTCAAGCCCCATAAAACACATGAGTGTGGTCAGAGCTACGACGGTGCGTTCGGCCGAGACTGGGTCTCTATCTGGGGTCATTCCCTGGGCCATGCGACGGAAAAGCGTGACTAGGAAGCCACTGCGGACAATCGCCTGACCACTGCGGACATTATCCCCCAGAGAACGGAATTGTGGTACATGTCTATGCGTAGGAAGCATACGAAGCATGCAGTAGTTGGCTGGGGCCAAAATTTGGACCCTGCAGCCAGTAAAATACGGTTGACCATCCCCAAAGTGGCCATGGACCTAAATATTCAAGGTCCAATCGGTGTGGACAATGCCATAAGTCGTGTGAAGCATACTTCTGTGAGTCAGCAAACCAAAAAAGCACAGCATGATCACATCCCACCGAGCCCTCCTAAAGACGGAAGCCCCATCGCCGCATGGCACTCCAAACGTCCTCGTTCCAGTGCTGAGTATCCCGTACCCGAGCAGAAATCCATTGCGCGACAAGATTCGCATACAAACGGTGCACGAGATCAGAACGGCAGCGCCAGCCACAGTGACCACAGAACAGCCGAAAAGATCATGGAGTGTGAGTCGCAGTGCGAGGACATTTATAGCTCCTCGAATGAGTCGCATGATGCGAAGGGAAATGGGCTTGGCGGCCACGTGGAAGAGAAACACCAGTCCAAGGGTATTCAAACCCGAGTTGGAACGGCCTCTGAAATTGACGACACAACTGAAGCAAACTCTCGAGCCACCAAGAGGCTCTCTCGTGATGGAGCTACCAAGTTTGCAAGCTCTCCATCGCGGCCGGCAAACGGAACCAAAGGCCGTGTCGTGAAGAAGGTACGGATCAGCCTGGGCAGTCCTGAGCCCAATGCGTCGGACACGGAGGCAAGTCCCCAGGGGAATCGATCGAAGAGACGCTTGCGACACCGGAGGTCTTTTCAGAGGACACCTTGAAGTGTGGTCTCTCAGGCCTATCAAATGCTGGAGACGAATGTGTTTGTATTGATTATCCATCAAGAGCAACTGGGAACGAGGCTTCCAATGTGCTCTACCGCGAGTTTTTTTTCTAGCCTTTTTGATCGTGTAGGCAGTAGATAGACGGTGTATCAATCAGTTGCTTGTGTTCGGCATGATCCGGATACGTTGTTCAAAGCATCTGCATCCATAGGTGTTAACGAAAGAAAACCAAATAAGACAGTAGCCCAGCCAAGAAGTGCCTACTGAAGGCCTGTCTCTGGTCTGCCATCTGGGCGAGACAACAAGAGACGTTGTGATGGTTCACGGCGTGGCACGGGTGCGGGAGAAGAGAAAAGGCTGTATCCCTGAAGGGGTGTCAGGGGTGTGAACCTAAGTAAGCAAGGTAAGACCACAGAAAAGATGCCTCGGCTCAGACGGTGGAGGGTCCCCTGGATGACAAGTGACGACACGCACAGAGGATGAGGAAACCCCCAGCACAGCCATGTACGGAACACATATTCCCACATTGACTTGCCCGAGTACCGAGACATCCGACCTTGCTTCATATCAAGTCAACTGAAGAAGAAAACAACTAAGTATCATAATCACACGAGATCAACATGGATGTGAACAGCCTGTTTGACGTCAAGGTCAGTAAAAACACACCACCCCATAGCCCAGCAGCATGCATGCATGCATACATGCATGTGCATGTGAGTGAGTGATAGAGTGAGGCGGTTCTCGGTTACAGTACTTATATCAACTAATACACAACCACCCCGTTCCACAGGGCAAGGTCGTCCTGGTGACTGGTGGAGCCAAGGGCATCGGCCGGATGATATCCGAGGGTTTTGTTGTTAATGGGGCAAAGGTCTACGTCTCGTCGCGGGACGGCAAGGCGTGTGATCGGGCTGCTGAGGAGCTCACGGCATTGGGTGCGTGGTACAACAACCTCTCATGATAATATTCACCGCCGTCATCTCAAACCCCGTCTCTCTCACCAACAAAGCACCCCACTGAACATCAGAAATCGCACAGGTAAATCCTCCGGAGGCAGCGCGGCCTCCCTACCAGCAGACCTCCAGTCCCTCGACGCCTGCAAGGCCCTCGCGGCAGAGCTGACGAAGCGCGAGCCGGCGGGGCTGGACGTGCTGGTCAACAACTCGGGCGCGGCGTGGGGCGAGCCGTTCGACACGCACCCGGACGCGGCGTGGACCAAGCTGCTGACGCTGAACCTGCAGCGCGTCTTCACGCTGACGCAGCTCCTGACGCCGCTGCTCGAGAAGAAGGCGGCGGCAGCATCATCATCACCACCATCAGGGCCATCGCCCTCCCGCATCATCAACATCGGCAGCATCGACGCGCTCCGCGTGCCGACGATGGACAACTACGCCTACAGCGCGTCCAAGGCCGGGCTGCACCACCTGACGCGGACGCTGGCGGCGGCGCTGGGCCCGCGGGGCGTCACGGTCAACACGCTCGCGTGCGGGCCCTTCCCCTCCGGGATGATGCGGGCCGTGCTCGACTCGGCGGGCGGCGCCATCGCCGAGGCGAACCCGCTGGGCCGCATCGGCACGCCGCAGGACGCCGCGGGCGCGTGCCTGTTCCTGTGCGGGCGGGCCGGGGCGTTTGTCAACGGGGCTACGGTCGCGCTCGACGGCGGGGTTAGCTTGCTGGCTAGGCTGTGAAGGGATGGCGTGTGTGTGTGTGTGTGTAGAGTGTTCCCTTCTCTTTTCGGGGAGGACAGGAGGGTTTTTTTTTTTTTTTTTTTTGAAGACTGTGTTTCGTGGGGGTGATGGGGATGGGTAGGGCATAGACAGAGGGGAGCCCTGGTCTGGATGGCCTGGCAGTGAGCGAGAGAAGAGAAAGATGGGCGCGGCACAAGTGTGCGTCGGTTTTGGCACCAGGGGATTGCATGTGTGTGAGCCTGTACAAGCACACGAAGAGCCTGGGAACGCCCAACGCGAAGATTTGGGCGGCGGGAAACGGCGTTCTAACGCTGTGTGTGCAGTCCATACATAGACTATATATATATATATATATATATATATGCACGTATGTATGTACTCAAGAAATGGGAAACAACCACGCGTGCTCAGCGCCTGAATGATGCGGCTACCATTGTCAGCTGGACGAACTCCCGTCGAACACAACCATTTTTGCATGTGCGGTGTTGGTCCTCTTCTGCAGCCAGGCACCTTGATGTCGGAGTCTTGGGTCGTTAGCAAAACTCGGCAGGGTCAACGTCGACATTGGTAAGAGAGGGGCCGTTCAGGGCTTGCCTCGGAGCCAGGAATTAGTTGATGTATACCTTATGCGCAGCCCGTGCGGTTCAATATGATGTGATTGCCATGGAATCTGAAAGGGAAAAGGCACAAAAACTTAACGCAATGTTCTTTGTGTGTGAATTCTGTATGGGGCGTGAATTTCTTCTGCAAACGCGAATTTCTCTTGTGACGCGACGCCAATTCGTTTGTAGCGTGGATGTTTTTGCAGTAATAAGAGTATATTTCAACCAGCTCTCCTTAGCTCAGTTGGCAGAGCGATGGACTGTAATTGTGTCTGCACAAGCATCTTCGGGTGTTGGCTTATAAATCCACAGGTCCCCGGTTCAAGTCCGGGAGGGGAGAGTTTTCCATCTTTTTGCTGCACGTAAACTTTGCGTGTAGAACGGATTTGTTTGCCACGTGAAGCCCGATTTTAACAAGCTCTCCTTAGCTCAGTTGGCAGAGCGTTGGACTGTAACTTTCTGCGCACCTAGGTCATAGGTTGTAAATCCACAGGTCCCCGGTTCAAATCCGGGAGGGGAGACGCTTTAATCCTTTTTTTGATATTTTTATATAAATTTTTAGAAAACGGATATTTGTATAGAGTAAAACGGATAGTATACAGATATATATAGCCCCTAATGCACAAATAACGCTACCACCTAATTTAATATATATATTATTATATTAACTTTATAGCTATTATATTTAAATATCTTTAAAAGTATTATATTTATTATAAAAAAGTTTTAAAAAAGAAAAGGGGTTAAAAAGCGTTAACTAGCGATAATTAATTATAATAATATTAGTATTTTATTAATAATAATCGGCTTATTATTACGCTTTAAAATTAAAGTAATTTAGCACTTATACTATTATTATAATATAAAAAGAGAGAGATTTAAATAGCTAAGAATAATTTTTAATATTAAATAAAACGATTTTAAAAAAGTTTAATTAATATTAATTTAATATTAATAAAAGATAATTAATTTAAGTTTAATAATAATAAAGGTTAAATAGACTGCTAATTATTATAGCTATAAAAGGCATTATAAGTAAATAGGGCGATATTAAAATATTAAGCTTTAATTAGCTATAGCGGTTTAAGGGTGCTAAGTTAACGGGGCTTTTATATATTATTTATTTTACTTTATATAAATATCTATTTTTAATTTTTATTTAGCTTTAGTTTATAAATAGAGTGATAAAGGTAGTACGGTGTAAGCTAGTAAGCTATAGAAAAGGGTGTAAGGATTTAAGAGAAGTAAATATATAAGAAGAGTGTGTGTGCATTGCTATAATGGACCCAGGTGTGCTGGATATTGGTTCGCGCTATGAAACCGCTTTTCTAAATCGGACAAAAACGTTGATGATCTCTCCCCTCCCGGACTTGAACCGGGGACCTGTGGGAAAACCATGTGTCACTGTCCAATTACAATCCATGAGTCCAAAATACTAACGCCCAAAATGCAATTCACCGTCGTTTGATTGTCTACCAGCCACTGCACTCTTGACTTGAATCTGTCAAGTTCCTTGCCAAAGACGGGAGACTCGAATGTCAAAGGAGTGCATGGCTGGTCGGTACAAGACGACTCTGGAATCCCAGGTATTGCGTGCGGCGCCCTTGGTGAAGTACCAGCATTGAACGAGGGCCTGCCTCTCCTGGGCAACCCACCCGGACCTGCGTTTCGTCGATGCAGACAGTCTGCAGCGCTGAGTAACGGAAGTGGAGGGAGAATGGGAGGGGCAGGGGGCCGAAATCACAGCCCACAGAAAGGGCAGGGTGCCGGGGGATTTTCCTGCGCGGTACGGCACGGTGGTCCGGATGGTGGATATCTACCGGTATTGGACAGCAGCTTCGCGGTTCCGTCAAGCCTGCTTGGTTATTATTAGTCTGACCTGTCTTTTTGTCTGTCCCCGTGTAAGCACGAAGAAAGAAAGCCCAGCCAGCTCTCCTGCATATATATATCCCCGGCCGGGCGTTTATGCATGCTGCGGCCCTCTTCCCCCCTCCTCCCTCCCTACCTGCCGAACTGAACCGGCTGCAGCTGCAAGATGGCTGCAGCTTGTCACCGACACGGAGTGTCTGCCCAACGCGGTGGCTTGCTTACGGGGCGGGAGGGAGGGATGCAGATGTGTGGTTCGGACGAAAAAGCTTTCTTGCCTACCCCCTCTGCTTCCCCTTTCCCACCCCTCTCTCGGGATGCATGCATATGATATTACCTATCCCCTTTCAGGTCCTAGGCCACAAACAAACAACCTCCACGTCGTCCACATGTGCAAACACGTCAACAACGCCCACCGCAGACGCGCATACTCCTCCCTCCCCCGCGACCTGTCAGACGTCCCTCGGCGGCGGCCCATCATGCGGCCAAAGGGGGGAAAGCTGCGGCGCGCCCCTGTCGTCCCTGCTGCTATAGACCGCTGCCTCTCTCGTCGATGAGGGTTGGTCACCCTTTTTCGGCGTGTGTAGTGCAGTGGTCCTCACAACAAAAGCTCCTGCATGCCGGGGGTGGAGGGAGGTTTGAGTCTGCCAGAAGCCCAGAAGCCAGCAAGCAGCCAGCAAGCAGCCAGGCCCAATCTGGAGGGGGGCGAATGAGATCTTGGTTGGGGGCGCACACGGGTTGGGTTGGTGTCGTGTGTGTGTGTGTGTGTGTGTGTGTCTGTGTGCGTGTGTGTGTATGTGCCGTAGTCCGCCGAACAAGATCGAGCACGGCAAGATCCCGAATCTCCCTCCCTCTCCTCACTTTGCTTCTTTTCTTTTGCGGCGCCAAAGCCGCTCGTGGTGGGACGGCAGCGGGCCATGCTGCTGCTGTCAGCATGCAGGGTGCTGCAGGGTGGCTGCTGCAGCTGCAGCTGCGTCTGCGTCTGCGTCTGGTTGCGTCTGGTTGCGTCTTGGTGTGCGCCTGCACTTGCAGGAGACGTGGACCGCCGTGAATCTTCTGCCTCCCCCCCCCCCTCCGCCTTTTTTCTCGTTCCCTGTCTGCATGGGGCCATGGTCTCCCTCATTCGCCTCGAAGCCCAGCGCCCTCAGCTCCAGCTCCAGCTCCAGCTCGAGGCCTGAGCGGTTATTCACCCTTTTTTTTCTTCTCTCCGGCGTAGTGTGTATGGCATGGTTCGACGTAGTCGTGTTTGCAGCAGCTGCAGCAGCACAGCGCGCGAGAGCTCGGCCGCCGGGACACTGCTTACCGCTCAGCGTGTTCATCCCTTTGCCCCCTTCCCCGTCTCCCCAGCGTCAACAGGAACCTTTGACGAGAAGGGAACAAACATTACGGCCGAGAGCCTTCGTGCACGGGGCACTGACACTGGCCATAGGCGCGCGCGCGCCCCCTGATTACTGCGACCAAGGTCGAGAGACACGACAGTCCCTCGCTACATAGGTGGGTTGAGTGATTGGGCGTCTTTCCCGGCTCTCAAGAAGTGTATGACACACACCCCCGGGGGCCCTTTTGGCTATCTTCACCGGGGGAAGAGCATTTTTTTGTTTAACAACTACACTTGTAGATGTTGGCCCTTCTTCTTCTTTTTTCTTTCTTTCCCCCAGAGTAAACATGAAATCACGGCGAGATATAACTGCGAGGAGAGAGAGTCCGCCGGGGGGGAGGGAGGACCACAGCAATTCTTTTTTTTCTGGGGGGAGGGGGGGCATAGACAGACGAAACGGCCCAAGGGCGCGCGGGCAATTCCGAGTCGGAGGATTGCAGATCATGAGCGATGTCTCGCGGTGATAGCATTGCTCTTAAGCCACATGGGGGGGGGGTTCTTTTTTTGTGTCTTTCTTTATTTTTGGGGAGGTGGACGGGGCCTCCGGGTTTTTCCTTGGGGGGAATTGGGGGTGTGTTTTGCTCTTGTGTATGTATGTATCACCAGGCACTCTCACTCACCCACTCACTCATTGTTGGCTGTCACAGAGAGAGATATAGATATGCCGCGACTTTTTTGCCCACGTGTATCTAGAAGAAAAGAGCCCCATCAGGGTGCTGCTTCTGCTGCTGCGTGCGCCCCCACATCCTTAGCAATAATTGCCCCCCGCGCCCACTGATCCCAGGCCGTGGGATCAGACGGTCCAGGATGGGAGAGATCCTTGTTTCGAGGGCATCTGGCTGCTTGTCTGTCTTCTCTCACCGAAGTCCGGAAATAGGCAGGCGTGTACTAAGTTGTACAAGTCGTCGTGCCTTGAATCTTTGCTAGGTGAATGGCGCCCCTGCCTGTGAGACCGCACTACCTCCTCGTTTTTTTTGTTTTTTTTTGCTTGTAGCGTAGTAGTAGTTAGTAGCCTCGCGTCCCTCGCGTCCATAGTGTAGAGCGGACTAAGAGCCCCCCTGCGATGGGACCTTATACATGGCGACGGCGATCTTTGTTTGCATACGAGGCGCAAAATCTCTGAAGACAATTAATTCGGCGACAACACACACCTAAAGGACCGTCAAAAACTCCCCACGAATCCCACGGCTAGGCAATCGTGGGGGGAAGGGGGAAGGGGCAAAAAGGGGGGAAGGGGCGGACCGCTCGTGCTGGGCCCTTAGCCGGTGTGTGTGTCCCCCAACATGTCATTCGGTGCAGAGTAATGATAGACTAGGCGCAGGAACTCGGAGATATCCCGACCAAGCCCCACGTGCGGCGGACACGGCCGCGAGCTGTTTGGCATATGTCGAGGTGTCTCAGGCGTCGAGAAAAGCAGGCAGACTTGGCCCATAGGCCTCCCTCATGCCCTCCCCCCACATAAGTTATACATGCAGAGGCATATATATATGTATATGCATACATATATATACAGTACAAAACGCGCACGCACGCAAGGGCCGCGTAGTTGCAATATGCGTTACCTTATGGGGCAAGGGCCCAAACTTTGCCCGCAAGCTCCCGCACCCACGTGATGAAGAGACGGCCTGGGCTCTTGCCCGAGTTGAGCTTCCGCATTCGAAGAATCGAAAGAGAAGCAAGAAAACGCGGGGATGGGGAAGGGGAAGGGGATCGATCCCGCGGTCTTCGTACTCGTCCAGCTATAGGCATCCAGACAGCCGACTGTGGCGCTCCCAGGGATGTTCATCGGATGGGGAGGGTAGGATCGAAGGGGAGAGAAGGGGAGGAGGAGGTTGGGGAAGGGGGGAGAAGACAGGCATTGACAGGCCGATAGGCGAACAGATCGATGGACGAGAGATAGTTGCGGCAATATTATCAACAAAGAGAGAACCCTCGATCTAACCAGTCATCAATGTCACCCTCTTATAGGGCATGTACCTTCCCTATTAACAAGTGGTAGTAGCCCCAGGGTTATCCGCAACGCAACGCCGCTGGGCCACGGAGGGGAGACCCTGCGAGCCGTTGCAGTCTGGGCGCTATAGGTCCAGGGAGAATGAATGCAAAGTGGAGGAAAGGCAAGGGGCCGGGTCTCTCCATCCCATCCCTAATAAGCAAGCAAGCAAACAGATAGACCAATGCAGGCTGATTTCGGCGCCCTTCGCCTATCGCCTTCGCGGTCGGACGGCCGGCACCGAAAGGGGGGCTTTCGCAACGGCGCCGGGCACGGCAGATAGACCGCTGGGTCTTTAACTCCGAAAAGCTTATGTATGCGCCTTGGCTTGGTTTGCCTGTCTCCCGCCTCGCCCTTTGGGGAACAGTTAGCCGCGGAAATGGAAAGGAGGGCCCTGGCTCTTTCCCTGTCGAACGTCTCGCAGCCTCGGTCCGAATCCGTGGGTTGATGATGAATGGCCCTTGTCTTGCTGTGCCGCCTGGCTGGGGGGAAGACTGACCGGTGGACGTACAGAGTAAGGACCGTCCCGTCTGCACTTGGCAGAAGAACCCACCCGCATGCCTACCCAGGCAACAAAAACGACGCTCTCTCTCTCTCTCTTTCTCACACACACCGCCAGAGAGAACAGCGGCACCCGTTGGGGGGGGGGGGGGGACAATACCCCAAAGCAGTGCTTGCTGCCCTGGTCTCTCTCCCCCCCCCCCGGAACAACATCATGTATCTCGCTTGGTGGCCTACGGCGATAGCCGATGGGGAAACCTTCCTCATCTGAACAGCAGACATACATATAAACGCGAAAGGGGGGGCCAGCAGTAGCAGCCGCGGCTAGGGCGTGAGTGTGTGTGTGTGTGTGTCAACGGGGTCAGACAATCGCCCGAAACAAAGCCCACTCGACAGCAAAACAAGGTTTGCAGCTATGCTTTTCGGGGAAGACAAGAAGGGGAAGGGGAAAAGGTGCGTTTGTCGGAACCAAAACCATGTGGCATGGGCAGGAATCCTGCGAACCCAAAACTGCGGGACCCGGTATAGGTGCTTTGCCGGACCCTATATGTGAGGTGTATTTGGGGAGAGAGAGGGATTTTGGGGGAATGAACTGGGGGTTGCCGAGGAGCTGGGGGGAGAGAGAGAGCAGGTGTGATGGTGGGGTGGAGCCACCGATTGATGAACCGTAGTCTAGAATGCAATAATAAGAAGTTTGAAAAGAAGAAGAAGCAATGTTCCTTAAGCCCGCACTTTGCTGCTAACGTCTAGTGTTGCGCGGGTGCGGTAGCACTCTCAATGCTCTCTTCACCCGCCGTCGTTCCGGTCTCGAACCCTTGTTTCCACCCCTCGCCCGGCCGGCGGCTTCTTCAGGGACCCGAGAGGTGAGGGACCGGCGCGGAGGCGGGGAAGGAGAAACGTTAAGTCGGGGAGGCCGAGGGAGGACCGGGGGTTGCGCCAGAGAATTAAACCGACGGCTTTGTAATCCCCTGGTCGGCGTCGGCTGCGCTGTTGTATCATAAATACAGGTACAGTGGTGGTGGGCTTTTCCGCCCTTCCGCCCCACGCCCTTGGACATGGGAGACGGGCCAAAGGGAAAAGCTGACTCGATCCGCAAGTAATCCAGGCCAGGGGCCTGTTCCGTGTGTGGGAGTGTGTGTGTGTGTGTGTCTTGTTAGATAATAGCAGTCGAGAGCAGCCTGGGGGCCCGGTGAGGGCATATCGACTAGCAAGGTGAGGACGCGCCATACCGCATGGGAGAGAAGGGAACCCCAGACAAAAACCCACGTTCCACTTGGTCACCGAGGTGGTAATGAGATTGCAAACCTCGATCCCGAGGCCAGGATCCCAGCCAGACAGAAGAACATGACAGAAAAAAAGAAGCTCCGAGGAAAGCTGTAGGATGACATCAGACCAATTCTCCCCCGAGGCCAGACGTTTGAATGTGACGGGAGGAACCCCATGTCGCTTGGCTCCAGGCTCGTCTCGAAGTGTCCATCAGTGTGTGTCCCGTGATAATAGTGGTGATGCCGATGATAAAAATAATGCGTCCGAGAGCCAGATGGTGCTGCGACAAAGCATGAGCTCAAGATTCCGCCGCCCTATGCCCTGGCCCACCCCACTTGCCCCACCCGTATTGCAATGTTCATGCGAAAGGGGGACCAGGAGCTAGCATGCGACAGCGTGCTGGGCGGGCCACATGGACGTTGAGCAGCCAGGCAGCCCGGGGCCGAGGTGGTGTGGTGAGGCTTGCTAGCGCACCAGGGATGTGTTGTGTCGGGCTGGGAAGGATGTTGCAGGCCCATAAAACAATTAACAACAAAAAGTGTGAGGTGGTAGGCAGGACTGGTATAGAAAATTGTCCCACAGAGACGACAAGAGACGAATAGGCCGAGAGAGAGTGTGTGTGTGTGTGAGAGAAGAATGATCTGCACAGCGCCCAACTGGGTTGGGTGATCCCGCCCGGGGGTTCGAGACTCGGGCCGCCAGACAAACGGGGGGGCCAGCCAACCGAGCTAGCTGAGATGATCTCCACGGGGGGTGGACGACCGGGGGGCTAGAGGTTGTTGTCGTGTGAGGAGCCACTGAGAAGGGACAATAACGGCGCAGCAAGACCATTTGAGAGAAGTAAGCCTCATGTGTGCGAGTGTGCGACTGTGTGCATGCATGTATGTATGTGCGTGCGTGTGCGCGCGTCCGGCATCATCAGGACTCGTTGAACCTTGAGGCGGGCTCGAGACCATCAATCTTGTTTGGCTCGATCACTAACAACTTGGGTGTGTGGGTGTGCGTGTGCGTGTGCGTGTGTCTGTGTCTGTGTGCGTGTGTGAAGCTTGGGAGAGGTGTTTGTGAGTGTGTCAGTGTTAAGAGACCTGCCCAACTATCCCACTGTTCGCCAGTTGAGTTGAACCTGGGGGTTCAGCAAGGCCAGGACGAAAAGAGAAGACCATCGCAACCCCACAGTCTGAGCACTCGTTCGGATGTGACCATCACTCAACCATGGTAGCTTATTAGTGCGATGTGTAATAACTCGGGTACAATATCCCCTCCCCCTCGGCACCCATGGCGAAACCCGGGACCGCAGAGCGCACATGCGGAGCAAAGTGCGTGGGAAATGATCATCACAATCGGGGATTTTAACCCCCAGCCCAAGGGCGCTGCAACAGTGGAATCAAACTAGCGCGCCAGCGTGGAAGGCCGAGGGAGCAAGATCCCGCCGTCAACAAAAAGGACTGCAACTTGCATACCTACAGGGGTAGAGGGGAGGAAGAGGAGGGGGGGAGGAAGAACAGACTTTCGAGGCTCGCCATCCTCCGCCGCCCGCGGTTTCTTGTTTCCGTCCGATCAGATCGGCGAGGCAGCACCCCACGAGCTTGGGCTTCAAAGCTGAAAAACGAAAAGGCTTGGACAGATGTCGCTGTTCGCATATGCTTTATTATTAGGGGCGTCTCGAGGTAGGGAAAAGGCAATGCATAGTATCCTAGAAGGGGAAGGGGATCGAGGCGAAGTAGCTTAGGGCCAAAAGTTCAGGACCGTCGTTTTTGATATCTTCCGCCTAGTTTCCAGATTCGGCATCGCTGCCGACACCACATCCTCGTGGGTAGTCGTGTCTTTTTGATGCGCCATGCTGGAGCTGTCATGTGGACTTGCTATGATCAGTTTTTCTGAGGGATTCCGGAAGATACGCTAATTCATACCATGCACCTGTGTAATTGTGGCTGGCCCGGAGCTCTCGGTGCATGGAGCGATAGAGCGCTAGGATATGCTTACTCCCCAGGCTCCATAGTGAAATTGTACAGACTAAAAAGTCGAGCAAGGGGTCTTTTGTAGCTGCAAGTCATAGAACGAACGGTGAGGATGCTCGCGTGTGAGTTGCAGCAATTCTGATTAGAAACTGGAATTTTGATATTGGGTAAACCGTCTATTGAGTGTCGCCTGAGAAAAGTCGGAATCCCAATATTGATAGCATTTGAACAACATGGTAGGCTCGCTGCGGTCCCGTGGTCGGGCAGTCCTCCGCGTATCTTCTTTGTGGATGCTTCCTCCGTAGCTTTATCTTGGTGGTGAGGCTAGCCCGCCCATATTAATGAGGCCGTGACTTCTCTCTGCCCGCCGTGCTACCATTATCGAAGTCTGCCTCGCTCGTCCTGAAGCCATCCGCCGCTGCTTTTGCGAACCGATCACCTGAGAGCTGCAAGTCGTTCGACAGGCGGGCCGTCTTGTATTCCTCGCCCGGGGGCATCATCAACAATTCATCGCACTTTGGGTCCTAGACCCCATGAACTCCGTAAACACCAGTAGCTGTCCTTTTCAGATCTTGAGATAGATGATCACCTTTCTTTCCTGGGTTGGTTAAACCAGATCCTGACGCCCCAGCAATGCCTCTTTTTAAATCGTGCGCCGTTCGCCAGGTCGTCAAAGTGGTGGTTGGATACTCCGTGTGTATCCTTTGAAACATAAATGCCAGGCAGAAAAAATACCCGCGTTTTGGAGTGTCTGTGAGAACTGAGACAAAAATCGAAAGGTGAAGTTTCGGGAAGACGCTGCCGCGCTGCAGCTTGTTTTCTCCTTGATCGGTTCTTTCTTGATCCAGCAACCCTTCTCCCCGCGCTCTCGCCCTTTGCAGCACAATCTGTACCGTGGTGCCGTGGCCCGAGAGTGGATGGTATGGAGTCGTGTGGGTCCGAGGATGCGCTCATAATATCACACACTTCTTGTCTCCCTTCCTCCTGTACCGCCTGTCGTCGGGCATGGTGTCGCGACGGCCTGGTGCCGAGCCGTTGGCTGGCCTGGAGGCGCCGCCAGAGGAGTACGACGCTGCATTTTGTCGCCTTATTATTCTCACAACATCAAAGAAGGCCTTCTCGACATTGATGCAGTTCTTTGCGGATGCCTCGACAAATTCACATCCCAACTCACGCGCCAAGGCGTGGCCTTCTTGCGTAGAGACCTCGCGCTCGGTCACCCGGTCGCTCTTGTTGCCAACGAGCATGATGGGCACATTGATGGGGCCACCGGCGGCAGAAATCGGCGAGCCGGGATACGACGGCGAGCTCCCTGTGGACTCCTTGACTCGGTAGATCTGGTGATGGAACCTCTTGATCCGTGAGAAGGACGACCGAGAGGAGATGCTGTACACCAGAACAAAGCCCTCGCCGTCCCTAATCCATTGGTCCCGCAACGCAGTGTACTCTTCTTGGCCCGCTGTGTCGAGAACCTCGAGCATGCATGCTTGACCGTCTATGACGACTTGTTTGCGGTAAGAGTCCTCGATCGTGGGATCATACTGGAATAGAAGAAGGGGTTAGATTGGTGGCAGGCCATCGACTTTGGTGACGTTGAGGACGGTGATTGGATTCACCAGGCCCTTTAGGACCCTCATGGAGAAAAATAGGCAATTGAGAGGTTGCATCAGAGTTGTGATGACCGATGGCGAATACGAAGAGCCTGTCGTGAGAGACGATGCAGTGTTGCCGCGAGGGCATGGCTTAGGGGAGGGAGGGGGAGGAGGAGAAGGACGACTCACGGTTTCTATGAAATGTTGCAGACACAGTTGGATGGTCAGGGCAGTCTTGCCTACACCACCATCGCCAAGCACCACAATCTTGTGCGGCGTTGTAAATCGTCCAGCCATTGTAGGGATGGGAGGGAGGAAAGAGCGCGAGGGCCTGATGTGGCCGTGTGGTCGTGCGAACCAGAGGGGCTCTCTGCAGGCGGAATCGTCGGGTGGTGTTGGTGTGTGTGAGGAGCAGAGATGTTGGGCGACAAAAGCAGGAGGTAGTTGCGAAGGAGGGGTTCGCGGTAGATTGAAGGAGGTGGAGATCAACGGCCGGGTCAGCAGCTAGCAGGGCGTGGCAGGTAGGTACCAGGCTGGAGAGGGGGAGTCGGGCGCCGGGGGGGATTGTTCTCGAAGAGACAAAGGATGGCCTTTCTTGGTCGCGCAGGTTGTTTGAGACAATCGGTGGGAGGCGATCCAGAGGGCTGGAGATTGTTTTTGAAGTGTTGTATTGTCGCCGGGGTCGGGAGGTGATGGACCGGTCGGTGGGTGGAGGAGGGAGGAATGGTGGTGTGTGGTAGAGGTTGAGTTGGGCAAGGCTCGCCTTAAGGAATTGATTTGGGGAGAGGAGGGGGTGTGTGTGTGTGGACAGAACTGGACCAGACTGGACTGGATTGGATTTGGTTGATGCTAGGTGCGAGATGCCAGATGCAAGATGCGGGCAGTACGGGAAAAGATCAGGCTGGGATGAAGGGAGCCTACTTGATGATGATGGACTGCTTGAATGAGTGGGTGATTGATTGATTGAGCGAGCGAGGGAGTGAGTGCGTGATGGATCAATGGGTTAATGAATTGATTGCTTGATCGATGAACTGATTGATTGATTGATTGATCGAGTAGATCCTGACCGGATGGCGGACGGGCGGACTCAACTGACTGCCTGACTTGACTGAGTGACTGCTTGTTGCTCCGTCCAAGAGGCAGGGCAGGGACTGTCTGTGCCGTGCCGTATGTGGCCCAGGCAGGGAAGACCTAACAGGCAAATAATAAAGCAGTGCTCTACAGAGTACCGTACCCTCTACCCTGTGCTGCTGTGCTGCTGTGCTGCTGTGCTGCAAGCTGCAAGCTGCAAGCTGTGCCCGTTTGGTGGGAGGGGATGTGGGAATGGGTGGAGAACACCTTGGGAGAGAGGGCGGGCAGGGCAGGCCCAAGCTTGGGGAGGAGGGGGGAGGGGGGAGGGGGGTCAGTCTGGGACTAGGATGGAACAGAGGACCTGAGCAGGCAGGGCCAGGGCACCAGGGCTGCAGGTGTGGGAATTGATAATGCCACCGGAATAACCTAGGGGAAATGGAAGAGAGAAGTGGAATTGGAATTGGGAGGGATGAAAAAAAGGGCCCAGGCTCCAGGCCACTCGCTCGAGCAAGGCGCAGAAATGCGGGTAGGCCTCACAGGTGCTGAGGTGGTAGGGTTGGGTACTGCGGCAGACGGCAGACGGCAGAGATGGTGCGGGCCACAGAGGAGAGCTCCTGGTACGTCTACTGCTGAGCCCTCCCCCATCCCCTCCCTCGTCCTCCTTTGTCAGTGCTGCCACCTTATTAACAGCTCGGCATCGAATCTCGCCGTGGCCATGGTTAGATGAGTGTGTAGCCCTGCTAGAGCTTCCCGGCCCAGTTGCGCCCTGCCCTGGGTGGTCAGGCTAAATTCCCGTGGGCACATTCTGCCTCGGAATTTCTCACCCAAATTTCATCAACCAGCAGAGGCCATCCGAGGCTTGCCATGCCTAATGAACTGACGTGGACTGGCCTTGACGTGGCGGACTGGAGGACCCTGGGGGAGCAGCAGCAGCAGCAGCAGCAGCAGCAAAAAACCTGGCCACAGAAATCTATTCTTCCTCGCCCTACATACACACTGTGCGTCACGGTAGCGCACGGCACGGCACGAGTACGTCTTCCTTCTGGCGCTGACCGTGTCCGAGTCCGTAGCCACTGCCGTGGCCGACCACCCTGCACACCTCAGGCTTTATCTGATGGCCTGTGGGGCCGTCGTCTACCGCAGTCTGCGCAGTTTTGTAGTGTACATGGCAGGATACGGGCAAGGAAGGGCAGGACGTGAGGTCGTCCCAAGTCAATCCCAATATCAGGTTGATGGGAAGAGCCCGACCAAGCAGCGAAGATGGGCTGAGAGGGAACCGCCGATGCCCACCACGACCCCATGCCAATCATCGTCTCCTGAATCGAGCTCGCCTGGCTCGACGACGACAGCCGGCATCCTGACATGGGGGCCCAATGGCATGGCATGGCATACCCTTCCCGAATCCCAGCATCAATCACAATCACAATATGACAGCAAGACCACCCAACAGCAGACCCTGGCCGCCGAGCGCCTCCCGGAGGGTAGGGGTAGAGCTCAGATTCTTTCGGCGGCCATGATGGTATTGGGCGGGAGCCCAGCACAGGACCCACGCTGCTCAGGGATCGGCGACCTTAGGCGAGGTGTTCCGTTTGATGAGCCCCATGATGGAGGTGGTCCCGCCCCGTCGGGACATGAGGTGCAAGTGGAGGCGGGAGCAGATGGGCGAGTTGACAGGTGGGCGGGTGAACGGGCGAAGGGGCCTTGTCATGTTCTTGTCGTGTCTTGATCTTGTCGTGTCTTGATCTTGTCGTGTCCAGGTGTTTCCATTGTCTGGCACGCCAGCACCCGGGGATCGTTACTGAGTTGGGCCTGACGGGCAGGGCAGGGCAGGGCAGGGCAGGGCAGGGCTCGCTTGCGGGACCCGAGGGGCACTCTCCCAGAGATTGCGACGCCTTGGGGGAGGAGAAAGAGGGCTGGGCTGTTGAAGCCCAAGCTGGAGCCCAAGCCCTCATCTGGCTTGGGTTTTTTTTTTTGTGTTTTTGTGTTTTTTTTTTTGAGATGGACGGCATTGGCACCCGAGAAAACAAGTGTACACTACTGTATGGTGAGTACCGTGTAGGCTGGGGGTCAAATTGGTTCACAATAGGGGCTGATGAGTCTTTCGCGTGCTGCCTACTGCGTAATAAACGTGACTTGCCGTGCACCGTGCAGCAGATGTGATGTGGGCACGGTAAGCAAGACGCTGGACTGGCACCCAAAAATGGCTTGAGTCGAGCTGGGCAACACAGTCTGGTATGTGGGAGGCACACAAAACCGCGGGCGCCGTGGGCCATGCACTCAGGCACTCTGCAAATTCACGACTGCGCTGCACTGCATTGGCGGGGGGAACGGGAGCTGGGTCCCCAAATCTTGCAGGGTCAGGGTCAGGGATCAATGGGCTGCTGGCTATGCTTGCCGCACGCCGCACGCCGCAGAAGTACGTACTGTACACTAGCGCAGATGTCTCCTGTACAAAGTACGTCTTTCTGTACACACTTTTTATCTGCTAACAGTATGTAGCCATCTTGAGCCACCGAGCTTAGATAGTCTCCTCGTGTAGAAGTTTGCACCTCAGCATTTGTTGAGCGAGACCCTGTTTGAGCATGTCCTGTAATCTATGCCCGGACTGAACATATGCATATTTCTCTAGGATGTATGCTCACATCCACAGACACATACATACACACACACATGCACACATATTCGCCCAAGCAGATTACATGACCTGGAAGTGGCAGGTCTATGGAGACACACAAGGTACGTACAAGGCAAGAGGGGCAGCAGCACCTCACCTTGGTAAGAATCAACAGAAACGGAAACGGAAACAGAAACAGAAACAATCAAATTGTTTGCAGAGGAAGCAGCGGGCCGGGCAAAGAGGGAAAGGTGCCACTGCCAGCTCAAGCGAGGAAGCTCAGACCATGCTGCCCACGTGGGAATGGGGGCGCCCCTCCCTCGCATCGCGAAACATGGGAGACAGACAATCTGATAATCAGCCGAGTGGAATGACAGAATGAATCGAAGCCCACCGCGTTGCTCTTTTCTTTTGATTGTCATGTCTTCCAAGGTTGTCAGGACCGTTGTCTGGGCCTTCGACACGAGGCAGGTCACGACATCTCAATTTCTTCATCAGCATGCTCAATCTCCTCCCTCGTACTCCTTCTCCTCCTCCTCCTCTTGCAGGGTATGCAGGGCAGAGGGCAGAGGGCAGAGGGCAGAGGGCAGCGATTGCGACCCATCCCGCGTTGGCTGGGGACGACGGCATCACCAACTATTGTTACACGTATCTATCGTATCGATAATACCGGCAGCTGTGGCGCCATCTTCCGCCGTCCGCCCACCGCACGCAGCAGCAGCACTACGGATCAGTGCGGACCCAACGTAGCATCGTCAACGTTGCTTGACCTGGATGGACCTTGATCAACACCGCTGCACAGTCTCGGCCTTCTCCACACATAGCATCGTACGCCCATCAATCAAGCATCTGTCGCTCCCTTCAGACCTCCTCCATGTCGGCTACCAGCTCATAGCCCTCACCCCCCCCCCCCCAGCACCTCCCCCAACCCGCGTGCAGAGTCATTTGTCTCCAGAATCCCAAGGCCAACAACCCCCAAAAGTCGTCGTCAACAACTTCGGCACACCATCTACTACTGCTCAGGAGCTTGCTCTACATGGAGCCTAGATGTCGAGATGGCGACATTGTCATGTGAAAGATGCAGAGACCGGGGCTCACGACAAGGATCCTGGTAGCTTGTTTTGAGCTCCTCGCAATTTTACCATCGAGTGTTGGCTGCTGAATCTCATCAGGCGTGGCTGCCGTCAAAAAGCAAGGGGGGTTGTCAATCTCGGCAAAAGAACCATGCCTGCATGCCTCGCAACAACAAGAACAATGACAACCGCAGCATCACCAGGCTGTCGCACTTTTCATTCCAGCCTTGACGGTCTTTCAGCCCTGGATCTGCTCGACTCTTCGGCCCATCATATACCTTCCTGTTTGAGACCAATAGGTATGCACAGCCACCATGTTGGCACGGAGGTTGCATGCCAGCACCTCGCCAAAGTTCGACTCCATGTTTGAACACTCGCAGCAGCGCCATGTCACGTGGGGTGCCCTCTTCACGTCGCCAAACCACGAGCCAGGGGGCCCGGAGATTAACATGCGAAAGGACGTGGCAGAGATTGCCAAAGACGACCAAACACGCTCCTTCTGGAAGACGCCCATTCGTCTGAGCCTGGCCAGACTGTCAATGGGCCAAATGTGCCAAATGTGACGCTCTTTCCCTCGACCGGCTGCCGGGGCCTCGTCCATAAGAATCGACCGAGCGGTTAAACCCGCTACAAGGGGGGGAGGGGGTCCCCTCGGAAAAGCAAACTACACATTACGCACCACGCTGTCACTCTTTCTTTCCCTTCGACGGACTGTCCGCGGGAGACCGACCATCGCGATCCATGTCACTACAATCTCGGAGGTTATGGGCTCTAGCGTGACGAAATCAAGATGCCCATGACTGATAGCAGCACTCAGGGCGACTGAGGCCGGATGCTCAAGACAGCCCTTGACGTTTTGGCAAGCCTGGGGCCGTACTTTTGCTAGGACCGGCCGGACACTTGCTAGACCCTGACCGAAATCCTACTGTCGACCACCTCGGAGCTAGCCGCACTTGTGTGCCTGGACGGCCTGGATGGACGGCCGGCCTTCTCGTCAGGGGCTTCCTTCTCTCGGGTGGCTGCTTCTTGGTAGACGTCACACAAGTCGCTGCCTCCATCGATCTCCCGTGTGCGAGCCAAGTACGGAAATCCTGATCGTGGGGCCCGCTTGCTTGCTTGCCTGCGTTGCCCATCCCTACCCCGATAGATCACAAACGAGCCTTGCGTGCTATATCGCAGACACCACCGTGCAAGGCAGGTGGACGGTAGATTGACAACGAATATCTCCGTGGACGATGGGCGCGTGGGGGTGGCTTCCGGGCGCTCTCCGGCCATACTATATGCCACCAAGGCCCAAAAAGTACCAGGCCTGGTGGTGGTGAGCAGAGCTTGAGATTTCTCCACCCGCACAATATCCTTTTTCTCTCATACACTCTCCCTTATTGTCTGTCTGCCAGTCTCTTTCTCTCATTGATTCACTCTCACCCCACGTCCCAGGAAGGCCGCCACCCTGCATGCCACACGTCAACTTTCCTCAGCATATAGAATCCCCTGTTATCGAGTCAGTCAGTGCCGGCGCGGGCACCCGTCAAAAGTCTCACCCGTGTGCGAGCGTGCCACCCGCCACAGCATGCGAGACAGTCAGTGTTGGCCGCAGATCAGTGGGATGTTTATTATATGAGGCTCCCCCTCCCGGCCTTCTGCTGACGCGCTGCCGACCACCCGAGAGGTTGTGCTTGTGTGTGTGAGAGAAAAATGGATGCAGCTTGAACTTCGCCGAGGACGGTCTCCTGGATCAATGCCATCGGTCAGTCCCGCGAGTGCGTGTGGAGGGTGGCGCGAGTGCGCACAGCGAGGAAGATCTGTGCGGTGGGTTGTGTGGTGCCGTCGCGGAGATGTCACCAAGTCCGGCTGATGTCTTTGTTGGACGATCCTTGGGGCAGACTGTCTTGATTCAGCACAAGGCCCGATCAACAGGCTGGCAGAGATTTTCTCTTCCCACAGCGAGGCTGCAAAGGAGCCCTCGGGGGTCGCACTGCCCATTCATGTCCTACAACCGTCCTACTTTCAGAAGCATGTGGATGTCGTGGACAGATTTCTCATATCCCCGGTCCTTCCTTTGGAGGTAATCGAACATGTCAATCTGGCCCAGGCGGGCATTCAAGCGTCCCGAGTTGCCGGGGGTCCTTCATACTTGGCGTACATGTGATTTTCCAGGATGGTAAGGAATTTTCCCCAGACAGACCTGGGTCCAGAACACCCGGGTCACTGGACCCATCGGGCGCGACAGCCGGCACGGGAACCGCTGTTGTGTGATTAGCTACCCATCACATCACTGCCGCAACGGGCCGTTGATGACTCGGTACCAAAGTAATTGTCATTTATCTCCCGAGGGTCATTTCAAACATCGGCTTCGCACGCCGTCGCTGTGCATGCCGCTCACTTATGGTCCTTCCAGTGTGAAATGGGCCATGGAGGGTGTGTTTCCGTCGAGGAACACGCAGATGGAGGAAAGGCTTGCAGGCGCTTCTTGATTGGAAGTGACGCGTCCCGTTGGATGACAACACGGGCGCTAGCATTCTGAGTGGCCGTGATGCTTGCGCATACATATAGCTTGTTCCCAAAGGTGTGAATACCTCCGAAAGTAGTCCATGTCAAGCTGCGGCCAGGCCCCATGGGTGTGTGGGTGGTTGGTATCTGGCGGTGAGTTGAGTGCACGTAGACCTGCGACTTTGAAATCAGCAATTTTCCGTCCTGGATGTTCATGCTGCTGCGAACTCTCTGGCATCTGGAGTGCTCTCTCATTCGCATGGGGTGTTTTGTCATTGCCGCAGGAAAGGCCCTCACTCATCACCTCTGGACCGTATGACAGCCACCGTGGACAGGACAGACTCGGGAGAAACGCTTTCGTGCCCACCAGTTCCAGACACTCACACATTTAGTCGCCGAGCCGGACAGACAATCACATGCAATAGGCGCGCTTTCGTAGACTGGAGTGGTAGTCACACCCTCATGCTGCCTCGCCGCCAGGCGACGTAAAATGCCTGTGTATTCGGATCTGCTGCAAGAGTGTGTTCGAATAGACCACGAATGACAACCTCGAGAAGACGCGAAAGGACGGAGTGAAAATTATTCAAGATTCTCGACGGGCATCACCCAACCTTCTTGCGACCTCAACAAACCCCCGCTCATCCGCCCCCACCCAGAGATCAGCCCACCCCTTCGCAGCCTCGTACCTCTCATCCCCAGCCTCCCAGTCCTCCTCTCCGTCCCGCTCGACATACACAGTCCTCAGTCCCAGCTTCCTCGCAGCATCAAGATCGTTAAGGTGCGCAGCAACCATGGCCACCTCCCCGGGCTCGACCCCGAGCTTCTGGACGGCGCCGAGGTACACCCGCGAGTCGGGCTTGTACGCGCCAAAGTCCTCGGCCGAGAAGAGCCGCGCGAACCCCAGGGGCCCGCCCGACGCGTCCAGGTCCGCCAGCAAGGTGCGGTTCCCGTTGGACAGCGCGGCGGTGAGGAGGCCGAGGTTGCCGAGCGCGCGCAGCCCGGCCGCCGAGTCGGGCCACGGCGCCAGCCGGTGCCAGACGAGGCTCAGGTCCTGCACCTCTTGCGGGGACAGCGCCCCCGCGAGCCCTCGGTCCGCCAGGAGTTCTGTGAGGCTGTCGCGGTGGTGCGCGTCGACGTCCTTCCACTCGTCGGTGCCCGGCCGGAACCCGCTCGTGAAGCGCTTGTAGCTGTCGCGCCACTGCTGCGCGAGGGCGGCTATGTCGGGGTCCGTCATGGCCTGGGCGCGGACCACGGCGTCCGGGCCGGACGGGCCGGAGGGTCCTCCTCCTCCTGTTGTCGCTGTTGTCGCTGTCCTGGACCTTAGGGCCGCGGATAGGGCGGCCTCGACGGGGCGGCGCCAGTCTACTACCGTGCCGAAGACGTCGAATGTCAGGGCTTTTATGCCTTTTAGGGCTTGTATGCTGCCGTGGTCTGACATCTTTTTGTGGGACGGGTTGCAGCTGGTCTTTGTATTTTTGATATCATGGAAAGGCAATATGCAAGAGGTCGTCACCTCACATAGTGGTTGGTGTCTTTGCTATCTGTACCTAGGTAGATGCCGAAAGGACTCGGTTGGAGTCGACAGCGGGGCGCTCGTTACTAATGGCTCCTCACTAGACTGGATTGACGTCAAATATTGTAGATGCTACACTTCAGGGACTTCATTATTGGCTTTGAGATAGCCAATTGGTCTTTCTTGATTGTGGGTCAATGTTGAAAAGGAATCTTGGAAATGAAGAGTAGCTCTAAACTTCTCGTATATATAGAGTAAAGTATGGTGAAAACTAAAAATTTGGTTTACAAATCCTCCGGCGCACTATACCTAGCGATGTAGAATAACTCGATAGAGCTTGCTAATCCCCGACATCTCGGTGGAAGCCACATATCTATCTCACCCTCAACATGCAGTAATTGCTTCAAAGTATCTCTATGTCCCCAGGCCACAGAGATACGAGAGAAGGCATCCAGATTCCTTGGTAGGCACCATACAAGCGATATGCTACGGAAATTAACCATGAGCTAGTAGCCAAGAGGTCAGGTCATAAATAAGTACATTCCCTACCTAGGTAGTGGCCTTGCAAGGGACGACGTATCACGAGAAATTCAAGAAAGCTGATCACTGAATCGTTTGCATGATGAGTATTATTTTATCTCTTGTTGTTATACAGTCTATCCGAGCGCCATGCCACGCACAATTCTCGGTCCAAACAAGACTGAGACTTCTCGCAGTTGGTCCCCACAAGGTTTCCTTTTGAGCCTGGAATGGTACGAGTCTCATGTCTCAGGCCCAAGTTGATGGACTGAACTCTGACATAGGGCCGACAGCATGATACTAGGTACTGTTGGCCCGGGCTGCCTGCGCTCGACAATGAACACAGAGGTCTCTCCACGTGGTCCTGTGGGTGGTGTCGACTGGAAGCCATAGCTATTTTGCCTGGGAGCGAGTTGTGACCAGCTCGAGCTTGCCCAGCCTGTCTGCAGGGTTTGTGTCTGCCTCGAGGCCCCTGAATCGGGCCGAGACAGAGAGGACTGGCTGCCGGGACGCTGATGCATTGCCCATCCGCCGTATGTTTGTGAGCACCCTCGCGTTCCGAACTTGTCATGGCGCTCGCCCCGGTGGTTGGCCATGTCAGCGTCGCTCATGCCTTTGGTTCTGGTCAAATACTCCTCGTGAAGGATCATGGGTTGCTTCACTGTCTGGAAATGCTTCTTGCTCAACCAGAACGTCTAGATAGCTTCTCCTCGTTCTTCTATCATCTTCTGCTCATACCAAGCCAGACAAGCGGCGGCCTGGACAGCGTTGCGAATTTGGCGGCCGTTCAGACTTTGTTCATGTTCTTGCGTCCCGTAGCTGGACAGCTCAGCACGGGTTTCATCGTCCATGAACTGCAGCGGCTTCTGTCCCGCAAGTCTTGATCGGTACGCATCAATATTTCTCAACCACTCAAGATTCATTTGGGTGATCGTCCATATCTGCTCTCGTGATAAGTGAGGGTAGAATAGCGAGGTGTGTATGCGAGACTTGATCGGCTCGTCACGAACGCCAACTCGATTTGTCATGAGGAAAGGGATCACATGATAACACTCGACGACTCTGATATATATATATATATATATCAGCTCTTATGATGGCGGTTTCTTCGGGATAGACAAGGTGGACAGGCTTACCGAAGAAATACTGACACAGTCCCATTCCTTGGTAGATTGCCTGCCTTGTCTCGCTGGGACAGGTATACATCTGCCTCATCCAAGAGGAGGATAATACATTTCCATAGATGGGCCAGACGAAATATCTCGCGCAGAGATGATATTCAACCACCTCTGAATTCCATCCCAAATCGCCGAAAGTGATGGCTACCAGGGGTTTGCGATATTCCAGTGCAATTGCCTCCGCTGTGGCTGCAGGGGACCAAGCTTGGTCAGTGGACATCTATGAAGCTACATTCGACGCCCACATAAACTAACCATAACCGACTGGACTCACCAGCTTTGCCAACACCCGAGGCTCCATGGAGCAGAATGACTAGGCCTCTGCCCTTCCCCTGTATGAAGTCTTGGTCCATTGACATGTGGGGGTCCTCGGAACGTTGGTCGAGAAGTTTGTTCTGCAAGTGGGACATGACGGCTGCACTGATGATACTTCGATGCTCCTCGCTAATCAGCAAACTATCGAAAGGAGAGCCCTCGTCTGTGTTGGGAAGCCTGGTGAATCGCACATCAACCTGATGAAATTTGGCGATCACGGAGTGCATTATGTAGGCGAAGAGCCTCTTTGGAAGCAGCATGATGTCTTCTATCTGATACTGCGGCGATTTTTGTAATCCTAAAAAATTTGTCGTCGGTCAACTGGGAGTTGTAGTCACTTTGGTCAATCCCGTCACTCTCTTGGACAAGTTCGGCGAGGGTGGAGACTTTTGCAATCCGCTGATACTCGTTTGTGGTCCATTGAATGATCGGCATTTCATCTTCTCCCAGGACCGGGTAGAGAAAAGGTCGCCAATTTGGTATGTCCTGGAACGTCTCCTTAAAGTCCACGATCAGATCACTCTCAACGTACTGAGGGTGTTTCAGCGTTTGTTCCTCGGCATCGTGCAGAGGTCCTCCGGCTAGATCACGAATAATAGTCAACCCACGGTAATGAATGTGCTTCTTCGCTATTCTGTCCTGAAAGTCCTGACCAATCTTTTTGTAGCGTTTTTGCCGTCGCAGAGTAGTCCGAATAGCAGCAAAGTGGGAAGACAGGCAACGAATCCACATTCTGGACCCCGGTGAAGATCGGAATCTCGACAGAGCGAAAGTAGGGTTCATATGTCTCTCCATTATAGTCAATAGAATAAAACTCCAGCTTGAATCGATGACGGGGACTGGTGGCTCCCTCTCACCTCTCGCGCTTATTAGGCCAGTGGGAAAGAAGTATCCGGGCGCCAGATACCACAGACCCGGAACACGCTCTGTCTTGTCGACAAGCCGGTTCCTCGACGAACCACTCGCTAGACTCCTCGAGCCCTTCGTAGACACCCATCTTGGGCTTGTAGCCGAGAACCCGCTTGGCCTTGTCACACTTGAGGGTCCCATTGATGGTGCTCAGGTGGACGGCTTCCCTGGTGGTTGGTGCCTGCCTCTTGCCAAAGGAATAGATCTGAGTGCTCCACTCGCTTACCGTAGCTGCCAGCATAGCAACCCAGTAAGGGACGACTTTAATGTCCTCCTGCTTGACAGGCATGCCAATGGACGCAGCAATGGCTCGCTGCAAGTCCCAGAAAAGGAATGGCTCATCGTTGGTGATAATAACAGAATGTGAGCTCTCTCTGGACCTAACCATAGGTTGCCACCTCAACCCTGACGATTCTCCCTAGTCTCTGTTCATTGATTAGTGTGTCCCGAACGATTAGACTTTCAATGAATTGAAGCAGATATGGGACGTGTGATCTTGAAAAATCAATCAAAAACGAGGAGCACAATAGCAATGAGGTTGGCGAGAAGGAAGTTGTTGGCCTATATCCACACCTCGTTCTTTCGTCAATGAAGCACAACATGCTTTGATAGTTTGCGAGTGACGAGTCTATCAGGCCAATGACTGAGGTTATGCCTATGGCGTCCAACAGTAAATTCTGCCTCGGAGTCTTGTTCTGTTGTTTCTTGGCACAGCATGATTCGTCTACGGACGTGCTTATGTCTGTTTCAAATAGGTAACAGAGGCTTAAAGAGGAACTCCCAGCCCAAGCTGAGTTCCTCACCGGAGCAGCTTATGCCAAAATGCAAGTGACGTGAAATGATTACGGTAGATCTAGATGTAAGATCTCGGATCTAAAACAATAGGGGCTGTGGCGGAGTCGCAAGGGTTCAACCCTTGTCGGTCTCCAGCGACAGTTCATCCCGAGCACAAGAAGCAGGTTGGCGTCGAGAGCTTGCCCCTGAATTCTGCAAGGGGCACTTGAGCTAACTACCCGTCCATAGCCTTTGGGCAGGAAATATCGTACTCGATGCTCCGCGCGTCACGTCATGAGATGACGAAGACTAGTCGACTACACCCCAGCTCATTTCCCGGGTCTTTACCGCGCCAATGTCTGAATTTCCTTGGTACGGGTGTCCAAAGCAAGAAAAGTCTTTGCTCCGTTCCATTGTTGCTCAGGTTTATTAGATATTGCTGGGAAAATCGCCGCAGTATTATGACAATATAACCTATGGCAACTCTATTGAACGTGGTGAAGACTGGGAAAACCTCGGGAATAAGACTCTAAGGCCATCAATTGCCACCTCTTTCATTCATCAACGGGCACACAGCAGGCTAACTGGACGCTACCCCCTTTACTTCTCCTTTCGCGATCAAAAATAGACGGACTCGGGGCCGTCTCCCACAAACACGATCCACGTCCCCGTCTTGGCTTCAACGCCAAGCACCGCGTTCGAGCCCACTCTGACTCGGCCAGCCCCCGTCTCAACCGGCCCCGCACCGCCGGGTCCTCTGACACGCGAGACGTTCTCTCCTGACGGGCCACGATGACGGACCGCAACACCGACCACTTCGGCGGGCGACATTACGCGGCGGACCACATCAGCGGCCCCGTGCCCTTCCTCAACCCCACTACCCGCCTGCTCCCGCTGCACAAGCCCCAGCAGCAGGGCAGGGACCAGCAGGCCGCCGCCTCTGCGCCCTCCACGGCCGAGGGCCAAGGGAACGGAGAGCATGAGAAGGAACCCATCGCAACCCCAGACGCAGAGACGCCGGCCGCCCCTCACAGCAGCGGGGTCTACCACATCTGGCGCTCCCGCGACAACCGCAAGGGTCGGCACGCGCTGGCCCTGACCACCTCTGCCGCTGCATCATCATCATCATCATCACCAACGTCATCACCACCAGCCGACCCAGGAGCACACCTGCACCCGCACCCGCACCAGCCGCCCAGGCCCACGAGCACCCTCGGGGCCACGCTCCAGGGCATCTCGCGCATGCTCCTGCGCTACCCGGTCTGGGACGTGTCGTACGACGTAGCGGCAATCTTCACGCTCGGGTCGGCGGTCTGGGTGCTCAACGGCTTCTTCGTGCTGCTGCCGGCCGCAGACCCCGCGGCGACGGGCTGGTGGCCCGGCGAGAGCGCGTGGGGCGGCGGCGTGTCGGCCGCCGTGGGCGCCACCGTCTTCGAGGTTGGCAGCGTGCTGCTCATGCTCGAGGCCGTCAACGAGAACCGGGCCGACTGCTTCGGGTGGGCGCTCGAGGAGGCGCTGGGCTACGCTGGTGGTGGTGGTGGTGGTGGTGGTGGTGAAGGAGGGCGGCTCGTGTTGCGTAGGGAGAAGAGCTGGTGTAGGCATCACCACCGCGACAGAGGGGCCCTCCTGACGGGCAAGGGCGCCGGTCGTGGTGACGACAAGGATGGGGTGAGCAGCAACAACACGGCCGCGGGGCGCAAGTGGACGTGGTGGCCGTCCTGGTACGAGCTGAGGACGCACTACTTCCGCGACATTGGCTTCCTGGCGTGCCTGTCACAGATGATCGGGGCTACGGTGTTCTGGATCTCGGGCTTCACGGGCCTGCCTCAGGTCCTGGGCGTGTTGGCTGTGCCTGCTGAGAATGGCATCTATTGGCTGCCGCAGGTGAGCACCACCACCACTAGATGGACAACCAGAACATTCATGACGAAAGCCCTTTCTCTTGGAGAAATCTATCTCTACAAGGGCCGCGATCGCAGAAGAATAGCACATGAGCATGTACCGCTACCTGTCCGGGCGTGGGCATCATGTGCTACCTACTGCAACACAACCCCCCCCCCCCAGAGTTCCCCCATCACCAGCTATACAACAATCCATCTACTGACACAACCTCCCCTCCCTCCTCCTGCAGGTCGTCGGCGGCACGGGCTTCATAGTCTCCTCCTGGCTCTTCATGCTCGAGACGCAGCCAGACTGGCACACGCCCGCCCTCACGACCCTGGGGTGGCACATCGGCTTCTGGAACCTCATCGGCGCGCTCGGCTTCACGCTCTGCGGCGCGCTGGGCTTCGCGAGCGGCTCGTCGCAGGCCTGCGAGACGGCCTCGCTGTGGTCCACCTTCATCGGGTCGTGGGCATTCCTGGTACGTTTCGTCCTCCCTGCGCTCGCGCCCCCCCCCCCAACCCAGCGTCCCCCCTCCCGCTTTACCTGTTCTCATTATTATCCTCATCTCGGAGGATACTATATGTGCCCGCGTGGGGGGGCAAATGTGTATGTGCAGCCGGGCCTACACGTCACTCGCTCAGCCCCAGGGGTGGGGCGAAGCGAGCGATGCCTTGCCTTGCCAGCCCTGCCCGTGGGCGCGCGAAGCAGGCTGAAGCGGGGCGCCCACTTTTTTTCAGACGATCCTCGCGAGGGACGGCTCGAACAAGGCTCATTACCGAGTCCAACTGCTACGGCTGTTTTTGTGCTGAAACCTTACTGACAAACAATCAACTCGGAACAGATTGGATCCATAATACAATGGTACGAGTCCCTGGACAAGTACCCCGTCACCGTGGTCGACAGGGACGCCGTCGGCCCCGGCTCGTCGTCATCAGGGGTCTCGGAGAAGATATAAGACAGGGCTCTGTTAATAAACACTGGGGAATAGTGTAGAGGAAAAAATCCGTGGACGCAATGCTTGTGCCTCTTTCTGCGACGCTCTCCAACGCTGGTGATGTGCATGTGGGGTGCCCAACTCGATCCACACCAAGCAGCAGCAGTCAGTCAGTCTAAAGCAAGTAAGAAATAGCCCGGCCTATTATGCCGACTGGTAAGTCCTGGGGTAGGGCGGGCACTCATGCACATGCAGTGTTGCCCCCCAAAACATCACACCACGGACACTCGCCCGTGACACCACCCCCCCTTCAAATGGAAACCGCAGAAGCAGAGGTTTTCGTAATCGATCGTGGTGAATTGGTATCAATAGCACCATCGAATCTCGCTTGTGCTCCTGGTCGTATGGCCAACATCGCTAATAAGAAGGCTGCGGGCTTAACGGCATAGGCCCAATCGCGGGCCAAAGGGAATGAGTGACCGCTGCGAGTGCGGAGATAACGTGATTTCAGAGGCATGCGGGTACAGTAGATTGAGACGCCAGACGCAATATGCACACATGTTGCAGAAGCACAACATTGCGACTGATCTCCCTCCACCGGGGCCACCAACCCCCGTATCCGTCCCTCTGAGAAGTTGCAGAGACCATGAAAGAAGAAGGCTTCCCGAATCTCTGTACCTCGTGGCCAATCGCCTCGCTGGTGATCAAGCAGGAAGGAGACACACCCGGCGGACAGCTCGGCCGGCCAACCAAGTCAGCCCAGCCAGTCTACATGTGCAGTCAGTGAAACTCGGGCGCAGGATGGCCATTTCTCGAAGATTCCTGCAATCTGAGGCGGCGCAGGAATCTCCTGCGACTGATAGCTAGACCGGTCTCCTCGGCCTATATGCCGCTGTCTCTATACCCCCAGCTTGTCCAGAGGGGCCATGCTACCACGGCTGTGGAGGATACTCACCTATAGCAGAGCCCAAAGGGGCGAACGTCCCGTCATCAGTTTGCTTGCCGGTGGTTGCTCCTCGTCTGCTACGCTAGAGAGGCAGAACCCCATTCACAAGTGAATATCTCTTACGCATCTTGGCCCACTGCGCTACGCTGGATCATCATTGTGAGCTGATCCCGCGGCATTGGAACCCCAAATGTGATGCAGTCCTGTCGTATCCGGGAAGTTACAGTGCCAGCCAGCCACAATGCCGAGCTTCTTCAAATACAGCCTGCGCGTATACGTGCCCTCAGAAAATACACATACAGGCGCACAGTCGTGCGTGGTATCCGTTATCTTGAAATAGAGGGTCGACCGTTGGGCATCCCACCTGCCGAGGATGAGCCGGCTCACGAGACTGCTGGACGGTAGCACTCGTCCCTTCCAGAGTCGAACGATCGACAAAACATCAACTCTCATGGTCGTAGAGCAGGTTGACAAGAGAGCCCAGCTGAAATCTGCGCTGCGTGCGTGCGTGATCCTCGCTGGAAAAGCCTGAGGGTGACGCTGGGAAAGGGGTTACTCCCAGCTCGCCGGATCATCTGCCTGGGTATAGAAGCCTCCCGCAAATCTCCGGTAATCTGATTACCCTTTCCACACGGCGCCGAGTCCTCTTGCCAATGCGTACGTTGCAACCAGCAAGCATAGTATGGACACTGTGCGTATGCGGCGCTTTAGATCTGGGTTTATTAGGGGTTATAAGGTTACCGCCTAGGTGGGTGGTGCTGCACGTACGGAGAGTATAATAATAAAGCACAACTGCCTTCTGCGACCTTGCAAGGCTCCCAGCACGAGGTTGCATAGACGCAACGTTGGGTAGGCGCAACTGCAGTCATGAAACACGGCCTTTTCCGGTCGCTCGACTCGCGAGACCGACATTGCCGTATGCCGATGTCCAAAGGGAGCCGGTATCGTCGGTATGTAATCTCGGTGTTGCATCGTCGTGATAGACCTCAAGGCTTCCCGACAACGTCACGTTGCTAGTTCCCAGCTGTCACCCAACGACCGTGCCCGCAAGGAATGTTGGCTGAACCCGGTCCCAACAAACGGATGATGATGTTTTGTTTCGTCCAGGATGTTTACCACTGTTCGCTGGCAGCCCGGATCACACGGCCGTCTGAAGTCAAGGGAGCTGCGTGACATTTGTTGTGACCTGAACATTATGTGCCAATCTAGAGTCAAACTTCCTTAGGTTCGACAAATTTGTTCTGACGAATGCCTGCAAGAGCAGCGACAATCTCAGTATCATCACCGCCATTGGCCGTCTGATCCAAAACCAGCCCCGTTGCAACACCCGTCGCTATATCGGAGACCAAGCCGAGCAGCCTCCAATCTGCCGAGCTGATGACTTGATGTGATTCCGCCTCACGCTTGCGACAACAGGCGCTTGCCTTTCCTTATGACGAGTTGTGCAATTCATTCCGACTCAAATGAGGGATTTGTGTTGCATCACTCCCGTTCGAGAACGAGGACCAGTTAATACAGATCGACACTCATCAGCCAGGGCCGGAAGTCTGAACGGAACCCACGGGCAGCGCGAGCAGATTTCCGGCATCCGATCGAAGAGATCTGCCTGGGGCGCAGAGGAAGGCCTGCCGCGCGATGAACATCGGTTGGCTCGAGCTCTCAGAGTTGGGCAAATCGGCATTGTCACCCGAAGCTCCATCGCTGGATGATGTCCACCGCTAGGGCCCGAATACTGGGCAGATGTAGGCACAAGCGAGGGTGGCCGGGCCGCCTGGCTCGTGCTGATACCTCGTTTCGCTCAAATTGCAAAACCGGAATGGAGCACGAGCGTGCCAGAGTACTTTCGAGAAGCTTCGGTATGTCCGGCAAATATTGTTGTGCCTCGTTTGCCAAAATCACGGATGATGCTGCACTCGCCGCAGATGTGCTTGTGCTGCACTTGATGCGTGCTGTGAACGATCGACCAGGGTCGCAATGTGACAATATGGATGGCACCTGGCACTTATGCGATTGCTCAGGGCCGCTAAGGAGCTAGCTTGCCGATCTGCAAAGCTCAGTCTGTCAATTTTCTTGTTTCTCAAATGAGTTTGGGTGAGAATGGCGTCGGGCTCTTCCTGGCAACGCATGCACGCACGCACACACGCGCTACTTCAAGCAGTGTTGAAAAGCTGGGGAACGGGCATCAACTCCAGTGCGCGCTAGCCCAGGCGCTACCTGGTCGGGATGCTAGACTATGAGCCGCGAACCGTTGAGAAGAATACTCCCCCATGGTTCATCGTGGATGGGAGGGTGCGCGGCGGACGGGCCGGTCGCCAATTAACCATTTCTTAGCGGTGGCACAAGATGGACGCGATCTCATACCTATTGCGGCCTGATGGGTGTTGTCATATATCAGGGACTCGAGTGCCACAGTGTATCTCGTTTGGTCTTTGTCGAGGCCAAGGCCGCCTTTGATGACATCCAGTCTCGGGAGGGGCAGCGTCGCAGTCGGCTCTCGATTGGGCTGTCCATGCTCTCTGCCCGCTTGTACGGCGTGCGACTGGGAGCAGAGTCAACTTCCTTGGACGGAGCTGTCGTATGCGCATTTGCCCAGACGAGCTCTTCTGCAGGATGAAGGCTATATTCAACCATGACGCCCCGCTTCCGCGTAAGATACCGCACCAACGTCGTAGCGATGCGGCCAGCCAACAGGCCAAAGACGCCACTCGAACGTGTAAAAGCTGCCCCGAACGCCAACTCGCTTGGAAGAATCCGTGTCCTGCAGCTACGAGGCGCCGCCCCGCCTATCCCAGGCAGTTGGGTGGAGTGGGCTCTCAGTGGGGTCTCAGAGATGCAGGATTCACGAACTTCCGCCAGGCTAGGGTCACGCTGTCTTGCGGAAGCGCCATCGCGACTCAGGGGAGAGGCATGGTGCTCGAAGTGGCCGTCCTAAGCTTTGATGGCGATATTCAAAGGGAATAATGTGGCTTGCGCTTGGTCATTGGGGCTTGCCCGGCACAGGCGCGCCCCCACTTCCGCCGTGTGTCAGTTCGATGAGGGTACCCACAGCTGAAGCGCACCTCTTGACGCCACGATGGCTTGCTTCTTGTCAAGAGACGCCGAAGATTAGCACCGTGACCGATTAGGTTTAGTAGCTCGAGAGGATTGCTCATCAAGTGAGGTTCGAGCGGGGCTGAAATAACGGCCCACAACCACGGAAGTCGTCCCAAAGGTTGCTGATCAGCGGCACGATTCGATGACATGCGCAGCCGAGGACATCTGGCGGCACAGTGGCAGGACGGAAATACTTGCCAAAATCCCCCTGCTTTGCATCAGCTTGTGTTGGTTGTGGCTACGACACTGTTGGATACGACATGCGTCAAATTGATAGGCCTCGTGTCTACTGTTAGACCAATGTTGTATCAGCGATGGCGTACAAACCTAGACGGGTTGTGTACTGTAAGTAGCCGCCTAATGATCCCTGAAATCATCCCTTGTAGTTGCTTCCGATTGCTAAAGTTCCGATAATTAATATTGATTGATTGGAACAAAGCAAAGCAGGAGTTCTGGACGTGAGACAACGCCCCCAGAGACTGCTGAATAGTCCGGATGAGAACTACGTCAAGATGCCTTCCTTTTCCATACATGGCAGGTCCCAATTGAAGACCAACCATGTGGACGGAATTGATCGCCTATGCTATCTGGCTGGCCCCGCGCAGTCGTGTTGCTCGCTGTTTCTTTTCCTTTCGATCGTCCTGAGGCGATGCTTTGAAGCGCACTGCAGGCGAATATCCGAATCAAAGGTGGTATGGCAAAATAGGATTCTCCCGCGACGTCCGATTTTGGTAAATCGCTCGCAGATCCGCTGCTGTAGTAGATAGTCTATGCTCTCTTTGTCGAGTGGAGTCTAAATAATGGTGTCTGGCGATCTGTCGAGAACAGCGAGCCCGGAGGTTCCCACGAAACAGCGTCTCCCCGGCGGAGACCAGGTGGATACTGCACGCCGTCCGTGTCTATGTGCCGAAAGTTGACGATCTTGCCTCGGGAAATGTAGGCTGTGAGGAGGCCCGACGAAGTCTACAGAACTTTGTGAGTGATTGACCATTCGGGGCTGGGCTCGCGGTCGACTGCGGGCGTGCACCTGTCAAGAAAGTATGTCGGCAGGCCGCGAGAGAGCGGCATCCATTTGCCTGGATGGCCCTTGTGTCCGTGACGATCCGTGCACACATGGCAGCGATGACCATGTCGTGAAGGCCAGACAGATATTGAAATCAATCCTTGGCGGTGGGGGCCTCTCTCCCTCCGACAGTGCAAGTCATTCAATTGCGATGAGGCGTCACCATATACGCGTCAGAGGCTCTGTCGCTGCATGGGCGGATCGGGCGCGGAGTTCGCAGCTTGTTATGGTCAAGTGTATACTGCCGGATGTGTGACGATGCAGCGTGCGACGAGGTTGTTCCGTATCACGCAGGAATGGTGTGGGAGCATCAGTCAGTTTGGAGCTGAGGCTGGAATCGACTCGACGGGTTTCAATTTGACACATGCAAGACGAGGACAATCGGGTATGACTCTCCGAGGAGGGGCGTGACCTGATGATTGAGACTATCGCAGCCGCCGACGCTGGTGATCATGGAGGGAGGGGGAAATTGGACGCGTCTGGTGGAGCAATCCTTGCAGACGGGCAGGCAGGCTGGCCTGGCTGGCAGACAGACAGTATCAAGTTGTTGTGGCCGATATGACCGGAGCTGCGACCGGTGGGCACATTGTTCACTTGCAGGAAGCCCACCCCTGGTCTGCGTTGCATTCCGTCTTGAACCAAGGCCACCGTGCGTGCATGCTGCCGCTGTCGCTGCCGCACGCGTTTCGCTTGCTGGCTCGACGGACCGCTGGAGCACAGCGGCTGATTTGGGGTTGGAATTTGTTGGTTTGGATCTTGGGAGGCACAGCCAGTCGGAATGAGACGAGCAGAGAAAAGGACTGGGACCAATCGATCACAGGGCGGGGCTTCGGGGAGCACAGGCGGTCTCTCCTCGGGGAGCACAGCAAGGAGCGGGTGGTCGCGGTCGCGGTCGAATACGAATGCATGCACGGTATTTCCTGCTAGAGATCTGCTCAAGAAGGAAGGGAAATTGCAATATGATGGGCAGTGAAGGGCAGTGCAGCAGTCTGTGAGCACCTGGGCGTTGTTGGCTTGCGGTCTCAAGCTCAAGAGGGAAATGAAGGGTCCCTTTGGGGGCATGATGCCCTGGCGGTGCCTGGTTGTTAGTGGGCACCGGCTTTCTTTTCTCGAGGCATGTCGGCGTGCGCCTTCCCCAAAAGAGGAGCAGGCAGTCGACTATTCTTGCCTAGTCCCCCCCCCCAATCTAGCCCAGGCCGTCCAGGCCGTTTGGAGAGGTGAGAGGGTAGTCTACCACTGTCACAGCGGCCGTGCGTGCCTGGTTCGGCCTAGTCTCTCGAGACTAATGCAATGCAGGAAGAACCTGGAAAGAACGTTCCTTTCCGTCTCCAAACTCCACTCCACTGCACCGCACATGCAGCTGCAGCTGCAGCTACCGTAGTACACTGCAATACAGCACCGGGCAGTGGACACCTGCTACTTACAGATCTGTAGCATGTGCGAATGTACCCTCACATTTTCTTGGGCTTCGTACTTAGCGGCACCCCAGATTTGACGGTACGTAAGCACCCATTCACATCAACACTGAGCCCTGCCCAGTCCATCGCTACTACTCAATACTTCAATGTAGCAATCTGGAACCAAGAATCATCCAGGTCGAGAAAGGAAGGGCGGCAATCATTCCGAGTCTCAGACAACGGTTCCCAGGCTCCGGTTCTCGTCAGGACTGGACCGAGGCAGCCGAGCCAGGAACGGCCCGTTTTGGCTCTGGCTGGCGGTCTCTGTACTATCGTTGTGCGTGTGTTCGTGCCTGAGATTGCAATGCACTTTTGTACCTGCGACACCCGTTTTGCCCCGCCCAGTTGCGAGCCGCCTTCCGTACCAAGATTGGCGCCATCCCCTAGATTAAGCTCAACCTACTGCGGTAGGTAGACTATGTACCTGTGAACAAACTCAAGTGGCTTTTGCCTCCAAGTTCGCTTCTCTTTTTTCCTCCTCTCCTTGCTACCGCAGGAACAATCCTGCGGCGATTTGACAGGTGCCTCTAATTAATCTAGCGCCCTTTCTTAGGTCTCCTCGTACCAAACTAGCAAGACAGACCGCATCTCAGGGGATTTTCTGTGTGCATGCTATCGTAACCTATCTAGGTGCGCAGTCTGGCAGTGGGTGGCTTTCCATGCAGCTTGCAGCTCCCGATCCTGTCTTGTGCTGTCCATCCACTCGCCTGCTGCAAGCGATCTGCTGCTTGCATGTGCGTTGCGCCCGCAGCCCGTAGTGTTACCAGGCGCATTGGGTGCAGAGCAGACACGACACAACACGGCCTGATGGAGAACAACGGTTCGTCACGGCCAATGTCACCTCACGTCCAATGCTTTCTCAAACAAGCCCTGCCATGCCCTGTCCTGCCTTGCACTTCAATGCCCATGCCCTGCTGCCCAATTAATTCGACGTCTGCCCCCTCCGTATCGTATCGGCGAGCATCGGGCTTCCCCTCCTTTCAAGCCTTGATCTCGGCGTCTGCCATCCAGCCAGACAGGGCCAGAATATCGAACAGGGGGGCGACGACATGGCGTACATACTGTATTATGGGTCGCAGGCTTGTGCACCTGGTGCACCTGGTGCACCTCACACCTCCCCAGTCCTCTCACACCTTGCACCTCGCACCTTGCACCTTGCACCCTGTGCCTGTGCCTGTGCCTGTGCTTGTGCCTGGGCCTGTGCTCCTCGCATCCCATCCCCGATCCCAGCCCAGGTCGATACCCTGCATTTCCAATTCTGCAACAGTACGGTACCTGTACACCACTGCTACGGTATCCACCCTCTTCAATCTTAAACCTCGTGGTCTTTCTATCCACCGTTGTTGATCACCCATCTTTGGAGGGGCCTTGCTTGAATATCCGTGGGCCTAGTCTAGCCTGTTGCTCTCCCAAGTTTTCTTCCTTTCTTCTTCTCCCTATACGCGCTCCCCGCGTCCTCCGCCAAACGTATCCCGAGTCCTAATCGCCGTGGACCACCGACCGCGGGCACTTACACCTCCAGCATCGCCCTTGTGTGGCTTCGTGAGATTGGACGACATCAACCAAGACAAGAGGCATCGCTCAGACTTTGTTCGTCTCAACTGTCGGCCCATCCAAAAGCCAGTTCACCCACGGTCTCGACTCGACCCGGCTACATCCGTCCCGTCCCATCCACTGTGCATGTGCGTGTGCGTGTGTGTGTGTCTTGTGTTTCTGTTCTACAGGTGCATACCATTCAACATCACTCTGCGCTTCGTCTCGAGTCCCCAGGCCGGCTTTAATGATACTCGGATTCTTTCCCAGCCTAAGTAAGTCTGCTTCCTGCTTGTAGTTTCGTCATGCCCTCATTGTGGACAAACTATCAATATTTGTCACCGGCAAGTCAGTGTAAGGGTTGTCAACGAAGGCAAAGTCGTGCTCAGTTTGTGCTCCATGATGCTGATCTTGCTCGATCGTCATTTGATGGACCGCGGTGCCAGCTTATAGGGGCTTTCCTATATCACATAGGGACGGCGCACTGACATCCATATCTTGGCCAGGACCCCATCTCAATCCTCACTCTCCAGGGGTTGCATTCACTTGGGACGCTTCATCGCCTCTCCTGCACCCGAGTAGTTGGAGACGATTTTCTTTCTCATTTTATTTGCCGAATCATCAACGGTCTGGCCTTTTTTCCCTGCCCCTATACTCAAAGCAATTGCTGCGCTATCCCCCTTGCGTTGCCACGCTGCATTCTCAAACTGTCGACTGGGCAGCGTTATTTCGACGCATGACTCGAATTTGATCTCCCGTTCCGCAGCTCAAGCCCGTGAGGCCTCGGAGAGATTTCAAGGTTGGCTGGCTTTCGTTTCCAATTTACCCCGGGCCCAAGCTTTGGGTCATAACCCGATCCGCTATAATCAGGGGATCCAAAGGGGCTCTGCTTGTTGGTCCAAGGGAACTCGAGCTAATCTTGTCGACAGGCCCCAGACGCAGTTGATGTGCCAATCGTTCGGGCGCGCAACCTTATCCATCTTTTTCCCTGACAAATTCATCTGGTTGACTCTTGGGCGCATCGGGAAAAACGCTGGCGCGGACCATTGGTTTTCATCTTCTGGTACGTATGCCTCAGTCTCCACTCCACCTACCTTGTATTCTACACATACCTCGTCTTTCGACTTGTGAATAAGTGGCTTCTTTTAATTCCCATTCGCTGGCAGCCGTGCTGACCGGCCAGAAGGACAGCAGTATACAACGCGACAGCGACTGCATGCGGCGTTGATCTAAGTAGCCTTCGTGCTACGAATTCCGACAGGGGTGCCCCCTTTGGACTTTGTCACCTCGCTCCCGCCTGGCACAAGCAGAGGGACGACGAATATCCTCGCCAACTTTGGGCTTGATTCTTGCCCCTTTCCTTTCTTCTTACCTGTTTGATACAAGTGTACATATCCGACATGGCTGTGTGGGAGACCGAAGACGAGAGGAGTGGGCCAGCCAGGCCAGCCTTGACTACTGCCATGGACGCACAACGACCCAGAAGCTCCAGGACGCCGTCGCGTGGTTCCAAACAATCACGCCGCTCAGTGACGCCTCCGGCGAAGATGTCGTCATCACCGCCACCAATGCCAGGAAGCGACAAGACCGACAAGAGTGATCGGGTCTCAAAGGACTTTGCCACAGACCACAACATCAGCATCCTGGACCCACGGCGATTCACACCCACCCTGCACGCCAACCTGGTCTCTGAAATATTAAACCTGCGGAGAGACCAAGAAGAAAAGCTCAAACTGATTGAGAGCCTAGAGTCCACTCTGCAAACAACGCGGGACGAAGAGGATGCGATTCAAACGACGCTCGTCAGCACGGCCAAGGAAAACAGATCTCTGAAGCGCCAACTGGCCCTGCTGGAAGGCGGCACATCGTCAGCACTGGGAGAACTTGCCCGAGAACGGGACGAGGCAGTCGAGGCAGCTGCGGAATCAAAGAAGAGGCTAGAAGCAACTCAGAAGAAGCTGAAGACACAAGAAGATGACTCAGGGAGGACGCATGATCAGTGGGCGAAGGAGAAGGATGAATGGGATGAAGAAAGACGAAGAATGGAGCGAAAGCTGCACGTTGCCGAGTCGCGTCTGAAAATCGTCCTGGAAGAGGTAGCAGCATTCCATGATGCTCAGGCGAACGCTGGAGAGGAGAGTGATGGCGAGGACAAGGGCAAGGACAAGGACAGTGACGCTGGTAGTGTTCGCTCTATGAGCATTCGGGAAAGCTTGAGGTTCTCCCTTATGAACAGAGCAAACGGCCATTCCCTTGCAGACGAGCTCGACTTCGACGATGAATCAGACTATCAGACAGACCCGAATGGCCGAGACAGCGTCATGTCAACACGCATGCACGCACGGAACGACAGCCGTGCCAGCATCCTGTCCAAAACCCACCGCCGGCATCGCAGCAGCGAGAGCTTTGTCCGGCCCGGCAGCGTGGCGCGCGGGAGGTTTCAGCCGCAGATGCAGGCGGAAGGGAGCCTTGCGAATGGCATCATTCAGGAGATCGAAGAACCGCCGTCACCTGCACTCCGCAAACCGACAGTCAGCTACACAGACACAGGTGTGCAGTATTCACCACCGCCATCACCGAAGCTACCGCCAGCAAAACCTTCCACGCCTGGGCCGAGCGGGGTTTCGGCACTGGCAGCGCGATGGGAGAAGCACCATGAGGCCGAGGCTACCGAAGCCAACCAACGGAGGAAGCGTGTCGCTGCTGCTGCCCGACCACTATCGATCCAAGCCACACCGCCCCAGAGCCTCATGGTATCTTCTTCTGCGCAGACGGTGGATGCGCCTCTTAGTCCTCCCAAAACGCCGAGGACTCCGTCCCAGGAGACAACTCGGACGCCAAAGCCCCAGCCAGCAGACATGATCTCCTCTGCTACCCAAACCGATCCGCCCGCCCCGCCTCCTCTGCCACGGCCAGTGACGCCTCCCACTCCGGCTATCCCTAGTATCGCCATACACCCTCCTAAGAGTCGGCCTTCGACACCCAAAAAATCCCTCTTGCCGCAACTGTTCAAGGACTTCGGCTGCCAGGTGTCGTTGTCGAATGTTCCGATGAGCTCCACCGGTGTACAGACAGAAGAAATTCGAATTGATCAGCGTCTTGACAGGCTTCCTGCCCACCTACATCCCTCTGCTATCAACTCGAGGCCAACGTCTCCAGCAGCAGGGACTGAGATCCCGAACGATCCGGACTGTCACTTCACCCCAGTACCTGGCAATCTACCACCTCGCAACCCCAGGAGGCTGACGAGCCAGAGAAGCATTGGTGAACTTGCGACTTCGGCTCGCATGTCAGTGGAATCCGAGACGAAGGACGCATATCCGGGGAATAATGACGATGGTCCAGTGTCTCAAAAAGCGGGAGTGCGAAGACCCCATCGGATCAGCAGCTTGTTTGCCGGTTTCGACGCTGTCAGTTCGGCGGACGAGGCTGATGACTTCGCCGACGCCGATATGAGCGACACTGAGTACAGGACAGCTCTCTCGGCCCCTCGGCCAGTCAAAACCCCTGAACCTGGTCGAAGCACCCCGGTTTCTGTGCCATCCTCGCCAGAAGAGGTGGCACCGAAAAAGTCTGCCGACAAACTTCCCGCTCGTCCGGCTGGCGTGAAGGAGATTCTGGCTGCTCCTAGGCTCGCAGAGAGTCCTGAAGGTTTTGGTCCCACCCGCAAGGGCTCGAAGGGTCATATCCGCGGCTCAGGTATGGGTGGGAAGTCTGGCGGTATGCGAAAAGCTGCTATGATCCAGAATGGTATCACGACGCACCAAGAAGATGCCAAGGACCCACCGTTCCCTATTCCGACGAGAGCTAGCTCGCGCAGGCCTCTCAACGGCAGCGTGCCGAGCGATGGCAACCGAAGCCCCACGAGAAACGAGCCTTGGAAGAAGAACCGGATGCCACTCCACCGTGCCAACAGTCTCCAACGTAAGAGCAGGTCGGGTGCGGCTGGACACAGCAGGGGTAGGAGCCGGAGGCAGAACAGCAGTTCACCTCCCTATACTCCTGACCCGACCCAGGACCCAAGCATCCCTCCTCTGCCACGAAACCAGCTCACTACTCCCAAGAACAGTCATTTTAGGGGCAAGGGCCATAGTCAGCAGCCTTCCACCAATACTGCGACGACAGAAGCAACCGGCTTCCAATCTAACGCCAGTTCGCAGCCGGCCGCGAACACGGTGGTAGATGCCATCGCTCAGACGATGGTTGGCGAGTGGATGTTCAAGTATGTCCGCCGGAGGAAGTCCTTTGGCGTGGCGAACGACAATGTCGCCAAGGACGACTCGAGTAATGACAGGCACAAACGCTGGGTGTGGTTGGCACCGTATGAGCGAGCGATCCTTTGGAGCAGCAAGCAGCCTTCTAGTGGCAGCGCGCTGCTTGGCAAGTCCGGTCGTAAACGTAGGTTGCCGCCTTTTCACCCCATTGGGTTCTACCTTGCTGACTTTGCTCCAGTCACCATCCAGTCTGTGCTCGACGTCAAGGATGACAACCCTGCACCGAAGGGCCATTCCGTTGTCTTTAACCGCTCCATCCTGATTCTAACCCCTCAGCGAGCGTTGAAGTTTACTGCGGTGAACGCCGAGAGGCACTACCTGTGGCTGACTTCGCTGTCCTTCCTCGCCCATTCTCAACAGCAGGTACCGGACTTACCAGCACCAGCACCACTAGCTGCGGCCAGGACACCAGACTTTGATATCCCCCCAAGTAAGGCTAAATCCCGAAGACCACGCATTCGCGACTCCATTCGCCTTGCCAAGGGCTATAATGTCAACATCGCAGCCAACAACGCTCCCATGGCCAATCCCAGTGGAGGCTTCGGAGGAGGAATGACGTCCCAGCTGACAAACGGAGGCCACCAACCGGCGCCCATGTCCAGTATTCCAGATGTCCCATCGAGCCTCGTCCCAGGATATAGGTCCCCACCCCCGCCGGCAGGCAGCGAGAGCGTCACCTCCGGATATTCGAACCCGTCGAACCACGCCAACGCAGGTCAACACAGCCGGGAATGGTCCAGCGATGCAGCGGAACCACCGCTTATCCCCCGTTTCCAAGATCGAGACCGCGTTCAGGCCCTCGGCGGCGGCGCCGTCATCCACGGGCGCAAGAGGAGCAACACCGGCGGCCACGTACCCCCTCCGCTCTCCTTCCGCGGGTTCTCGGGCCCCACCAGCTACCACGCCCCGACCAACAGCCAGTCGACGGGTACGGGCTCTTCCGATGTGTACTCGAACCCTAGCAACAACAGCCACAGCACGCCGTACTCGGGCCCAGCGTCGGCAGGACTCAGCAGCCAGGGCTGGGCTGGGATGAGTGTTGTCAGCGGGCGGACGAGCGAGGCGTCCAATCGAACCAGCGGCGCCAACTTCTTCGACGCGATCGGCACGGTGAGGATGGAGGCTTTCATCAGCCCCCTGGCGTTCAGCCAGTTTGGCACCGAGGGCGACCGCAGCGGCGGCGTCGGCGGTGGCAACTTCCCCGATCCGCTCGAGGATTCGAGATACCGAGCGAGGCGGAGATCAAAGGAGATCCGCCGGCGGAGGAGCAGGAGTCGGCAGAGGGACAGCTATTCCTCGCGCGGCGCGAGGAGTGATTATTACAGCGGGAGCAGGACGGCGGGCGAGGAGGAGTACATGAGGGACGATCCTTTTAAGGGGTTCTGATGATCCCAAACTGTCGCGCCTCGTCCCAGTCCCAGTCCCTGGCCCCTCTCCCTCCCTCCGGCCGCCTTCCGAGCCCCTCCTTCCAAGTCGCGCTGCGTAGTCGGCATTATTTATGATGATCTTATGCATCCATCTCAGTTTCCTCTTTGTTCTTCCCCTGCATTTTATTTATAACCCGGCATTTATCTTGACCGCCCGACCTAACAGTGTGGTTGTGGCTGATGTCTAGCGTATTTTCGCGACACACCCTGTTCTCTGCCATGTGTGCGCGTACCTCGCGGGATACCCCAGTCGTTTCTGCTTTGTTGTTTTTATATATATATTTATTTGTTTGTCAATTTTCTTGTGTCATTTAATGAGTGTGGCCTATTTTGGGTCCGTCTTTACTTGGTTGGGCCTGTTTCGGGCAGTTGATTCTTGAACATAATTATCTTTTTATATATACCCCGTCGTTACCCGCGCATCGTTGCGATCTGAGGGGCGGACGCAGTTCGGTGGATCGGAGGAGTTTGCGAGGCTGTTGAGGCACCATCCCAAGGCGATGGATGGCGGATGAGATATTCTGGGTTGGAAATGGAAGCAGACGGAAAAAGGAATTGAGATACCCTCACTCGAATGCAGAGCGATGGCAGGGCTCTAGATGGGGAGGACAGAACCACATCACCGACAGTGGCTGCGTCACTTGAGGCAAAATGACTTCTCTTCGTTCGCTCTTGGCTTCCGATGCAGTCAAAATGAATCATAGTGTAATCTGAGATGGAATGAGTTTGGGGATTGTGACATATTACTCTTCGCTTCTGTTGCATATTCTAGGGGGAAGGGGGGCGGGATGGCTTCCTTGGAGAAGGGAGAGCCACACACAACGGGGCGGAGGGACAGATAGTTGGACCAATTCGACACTGTCGTTGCCTTGTCATGCCGAGTACCCGGGAACGTCTGGTTCGCCTGAATTGAACCGAAATGGCAGCCTCATGCATCTTCGATTTGATCCGTGGTGGGTGTGAAGAAGTGTAAGGTTCATGCATGGTTGTTGTTATTAGTCTGACCCGCGTCGTTCGTTGGCGTGCTAGGACCTTCGGCGGTTGAGGAGCTAGGCCTGCGCGGGCTGGAACCTGCCGACGCCGGCCCGGGCGAGAGAGACCCCTGACCTGCAGCTGTGTGTGCCCCACCAACCGTCATCCTGCAGCTTCGAGTTTGACTACATGCCTCTCCCTCAAAACACCCACACCAAAAAAAAGCCAACGCCCAGATTCCTCAGACTCCCGCGCCGCCCCCTGGACCATTCCGACCAAAAAATCACCTCCCCTTAAGATCCCAGGCACCGGCTCGTCCCCCAAAAAATCCACCGCCGAATATGGAGGGCGGCGCGGCCGGGGAGACCCTCGAGCAGATGCAAGCGCGGCACCGCAAGGAGGCCAAGGACCTGCAGGGGCGCGTGACCAGCAAGAAGAAGAACGCGACCAAGAAGGCGCGCAAGGGCGTCAACGACGAGTGCGCCGAGCTCGAGAGGCAGATGAAGGAGCGGCAGGCGGGCGAGCTGGAGGCGCTGACGGGCGGCGGGGAGGAGGAGGAGGAGGAGGACGGTGCACACAAACAACAACAACAACAAGAAGAAGAAGAAGACGAGGAGGAGGATGGAAAACAAAAACAACAGCAAGACGACCTGGCTGCCAAGATGCGAGCGATGGGCGTGGGCGAGCTCGCTGCTAAACCACCACAACAGCCACAACAATCACAACGACAATCACCATCGTCACAATCACAACCACAAGGAGAAGGCAACGGCGCAGGGCCGGGCAAGAAGAAGCGCAACCGGCAAAAGGAGCGGCTCGCGCGGCGCGCCGCAGAGCACGAGGCGGCGGCCGAGGCGGCGGAGCAGGAGGCGGCCGGGATGACGGACCACCGGGGCAAGGAGCGCGAGCGCATGGGGGCCGAGATTGGGAGGCAGGGGCTGGTGGAGCACGAGATACGGCCCGACGGGCACTGCCTGTTCTCTGCGGTGGCGGACCAGCTCGAGGGCGCGGGCGTGCCCCTGCGGCCGTCAGGGGAGGCAGGTGAAGGAGAGGGGGGAGAGCCCGGGTACAAGATGGTGCGGCGGGCGGCGGCGGGCTACATCGGGGCGCATGGGGATGATTTTGCGGGGTTCCTCGAGGAGGACGTGGGGTCTTATGTGCGCAAGATCAGGGACACTGCTGAGTGGGGCGGGCAGCTCGAGTTGCTTGCGCTGGCGAGTGTTTACGGGGTTGATGTGTGTGTTGTGCAGGATGGGCGGACCGAAGTCATTCGCCCAAGTGGTAGTAGTGGTGGTGATGGTGAAAAGGAAGGCGAGGAGAGGAAAAAGGTCTGGCTTGCGTACTATCGGCATGGGTATGGGCTCGGGGAGCACTACAACTCGTTGAGGAGGAAGGCATAGTTGAGATAAGGCCGGGGGGGGGTGACATGTGTGTGAATGAGCGCCCTGAGAAGGGCTTGATGGATGGATGGACCTGGACGGCCGATGTCACGAGCACCACGCCTAGTGGGCGATAGGGGAGACGGGCTAGCAAGAAATGCAAACGCTGGACTGGGTGAGGGAGAACCTTGCTGCCCCTACCTACACAAACGACCTCTGATCCCATGTTATAAACTGTCGCCCACCGGTCACTTACGCATCGTGTGGTGGTCGGCGCCACCTTGGTTGAATTGGTTAGTGTCCTAGAAACCTTTCGGGGGGCCTGGCTGGCTTGAGTATTCCTCTGGAGTTCCTGGTTCAATTCCGGGCGCATGCATTCTTCTTTCCTCTTTTTTTCGTTCTTTCTTTTGGGCCTGATGTCTGTGATGCTCTCACGTGCATGGTTGAGCAGTCAGGATTTCTGGGGCTTCCTTGGGCCATTACTGGGCCATTACTTTCTAAAGTTCTTTTGGCAGTTCTTTCTTGTTGACAAACGCTTGCATTTCTTCACTTCCTCTCCTCCCCCACAACGGCAAGGAAGATTTGAGAGTCAACATCTCAAGGTCTTTGCAAATCTTGATTCAACCTCTTCAAGAGCGACTGCCTTATCTCGATTCGGCCTGCTGTCAACTTGTTCAATGTTGGCGCGTCTAGTTTTGCAATCTCCACCTACAATTCTGTCCTTGGCAAGTTTCTTGTGATGACCTCAAAACATTCGTTGAAGTAGGACGATCTCTACACACTGCTGTTTCTTTGCCCGTTTTATGCCCGCGAGTCCGCCTGAGCCAAGCCCAAGATGAACGTGTGAGCCTGTGCAACCGTCCACCATCTTCGCTGATTCCTTACTGGTCATTGAGTCGCAGCAATGTCTAGCAGCCTTAGGCTGTGATATTTAGGCCTGCTGACAGCCTGCGTAATCGCGCAGGCGTCTAGAGGTGCGGGTTTCGATCTCCCACCACAGCCACTTGACTGACCTCCTAACGCATTCCTCTTCCGTCCTCCCCGACCCACCTCTAGAGCTAGATTCCCTTCATTCGTCGCACGAGTTCTATGAGAATATGACTTGTGACTGACAATGTGTCTCTCAGCAAATCATCAAACAACATCAGCATGAGCATCAATGCACCTGAACCAGAGTTGCGGAACTTTGTGATGAAGTATCAGCAGGGGTGCACACAAGCTTCGGACCTCGTGTCCAAACAGGCTCTACAGATGCGAGAAGCAATCGTGCAAGAGTCCAGAAAGAACGAAACGGTCGGTCCCGGAATTGCAACGATTGCGCATCGGTTTGATCAGATCATGTGGCAAGCCGCTATGCTTTTTTTTTTTTATCGATGGCCTAGATGAATGCGGCCCAGAAGATGACCACCAGAAACTAATGGAAATTTTTGAACAATATCAGGTCAATAAACGTCAAGATCATCGTCTCGAGCCGAAAACGCACCTGTCTTTGAGAAACGCTTCAGACACGAGCCACAGCTGCGTGTGCAGGACCTAACCATGGGGGATTTACACACCTACGCTAAAGACATGCTTCCCCCTGGTATCGAGGACGACTTGAGACCGTAAGGATCTAGTCTTCAAAGCTGAGGGAGTGTTTCTTCGGCTGGTTCTGGCAATCCAGAGTATCAGCCGAGGCCTGGTGAACGGATATTCTCTCACATAACTTGGTCAGAGGGTCAGAAGCTTGCCAAGGGGCTTGGAAGATCTTTGCAAGGACACGTGGGAAAGGCTGAACGAGGAAATCGTGAGCCGTATCGAGAGAACACGGCTCCTTATTTCAAGCTTCCAAGGTGTCATATACATGTAACCGTCCGTGACGGATTGCATCGACTCTATCGTAATTTTGGCGTTTTGGATCTGATGCTTGCTGCACACTCCGAAACTGGTTTGCTTGTTTGCGAAAAGACCTACAATTTCAGCAAGCCAATTGGTGAAAGAGTGTGAGGAATTCGGCCAAAAAGAATGGTGGTCCGCTGCGCGGGATTTCTCGGTCTGCCTAGAACCCGAGACCCAAGCACCCTCCGACTTGTAGAGGGTTTGGATGAGACAGAAAAGGCACTGGTTGAATTCGCAGAAAACCATGTAGGGGTTTCAGTTCATCCACCGGAGTGCGTACGACTTCCTGATCGACGCTGTCACGGGGCAGAATATTCTCAAGCACGACGACACGTCTTCAGACATCTGGACGATATCAGATTCAGGATCCTCAGGGCCAACCTCAAGGCTATTGTGAACTCCTTGACGGTGATGCTGGGAAAAGAGGACTCAGATCATCAATCGGTATGTATAATGTGCGCCAACAGGCAGGCATGACGGATGTGCTATGCGCCAGTACTACACGCACCAGGAGCTCTGGCATGGTGAACTGGCGTGACACGATGCAGTGTCTGCAAACTTACTAATCTGTGATTCCGTCTCCCGTGGCGCGGACCTTCGCAGTACGGTTCTTGTGTGCTTCTCCTTGGACCATCCGTCATCGACCCGCTTCTCATCAACAGGAACTTCCTTCGGCCGCGTGCGTTCCTTCGTGGATAGAACTTGATACTATTTACGATGAACTTTTAAACCGTGGGGCCACTGGGAGGAGCTTAGAGAGCACAAAATTCTGGGTGTCACGGCCCTTCAGGCATCCACAGCAGTAATTGAGTTGATGCTAGCCCAACGCCTTACCCGGGGCCGAGTCGGAGTCGGGTGACGATAGCTTCGAAGAGACCGAAGACAGCTCCGAGGAAACAGACGATAGGTATGTACGAGGAGGGCGATGAGTACGAGGGGGAGATGGGCATGGTGATTTCAGTTCCTGTCGCAAGATGTGAAGCTTCAGCTTGGCTATGAACTAAATGGTCGCGTAATTGCCTTCCCCCACCCACGTCAGGGCCGCCAGGACGCTCCGTAGCAGCAAGTCAGAGAACGAGACTCGGCTCAGCTTATGGGTCGGCTATGGAACTGTATGTTCGCAGGTGTTGATGTGCTCGCGAGGCGCCCATTCTCCGGCACTGGTTTCATGGACCTCATGGCAGACATGGGATAATTTGACGAGAGCGCTGCTCGCGAGTTGATCAGGGAGTATGGAGTAGATATGGCCACATCCCTGGCCTCGTGCACTCCCGAAAGTTTTGCAGCAAGCTGATGACCGGCCACGGATTCCAGAGAGCACGCCTGTGAACTACTCGGATTATCGAAGGAACTTATTCCCCCAAGATTCGAAACCCCCCAGAGGGCATGCTCATCGAAGTCTCGGAATGATATGAGAGGAGCAAGCGCAGGTGGTACAAAAGTAGATTCATCTGCATCGCCTAGAGTCGTCATAAATTCAGAGTTCTGGCCGAACTGTAAATCAAGGCCGCTCAGGAATATCACGACTCAATTTGGTAGAACCTAATTCTTCAAGTGCGGAAGGCATATACCGCTGGGTGAAGCTGTTGATTTCTTGGGAACTTCTTAGTCTCTAACACTCTGCTCGGTCTCGTTCTTAGTTTGCTATATAGATGTCACTGTTTCGAGCGCATGGCATTATACGACTGAAGCACCTACGCGGCCACGAACTGCGCCCTCCTCCTAACCAACCTAACCCACCTCCTCCTCCTCCACTCCCCGCGACGGCCCTCGCCCTCCTCGCCCTCCTCCCAGCTGAGATTCTTCCTCCTCAGCAATCCCGCGCCATCAAGCCCAGGACGCTCCTCCCGCACGCCGGTGGCGCCCTCGCCCTCGTCGTAAATGTCATAGACCCATCGCTCGCCCTCGGTCTCGACCTCGACGCCCGTGATGATGCGCTCCTCGACCCACTCGCGCGACCACAGGTCGAGTGCCCACTTCTTCTCGCTCCACTCCCAGCCCTCGGGCGCGCGCACGTCCTCGAAGAAGCGCGTCCCTGATGGCCGCTCCCCCGTGATGCGCGCCTGCGACAGCGGGTCGTACGGCGACGGCGAGAACACCCACGGCTCCCACTCGCCCGACCCCGAGCCCGCGTCCAGGTGCTGCAGCTCAAAGATCTCGACCTCGCGCGTCTCGGGCGCGCTGTCGAGGATGATGTCGCGGGCGACAAAGGCCTCGAGGGCCGTCTGCGCCCGCTCGGTCCCCTGCAGCGCCCCCGCCGCGGTGCCGTCGCTGCCCGCCTTGAAATAAGCACGCTGTTGCTCCTGCAGTGCCTTGGCCACGGCCGGGTGCGAGGAGACGACGGCGGCCCATCCGCCGCAGAGGGCGATTGCGCGCCATGGCAGGAGGTGGGAGGCGATGGTCATGAGGAGGGTGGCGCCGAAGAGGCCGACGAAGAGGGCGGAGCTGAGGGCCTCGTCGCTGAAGTTGGCCTTGGGGACGAGCGACGTGACGACGCGGTCGTGGCCCCGCGAGAAGTCCTCCATGCTGTTCTGCAGGTCGCGCATGTTCTTGAAGAAGTCGCGGCTGAGCTCCTTGACCGGCTTGACCGTGCGGGCGGGGGCCCGCGGCGGGCCGTGCGGGCTGTAGCCCAGCTCCCTGACCTCGGGCGGGTGCCTGGCCATGAAGGAGGGTATGAAGACGCCCACGAGCAGCAGGGTCAGGGGCAGGACGGTGAGCAGGTACGGGTCGAGGCAGACGAGGGTGTAGACGGCGAGGAACGAGAGGGTGTGGCTCGGGCGGCGCCAGGACAGCAGCTTGATGGCGCGCGACTGGAACTTGAAGACGACGCCGATGCGGGCGTTGAAGCGGCGGAAGTTGTTGGACATGGTGGGCAGGGTGAAGGGCGGCCGCGAGGCCTCATAGCTGCTGAAGGAGTCGGTGGGGATGGGCGTGTTCTGTATCTCGCCGCCGGGCGCGAGGTCGGTCGGCATCACGGAGGATACGAGTCTGTTGGGAGAGGCGTGTCTGGTCAGCTGGATGGCAAAGCATGGGTAGATGATAGACAGGAAAAGGCCACAATTACTTTTCAAGCATCTTGTCCTGCATGTTGGCTGAGACCGAGAGTGCAGACAGACCACGCCATCTGCGGCCCTTGACCTTCTCCTTCTTGACCTGTTCTGGCGAGGAGATATTCTGAGCGTCGGCATCGGTGTGCGTACTGCCGGTGGCATCGTCGTCGGTCTGGACGGCGTTGAAGAGGAGATCGTCGGTAAAGTTGTCCATCTTGGGCGGCCGCCACCCCGGGTCTCCGAGATCTTTGAATCACTACCGATAATCTGGTCTCATTCTGAGTCAGTCTGCTGATTTGCGCTCGGATGCGCGAGCGCAGTAGACGTGATGCGATAGGTGGTCGCCGTCGGGGTGGTTGATGCGGGAAGATTGTGAGACGCGTGTGTTCTGAACCTGGGCAGCTGACGTCTGGGCTTGATTTGGTCAGTGTGCAGCGGTCTCGACATGTGACGCAGCCCACCGCACCCGCCAGTGCGTGCAATGCCGTGGCAGGCTGCAGGCTGGGCTGCAGGCTGGGCTGGTGGAGGGGACGAACGACCGCGGGCCGCTCCCGCCTGGTGGCGTTTCGCCTGGCGGGCGCGGGGGAGGGAGCTGGTCCGGTGCACCGAATGTACTACGGTGCCGTTTCTGTGTGCATCTGTCTACGAGCTGAATGGTTGCATGATATAACCGGTTTGCACTTTGTAAACCTTGGACCCAATGGCAACGCTGCCCACTCGGCCCTTTGACTGCACAAGATCGGATGTCGATACTTTCGAAACCCGGACGGCAACGAGATCCCGCGGTTAAAGTTCACAAGGCTTGTCAGACAGGCCCTCCTTTGCCAGGTCGTCATGCTGCCCTTTATTGCGTGGGGTCATGAAGGCCTCAGTCATGTCGGAGTGATGGACAAGATCTCATTCCATCAGCAGGTTGACCCAGCAGACAATAAGACAATCTGCGACTATACCCTGATGGGACACTGACAGCTGCAGAGACGCGATGTGTCCAGCGACGTCTCCACGAAGCGCGGGGCAAAATGAAGGATGGCAAGCTGGCCCGTCAGCATTAACGGTCCACAAGATTGCCAATTTCCATGCTAGAGGCCGGAATGCCAGCTGCGCAGGCTACGATAAACTATGTTTCAAAAGGAAAAAATCAAGCCCGCCTCTAATATCATTAGCCCCCTTTTGATTGTCCAACCTGGGGAAGAGGATCCTCCGAAGCTGGGCCAAACCATTTCGGTGATCCCCTTTTGCCCAATTGCCACGGAGATTTCTTATGGGCCACCCGCGTCCAAAAGCTGCAGACATGTTGTGGCAAACAAAGTAAGATCACCCAGTATGCGTATTTGCAGACCCGTCCAAAACGGATACCGGACCGCCCACTGACACTCGTATCAACACAGCCCTAGATTGCGCGTGATCATGATGTGATGTGTGACGCGACTGCAGTGTGAGGGCGAGCATCTTCTCAAAACCTAGCCATCCATGGGCGAGCCTCTCTCGTTCGTGCCCGGGGATTGGGCACTGGGAAATGCCGTCTGTGACGGGCGAGGGTTCGGATTCGCGTTTTTGTGGTCGGGCATGGCTGGATGCTGTCCCTTTTGGAATGTAAAAAAGGGTCCTGACTCTTCTGGAAGGATTGGTTGGCCGTGGTTGTCCGGCTCGATCCAGGTTGATGGATGAACGGGTTCGCAATGCGTACCCACTTCTTGTTGCCCCGTGGCCCCGAAGATGCCCAACGAGGGTCTCGGTCTGCCGTCCTGCCCTTGTGGTTGTTGTGGGTGGCATATACCAGCCCTCTTATATACACAACAACCATGCAAAACAGACAAAACAAAGAAGGACGCGATTCTGTCAGCAGCGGCGGCGGCGGCCCGTTTCAGATGCCGCTTTTCATGCTCGAAGCAGTGGAAATAAAATGACCCCAGGGCCTGTAGTATATAGCCTGCTCGAATATGATGTGCTGTCACACACGGTGATTGATTGTCCTCGCTCGTCCTCGCCCTCGTTGACGTCGACGAGGCTCGGATGTCTTGTTATTGGGCTGTGTGCAGTAGCGTGGTGTGGTGTTTACTCTGGGCATCTGATGCTACTGGATCGGATCCCGCTCAGATGAAGTTGGGGGCCAGTAACACCCTTGCCCCCTGCCGTCAGACATTTTGATGCTGCTCTTCATCAAAGTCAGAGTTCGGTCTCTGGCCTGTGTTCTCTCAGGTTGTTCCCTGGCGAGCCTGGCACCTGGTTGCTTGCAGCAGCAGTAGCAGGCCAGCGAGTATTAGGTTTGATTTCCCGGATGACGAATGATCTCTTTTCGTATTTTGGTCCAGCCCACAGCATTTATTAACACGTAGTATCGTAGGGACTGACAGCCAGCCTTGGCTAATAAGTGCTACTCCGAGCGGGCGTGCGTGCGTACGCGCGCGCGCGTGCGAGAGTGTCCCCGCGCCTGTCCGCCCGTATGCAGGAACAAAGAAAGATGGATGGTGTCGACGAGTCGAGAAGGCGTGGCAGGTGCAGGTACATGCGTATCTAATGCAGATTCGAGCGAGGCTGGCACTGAGATGGCTTGATTGGGCGAGATGCTGGTTGCTCTGTGCACCCGATCGAGTCCATCAACCCATGCTATAACATTCATCAGGCACACAAAACAACAACACAGCAGTCAGCAAGCACCAAGCAGCAAGCATTTTGGTGTGGCCGCAAATGTGGTCGGTCCAGGTCGAGTTTCTCAGGGAACAGTCAGGATTTGGGGTTTTGGGTATGTTGCCTGCCAATCCGAGGGTCCCTCTCTGAGTTCAGGCAGTGGCAGGCAGAGGCAGGCAGAGGCAGGTAGGTAGGTGGGGTAGGGGAGCTGGTCGGCCGTTGGGTTGGTTGTTGGGTACCAAGGTACCGGCCACTCGGCGAAGGTATCAAGATACCCCGGCCGCACCTGCCTGGATACCGGAGTCAACACACCTGTGCAGACTGTTGGGTGCAGTTCACACCTTCCGTTGCTTGTCGTGCATTGTGTGCATGTGCCATGCATGTAGGCCGCAGCCAACGGCTCACAACTAGAACTCAGTGCTTCACGGTGACAGGGGGGAGAAAGAGATAGCACAGTCCCCAACCCCAGGAGCAAGAAGCAGACTACCAAGTACCTAGCGTGCCTAACACCCGTCCGTGGTCTATCCGGAGTAGGGTCTAATCAGGTCCCATGGCCTATGGCTTATGATCAACGGTCTGTGGCCTATGGTCGACTACCGTACACTTCAGAGTACATACACTACACCACTACGAAATGACCTAGTCTACCTGCCTGCCCTTTCATTCATTCATTCATTCACCTTAGCCTTCTCCGACGTCCAATCTCACCTTGCCGTGCCGTGTGCCCTGCCTTAACTCACATACCACTCCCGTTCCCACTGCACACAGACATTGACACTGACGTGCCACCAACACCGACCGACCCAAAGTCTCCCTCCTCCAAACACCCCCCCCCTCTCAATTGTCTTTCCCTCCTTCGTATTATTCCTCTCGTCGACAGCACAATCCGACCTCGTCGTCCTTATTAGCACACACTCGGAGACACGGACGGGATGTGGTAGCCCTGCCCTCACACTCAGATCCTCACCGGACTGAGTCCGCTTTTTGCGACCAGGGACGAGGGAAGGAAAATATCGCCTCCTTCCCCATCCAAGCCCACAGTTCCCTGCCGGGGTCGCATCGCTACGAGCATAGCGCTTCAATTGACCGCCGCCAACCTGTCGCTTGAAGCTTCAACTCCATCGTGGCAGCGTGGCCCCCGCCCACTTCTGTGCAGCCCTCTCACTGCGCGCATTGCCCGACCGCCTTCATTCGCCTCGCCACGCCTCGACTCGACTGTCTCGACACAGTACATCCCCCCCCATCTCCATCCCCATGAGACGGGAGCACAAGGTTCCTGCTGGTCCGCGACCAGCAACCGGCAACCAGTCCCCAACGCGGTATGTGAGCCAACAGCCTCTACACACACACATACATGCAGACACGCAGACAACCAGACACCCACACGCACACATACACGCATAAACACACATTCCACCCAGCCCACCTTTCCTCGTGCCCTGCGCCCTGCACCTGCAACCGTACGGTGCTCGCTGCCATTCACTGCTACAGCGCCGGCAGCACACACTGCACAAGCCATCGTCCACCTGCCCGCCCGCCCTGTTGACATGCAGCAATGACATGACACAACCCTCCGCCGCTCCTTCACCATGGCACCTGTCACTGACAAGCTTGCCCTTTCTTGTTTCAGGAGCAGGCAACCCAGCAGAGAAATCCCCAGTCCCACCAAACGCCTCCACTCGAAACGCTCCTCCATCAGCGGCGCTCCAATGCTCAGCGCTTCCTCCCAAAACAATCACTCTCTGTTTTCCTTCGGCCGCAATGGTACCGCTCCCAGCCCTGCTGCGCTAGATCAGGACCCCCCAGCTGGCCAATACGATTTTCTGCAACAGGTCAGCTTCGATGATCTCCAGAGCAGCTTAGAATCCGCCTCGGGCGACTTCACGTTGACCCAGTTTCCCTCCCCAACCGGCGAAGGCAGCATCCTGGAGTCACAGGGACTGGCAGCAGCCAGCAACGTGCGGGACGAGTCCAACGTCTCACATAACGGGACAATGACGCGCATCGCCATCCAGCACGGAAACCAACAGCCTCAGGCCCAGACGCAGGCCCAGACGCACCCTGTGCGGTCACGGACCGGATCAATCCTCAGGAGGTCTAGTGTGTCTAACCGACAGACCAGCATCTCCTCGACCGCGTCCAACATGTCTACCGCGAGCGAGAACCCTAGGGCCGGGGGCACCATCCGCCCGCGGCGCCAGAGCCAATACCCTCCCGTCTCAAATAGTCACATTCCAAAGCAACAACCGAGAAAATCAATCGGCTCCGGCGTCTTTGACTCGTCGGACTCGAACAATGGTCCCTCTGTGCGTCGGGTCCCCAGCCAGACGACCAGTATGGACCGGAGTGGAGTGGACCCGACGCGGTCATTCATCGACGGAGTAAATCATTATCCCGACACATCTCGCAACATGACTGCGTCAAGAGCCGCAAAGCTCAAGACAATCTCGCAGCCTCCGCCGCCTCGTCACTCGAATGCGTCCACAGAGAGCAACACCTTGTCGGTCGACCAGCACAGAGCATCTACGGGCTTCCCGAGCTCCCCCAGGGGTAACAAACCGGGGTCCAGCACTCCAGGGTCAGGTAGACGGATGTCGATAATGCCGGGCCAACAACCACATGGCCACCATGCGTCCGGACTCGGTGCAAGAACCGTGAGCCCCACTGATGCGCAACGAATGAAAAGACTCTCCATCATGCCCAATTCCGCTAACAGCTCGATGATCTTGGAGCCTCTGCCTCCTCCCCCCTTGACTGAGCCTCGTCCATCTTCACGATCACCCTCGATGCTTCCGCGGAAGACAGCGACTCCCTCCTCGCAAAGAACGACGCCCGATCCCAACAGAAAATCTTATAGTTCCGGGATGTCTGTCGGGTCAACGACAAGCTACAACACGGTGAGGACGTCGACAGGCTCACTACAGCCACGCGCTCCGCCAAATGGTGGCTCTCGTCTGCCGGCGCCAAAGTCTGTGCCCAACCTCCCGGCTTCTAGTCAGGATGAACCTGAAGACGTCCCTCCCGTGCCTGCGATCCCGAAAGCCTACGAATCGCCCAAGGACTCGCCTGCAGAATTACACTTTTTGGACAAGAAAAAGTCGAACCTTACACTCGACGCGAGTAGTGTTCGCAGCACATCAACTGGAAGTCTCTCTGGTGCACAGATGCAGGAAGCAACACCGGTACAGCGCAAGCCGAGTACCCGGAAGATGGCCCCGAGGTCACAACCAGATCCGGAGAAGAAGGCCCAGCCTGTGCAGCCTAGGAAGAACTTCAAGTCGATGAATCTGCCGCCACTCACCGTGGGGCCCCTGAGCACCCCGACGGTGAACAAGATCGCCAGGTTACAGACCGACCAGCAAGCCCAGGCGCCAAGGAACATCAGCTCCCCGCCTGCGCGGCAGACGGCGAAGACGCCAACCACCCCGATGACGGCCTCGAGGAGTACTTTCTTTTCGAAAAACCGGATGGAGAAGGAACCCGCCCACTTTCGCAGCAGCAGTTCTGTTCATCAAAGCCGGATAGAGAGCCCACTGGCCCCTGACACCAGTAGCTCAGAATCCATCAGCGGCAGTATGATGAAACCCTCCGTCTCTCCTTACCTTTCCTCGTCCGTCCCCAAAGATGGAGCTTTCGAACAAGCATACTTCAAGAGGTCTCAGACCGGCACTGAAATACGCGACACAGAAGAAGCCACGAATATCAACCCGATTGCCCAATCAAAACCATCAGGCCCTCGAGCTCAAAGGCAGCCATCCAAGTCCATTTCGAAACCTCCGATCAAGATGACTCCCAAGTCACCCACACAGCAGTCCAGCCCTGAGGAACCGGCCACTCCGTCGTCGATGACCTCTTTGAGGAGGAAGCTGAGCTTGTCCTGGAAGCGCAGCAATTCTAAAGCAGCGACCCATGCGCCAGAGAAGCCGGCTGACAACGCAAAGCATGACGCGATGCCCCCGCCTCGGCTTCCGGTTTCAGCTACCACAGGGAATTTGACACACAAATCCGGGAGCCCAAGCATATCGTCAAAGGCGAGCTCCTCTTACCTCGATTCGAAGAGACGCAAGAGTTCTGGGTCGAGCCTCAATACTGTTATGGCTCATGAAAGGAAGCGAAGTGATGCCACGCAGGCCTCAACGGTCAGGACGGTCAAGAACGCCGCTGACAGTGCAGGAAACCGCCCAGCTGTGTCACATTCCTCGTCGGTCATGCACAAATTCCTCCGATCTAAGCCATCAGCAGCATCAGTACGGCATACGGATGTTTGGACCGCCGATCTGGACAAGGATGATCTAATCGCAGAGGAAGAGATGAAGAAGCTAGGCAGTCGGCGGAAGGAAACAGAGCTCGCCGCGAAGACCCTAGACGCTCTGCGTAAACGCGCTACGCCTAAGGAGCGCGTCAGCCCTCAAGACGCCATTCGAATAGCGATGTTGAACATCTACGAACGAGGCGAGATTATCGATTACAACGACATCTACTTCTGCGGAACACAGAATGCACAGAAGGTTCTTGGAGACCTCAACTCTGATGTGCCAAACTTTGGCTACGACGATGAACGCGGGGATTACAGCATCGTTACAGGAGACCACCTGTCATACCGCTACGAGATAATCGATGTGCTTGGAAAGGGAAGCTTCGGCCAGGTCGTGAGGTGTATTGACCACAAAACGGGTGCTCTTGTTGCTGTCAAAATCATCAGGAACAAGAAGCGGTTCCACCAGCAAGCTCTTGTCGAAGTCAACATTCTACAAAAGCTTCGCGAATGGGTAAGTGTTCCCATGGTCGGCTTGTAGAATGATCTGCTAACATGTCCCTAGGATCCGCACAACAGGCACAGCATGGTCAATTTCACGCACAGCTTCTATTTCCGTGGACATCTTTGCATTTCTACGGAGCTTTTGGATATGAACCTATATGAGTTCATCAAGGCGAATGCGTTCCGCGGCTTCTCCTTGAAGATGATCAGACGTTTTACGAAGCAGATGCTCAGCTCTCTAAACCTATTGAAGCAGCAGAAGGTCATTCACTGTGATCTCAAACCCGAGAACATCCTTCTACGGCATCCTATGCACACAGAGATTAAGGTCATTGACTTTGGATCGAGTTGTTTCGAGAACGAAAAGGTGTACACGTACATCCAGTCCCGGTTCTATCGATCACCCGAGGTCATTCTGGGCATGTCCTACGGAATGCCCATCGACATGTGGAGTCTTGGCTGTATCTTGGCCGAGCTCCTGACTGGTGTTCCGATTTTCCCGGGCGAAAACGAGCAGGAGCAACTGGCCTGCATTATGGAGGTGTTTGGGCCACCAGAGAAGCACCTCATTGAGAAGAGCACACGGAAGAAGCTCTTCTTTGACTCGATGGGCAAGCCTCGTCTTACAGTGTCTTCCAAGGGCCGGAGAAGACGCCCCTCATCCAAGACTCTGCAGCAGGTGCTCAAATGTGACGACGAGGCGTTCCTCGACTTCCTCGCCAGATGTCTGAGGTGGGACCCAGACCGACGAATGAAGCCGGACGAGGCCATCCGCCACGAATTCATCACTGGCCAGAAGACCTCAGTCCCCGTCGCACGAGTTACGAACCGAGAGCAATCGCCGATCAAGCGCCACAACACGATCTCTACCCCGCGACCACTACCAGAACCTCCAGCGGCGGCCACGTCCATGAGAGTCAGCTCGACCATACGCCCCAAGGACGCAACGAGCATCCTCGGCTCGCCTGCGAAGCCAGGCACGGCTACTGTGCCAGGGTCTAGGAGGACGTCAGGTGCAGTTGGTGTACCTCCCAAGCGCACCAGCACTGGTACAACTGGCCCTAATGGTGGACCCCTGGGCAGCAACCTCCCCCGCGCTGCAGGCCGGACTGTTAGTTCGAAGCAGGATCTTGCGAGCGCAGGGGCGACAGCTGCGATGAGCCGGAGAGCTGGCGTATGAATGCGCTCTTGAGCGAGGGTGTGGGTGGACGATGCTCGAGTACGACTGTGAAAGGATCTGGCAGTAACCTCCCGTTAGAAGAGTGCAACTCGCAGAAAGATCACGTATGCTAGGGCCTCAAAGCTTGGCCTCCTTCTTTTGTTCTGCGGTGGGTGGCTGTTTGAGTACGGGCATGGGATCGAAGGGAAGCACAGGCGTTCAACCCCGACTATGAGGGCATCAGGCACTTTACTCAGAAGCTGCTGGGTTATTGTTCACGTTTTTCTCATTTGTGGGGAAAAAAACATCAGAGGAGTTCTTGCGTGGGCACCCCTCCTCCATTTTTTCGTTGTTTATATGGCATACTCACTCTATGCACCACATTACTACTGCTGCTGCTGCTACAGCCACCCTTCTTCATCTAGCCTTGGGGCCCACCCTGCCGTTCTCGAGTGGCACTGTTTCTGGGAGGGTAAAGCGTAGCAAGAAGGCAGGGCAGAGCAGCACAGAGGCGAGTTCCAGTTCATTGGGGGGGAGGGGGGCTCGTAGGCAGGCAGGCATTATACATTTGCGTGGGGGATTCATGAGCGAGGCAGAGCAGGAAGAGAGAGCTACCGCGAAAAACATACTTGAAAGATAATGATACCACCTCTTTGTAAACTCAAAGTCTGCATAGGCTTCTTCTTTTTTATGAGCGCCTCTTTTTTTCGCCCCTCAATTACTACCACTCACTTACTACCTATTCTTGCTCAAACAAAGACCTTGTTATTCACTCCTTTTTATTTTATTTTCATTTTATTTTGCGTCATCTCTTTTATGGATTCTGTCCCCTTGGGCTCGTTCGGTCCAGGTTCCCTGGGAGCGGTGGACGTGCCTGTTCCCTTGTACTCCTGCCTGTGGTGTTTCTCTTCAACCATCTGTTACGACGGAAGCTTCCTCGTGTGTGTGTGTGTGACTGACCTCTTGTGTCTGCCACTGGGAAGCGGAGGGAAACAGGGTCAAACAACGCAGGTGGCAATGAGTGGAAAAGAGAGAGGGGGTGGGAGGGGGAGGGGGTCCAGAGAACACATAGATGATGGTATTTGGGTAGGAAACGGACAGCAGGCAAGAAAAAGGGGGATCTCGGGCCCGAGGACATAGATCATTGGGGGGGGGGGGAATAGGCGTGGTCAAGCGCGCACACATACCTTTTTTTTTTTCCTGGAGGGCGGTTGGGCCACTTGTCCTCGATGTGTCCATTGATAGATATGTGGAAGAGTTAGATGAGCTATACGACTAAAAAGGGACTGGTCCGTTTGTTAATGAGAATATGATGGTTGGTGACCTTGATGCCTACCTACCTCGTCCTCGTGTTTTCGGGCTCTGTCGCGGATTGACGACGACCACGGTAGCCAGCAAGCTGGTAACAGGGAGCCCAAGTGTGTATCTTGTCTGGGTGCTCTGGAGTATGAGTTACGTTTTGAATAGAAGAATGAGGAAGACTCTCGTGGATCAACATGTTTTTTATTTTTTTTGTTTAGGCAGTGACATGTTGCCCGACCCTGCTTGCTCTATTCTCAAGCACTACGGTGTTGTGAAATAGATCGAGCGAGACGAAAGCGGATGGGAAGGGCCAAGATGCCCGTCAAGGGCCGTGTACATTTGGCACCTGCTGTCGGTCCATAGTAAACAGTGGCCATCCAATATCTCGCGTCCTACGTAAACGACAGCAAACGTCCATCAAATGTTCCCGCCCGCTGAGTAGACGCGCCAGCCAAGGATCCTCAGGCGGGACTTGGGCCAGGGGGCCCCAAGCACCATGAGGGCCGGGCGCACGCCAACAACCAGCCAGCTGTCGAGCGCATAGCTGGTGAACACGAGAGTGAGTCCTTCTCCTCGCGGCGGCAGAAGGCATCACAAGGTCGCGGGCACCTGGCCATCTCAACGTCCGACGCCCCCACCCCCCCAGTCCCGCCCGACGGATAACCCCCCTAACTGGCTGCGCAGGAGAGCAGCTCATGCTACCCAGCCGCGGCGGGACGGCCATTGCCCGACTTCGCCTCCGGACAGATCGTCCAGTACGCAAAGGGAAGGAAGAAGGCATCGACGAAAGAGAACGAGGGAAGGAAGGCCTGGCCAGCTCAGCGAACGAACGCAAGGCCAAAGGACTCTCCGTCGTTATCTGCCTGCCTGGCAGTCTGCCTGACTGAAAGACAGCCAGCATCCTGTCGTATTGATCGCATTGCTAGCGGTTTGGCCCCATTCCTACCCAGAAGAAGAAGGAGAAAAAAGTAAAAGATGTGGTCTCATTCTTTTTCACGCCTGCCTGCCTGCGGTCAAGACAACCGAAATGGGCGAGGAGGAGAAAGGTGAAGGTGAAGGTACCTCGACCCCCCTGGCGCAGGTACAATGCGGGCCCCCATTCCGGCGGCCGGCCATGTACACCACCATGACGGGACAAGTACCTGCCGTCCCTCCACCACATACACACACACACACACACACACACCCAGGTCGATCCTCGTTCGGTTTCGAGCAGCAGAAGCAGCACCTGTCAAGCCACAGTCCGGGGATGATGGGGCGTGGGGGCCTTGCGACAGCCGAGGCCCAATCGCATCAACCTTGAATCCTGCTCTGCTGCCGGTGATTTCTGGTGTGTGTCTCGGGTAGTGAACTGTGTATGCCTTGCCGTGCCTGCCGTGCCCATGCCAAGGGGCATGGATCCACGGTGACTCCTTCTTATTTTCCCTGGCGCAAACGCCTGTGTGACAGCATTGTGGCCGACTAGATGAACTGTCGACATCGCGACCGTGGCACCAGCAGCTGTCGGATACCTCGCCGCATCGGCTAAAGCCCTTGTTACACAAAAGTGTTGCCTGCCCACCTAGCGTTGAGCGGCCCGTCTCGATGTTGAACAAGACGAAGGCTTGGGCACAGCTGATATCCCTCGGTGAGCAGATCCTGAGGCATATCACTCATCATGCCCCCTCATCCCTGTTCCCACCATGGGAAGGAGGACGCCTGGAGCTGTTTTCCTCCGCCTCAGGCCCCGGCGGACATTGCGGACATTGCATCTATAGCCACGTCCGGTGGCGACCGCTTGATTGGACACGCCGGCAGACATGTTGAGGTGTGTCCGTATAGGCGGCCCGGCAGGAGGACGCTGGGACCAGGCCCCCGACTGCGGCCGGTCCAGCACATTATGCACACCACACATTCTTCTGAAAGAAAAAGGTGGCAACGCGTCCAGAGGGGAGATGGTGTTGGCGGAGATGATCTAAGCCAACCAGGTTCGGGTACGGCCCGTGGCGCCTTGAATGATTGCCTTCCTCTGGCCGATTGCCATCTGTCCTCATTCGTTCGCCTGTGGGCCGCGTCTGCTGGCCAGCCGGAGAGTAGGCGTGTTATGGGGATCGGAAGGTGGTTGTGACATCCCCTGGAAAGTCGAGTCACCCGTCTGCAAATGATCCTTGGTCAGCAGGAAGACGGACGACGTCCACGTTTCGAGTAACATTGCCATAAGGGGACACAACAAGCGCGGAAAGCGCGCCTTGCGCGCGAAGGAAGGTCGTACAAGCAGACGAACATAATGAGTGTGGCGAGGTGACAGGCCGTGGTCGATCCGGCCCGAAGGCCCCAGCAAAACAGAATGGATGGTCGAGTCACTTGCCGAATTCCTGAAATAGGAAGCGAGAGTCAATAACAAGCAATCCTCATCGTAAAGTCGCAATTCAGGAGTGCAGAGAACCCCCCACCAGCACGGGACACGCATGTCGTCAAAACGCAGATTCTAGGCTGCCCTGATCGGCAAGGCATACTCGGCGGCTGTCACCTGGCTCCAGAAAAAGACAAGCGCCAACCAGACCCCCAGCTTGCCGGGGCTGGGCGGGCTGGGCTGCATGTACCGGTCGTACATTGGCATTTCCAAGACAATTAATTTTTGGGGGCGAGATCTTGCCCTGACAAATGTCTCTGATGGGACTGTCCCCAGTGGGTAGTGGGTCCCTTCCGATTAGGCACGCGATATCGTGCTCGTCTTGTACCTCTGTCTGCCTTGTGTAGGGCTAAGACAACCGCTTAGCCGCGCTGTGTCACACGTGCCTTTCCCTGGGTGTAGGAACATACAACATGCTGCGCTTGTGCGATGCTTGACAAGATGTCGGAGTGCCGACTTGTCGGGAACCGACGCCATCAGCGTCTCAGGTCACACTCGTGTAACATTCTTTGGCGGGCTGTCACCCGCGACCAAGTTGAGCTTCGGCAACATCACTTTTCTCCAGGCTACTTGAGGAAACCTGCGATACGTGGCAAGCTGGGAGATTCCCATCTGTAGCATGATCCAGCGCCTGTCAGCGTGAGAAACAGGCAGAACTCAAGTGCGCCAAAGATTATCACGCCGTCCGGGCTGATTGTGCAACGCCAGAGAGCTTTGGCTTCTGGTTCTGGTCATCCATAGCCTTCTGACTGACACATCCGTTCAGTCAATTCAGAGTGGTGAAGTCATGGTCCTCCCGGACACAAGGCACACGCCGTGGCTTATGTTGATGCCTTGCAATGCCTGCCTGCCTGAATAGAGACACCAGCATCAAGAATTGCTGTGAAGCATATTGCCTCTTTCGGACAGCATACGACTTCTCTACTTCTCCTTATGTGACAGCTCCCGACAAAGCCGCTTACTTTGCCTCTATCCAACCGAGCTCCACGGCAGGCAGTGAGGCTGCGGCCGGGGAGAACGGCGCGGGGGAAGGGGACGGATGTTGATCTCGAGACCCTGGCTGGCAGTCAACGTTGTGGAGGACGACGCAGCCTGCCGGCCGGACGATCCTCAGTGTCTGAAAAGGACTGGTATGGCTCGAGTCATGTTGTCAATAGCAAAGTGCAGCTCGATTTCGGCTGCCGCAGAATCACTCCACGAATGGCAGGCTGGAAGAACCCCGGCGTATCCCTCGCCGAGGCCCGATCCCCACAAAGACGCGGAAGGAGATGGCCAAGTCCAGGTACGCGGGCGAGCTAGACACGAGGCTAGGCGGCCGCTGTGGCACCAAGAGATCCGTCGGGCTGAGCTTGAGACGTTGAAGCTGCCTACTTCTAGCCGATGATTGGTTGAGCCTGGGAGTGCTGTGTTGTGGAGCAGGCGTTGGCCTCGTCGGCTGTGGCGTGGTGCTGAGCTGGGGCATAATTAGAGCTCGATGTAGGGGACCTTTTCAAGCTTGATAACAGTGACGGACACAACGACCACGACTCTCGTGGGGGCTGAGTCTTGAGGAATGGCATGAAGGAAGCCTGCCGGCTTGCCGGCTGCATAGCATCGCATCCAGAGGCGAAGGATCGCGATAGCAAGCGTGGCGAATTTCCTGACGTGGAACAATATTTTGATAAGCTTTGCTGGCCAGAGATGAGTCGAATTGGGGGCCGAGACTCTGGTCAACTGCTTTGAGCCCGCTGTGAGCCCGCTGTGATGGACCGGAGGATGGGCTCCCCCCAAAAGTCGAGCTTGATGGAAGGAGTCCGACCTTGTGGCTACATGGGCCGGCCATCGTGATTCGTGCGCGCCATAGAGAAGTAGACTGTCAAAGCAATTTAGGCGGATCGCTTGATCATCCCAAAGGGGGTCCTGATTGAACGAGGAGAAAACGTGAGAAGAGTGGGGGCCGGCGCAAACCACAGCGAGGAGCGACTTTGTGGGGACTGCGGCACTGGCTGAGCCTGAGAGTATGCCCCTGATACGGGAGAGTTGGGGGACTTTGTTTCAGTAATTCAGCTTCGATCTGAGGAACCGATGGGCCATGAGACTCGTCCTCGAGTGTTGACCTCTTGATATGCTGGTAGACTAGATGCAGTGCATCTAGGTGGGCCGCGTTACGGCGGTGGACTGCGGACGGAGGCAAGGGCTGTTGAAACGGAGGCAGAATAATCATCAATGGTGCCTCTTCAGGAAAGGTACGGTAATTGAGCACAGCAATCTTGTGATGGGCCATCACCACCACGACGAGGTTGGTGGGCGCACGTGTAAGAGCCTCGAATGTTGTGGTTGCTAAACACGGCATCGCTAATCGGATGGAGTGCACCAGGCCCCCCGATCTGTCATGAGCTTGCGTGAGCCGAGCGAGGGACTGCCGGATCCGCGGGCGTCTGCCTGGATGCCTGGGGACAGGAGGGAGAGTCGAGCCTTGGCATCCAGGTCATTTGAACTGAAACACCTGTGGGTGGGAGGCAGGAAGTAGAATATCGATGATGAAATCATAAGCCGCTCCGAATGCTAAGACAAAGCGTGATCGACGGCGACCCCGGGTGAGATCGTAAAGAAAGAAGCCTGATATTGGACGGCCGTTGTGCGGTGAAAGCAAGGGTAGGTAGCTAGCCAGGGCCCTGGCAGCAGCAGTGGGATAAGCTTGACGATGTGACTGGTTGCGCAAAGAGGTTGGCTGTTGGTCGTAGCACAGCCACTCGAGAGCCACTGCTAGCAAGCCGCAGAAAGATCAACGAGGGCATACAGTAGTTCGGGACAGGGGACATGCTATGGCATGGGTGCCGGCAAGGCAAGCGATTGGGCCGTGTGCGAACCAAGCCTGCAAATCCCCCGCAAATTGTGCTGCGTGGGTGCCTTGACTACACAGCGGCTTGTTTTGAGTGGATGATTGAGTTGAGAACAACAACATTCGTTACCGAAGCCACGGGTGATGTTGTCCCGGTGGGTCGCTGGATCGGAGCTGAAAGTCGCGGAGATCGCCCGGGCGGCTTGTACACCTGCCGTAAGAACCGGATGAAAGCTCCGGTGGGTTCGCGGCAGCTCGCGGCAGCTGGCCTCAGCGAGGATTTTTGATGGATCGCGGGAGACCTCAGTATTCCTTGCTCGTCCCCCATTCTAGATAGCAGACTGCTGATGGCAGGCGCTGCAGCGCAGAAACGAGAACATAAACGAGAACATAACGATCCTGCACACTTGAACTGGTGCTGCCCGAGCTGTCATCAAAAGGCGGTGGCGATTTAGGGCTGACCCCAGGTGGTCAGTTGTGGTGCATCGCAGGAATCGAGCTGCATGCCGAGGCCCAGTCCCTTGCAGTGTGGGCGCAGGTGGGCTACCACTCGCTGTATGCGAGGAACTTGAAAGAGGCCTCGCTCGGTGCGGTGCGTCTGCGACTTTCAGCCCGTTTCAGATTGCTGGTCATCCTGCTGCTTTGCGTGGAAACCCACAAGCCATCCCATGTGTCTGTCTACCACATGTGCTAAGCTCATCAAAGGCCAAGGTCCGTAGCAGGACTTTATCCGCGCCGGCAGTAGTGATGCAGGTCAGACTCATTGTGACCCATTATCAATACGCCGTGGCAGGGCTGCATGGTGCAACGTCGGCTACGCTGCTGAATCGATCGGGCCAGCGGTGCTTGGCACCGGCGGTCGTGGGACGCTCTCAGCATTTTGGCATTGCCGATGCATGTAATACTGGCATCGGCCCTTCTCGTTTGTAATAGCATGACAGTGTCCTGGCTGAAGACTTCCCAAGACTTGCTTTCTCGATGATGCAGAATGTTACATTCGTAGCCGCAGCCGCCGTCGCAATCGCCGTCGCAGCCGCTCATTGCTCGGTGTCGTCGAGCGCAAGGCAACAGTGTTACCTCAGACGCCCGTCGAGTCATCCGAGCATCTGGGGGAGGTTTGTGGTACAAGTGCACAGGACGGAGTTAAAGACATTAGGATCGAGGCTTTGCTCTGACGACGTAGTATCCATCACTTTGGCGATGCAGTCTCGTGCACAATCCTGTGTAGTATTCTGGCGATGTGAAGTCGACACTGGTCGGAGTTGAGGCGAATTGGCTGGTCATTGCACTGCCGGTCCGACCCGACGTCTCAATAGTGATCCACGGCAGCAACGGAGACAGGGAGAGCTTGCGGACGCACTGGTGACAGATAATCGCCACTCCGCTACGGGGTCCATTTCGGTCAGCCGCTGAAGCGTCGCGCGCGGTTCGGTTCGGTTCGGTTCGACTCGAGTCGTCATCCGGACTCGTGGGCCGCTGATATGAGTAACAGCGAGCATGAAACGTAATCCGCCCGTTCAGTCCTGTGTTGAGGCAGGGCAGTTGCTTGCTGACGGCAAGGTGGCGAGATTTGGAATTGGAATGGCAGTTGACGCATACGGCCACAGCACCACCTCGGCGGAGGTGGAGATGGAGGTGCACAGGTTGTGGTGGAGGTTGTGGTTGTGGTAGCCAGGCCAAGGTGAGAGGCTTCCCTCACCTTCCAAGCTTCCACCAGCTGCTACAGTAGCTCCCAGCTCCCGCCTACGTTACTCATCAGGGCCTACAATGCTCGAAAGTGGGGCAAGGAAAGCACTGTCAGTCACTCAGGCAGCCATTGCGATAGCGTCATTTGTTCCTGCCTGTCTGCCCGCCCCTTCCTTTCCTCTGGTATTCCTCTGGTAATGCTTGGTCTTGGGTGCCCTTGCAATCCCATTTTAGGACGCTTCGTCAGCTTGACCTCTGTTTTCCCGTCTAGATCCTCAATAGGTGCCTTTGTCATCACCACCACCGACTACGCACCATCACCACCACCACCAAAATCAACGTCTTCATCAGCATCACCATGACCCCCATCACCGCCCCTGCCGCCGCCCTCTGATTCACAAAACCAGCCACGCACGGGCTGCAGTAACCATCCTCCGCTTAGTCGGCGAGGAGTCGTCGACGATACTTCATACTTCCTCCATCACAAAGTATTCAAACGGTCGAGCTAGCCTGTCTGGGGAAAATAATCGTGAGTCGCGTTGCATTGAATCAGCAAACCCCCCAGACCCAGCAAGCAACTCCATCCGTTTCCGTATGACAGCCAATGCAACGGCGCGCATGCCCTTGTACTGCACAGGGATATGGGCATCTCAAGACAATCTCCATCTTCCAACCCACACCCCCAAAAACCCACCACCCAACACGTTGATTGCAGCCTTAGACATGGACCTTGCAGCTCCGTCTGACCCTGGATACGGGTGCACAATAGGGAGTGTGTGTCACTGCTTCGGTTTGAGACATCGACTACCCAGCTCTCTGGCTCAGCCTTATGCAGTCATCATGCCCTCGTGCTGCAAGAGACCCCCAGGGATACCAAGATACAAGACAGTGTCTACCACAGCACCGCAGCGCCATCGTACTGCAATACCTCAGAACGCATGCTGCACGATCCTTCTCGTGGTCGCATGGCGTCATCTCACCCACTCGACTCGCTCCCCTTTCCATCGACAGACTCGCTGTTGCTTTTCTCTCAAACCTGCCATGCGTTCCGCGATGCAGTCTGCAGCTCACACCACCACCACCATTAACCCATACCTACCCAGGTACGGGGGTCTTCACCTTCACTCCACCCCTCGCTTTAGCCCCCCTTGCTACAGGCCGTCTGGCCCGTCCAGGTGAGCGAGCTCGCCAATAGATCTGTTCCCCGACCGGATCGTGACCCATAGAGGTGGCCGTCCAACAGCAGGCCACCTGTCTGCACTGGCTCTCTTGACAGCATATGCATCCCATTGTTCCGGTAGGACATCGGGAACCCAAAAACGGTGCTGCAATACGTCGTCATCTGGGTCACCGAACCATCCAGAATTCGCCTGAGACATGTCAAAGTTGGCGATTACGGCATCAGACGATGCCGTTTCGGGCCAGCAAAGTGACAAGATCGAAACAAAACAAAACAAAAAAAATCCCAAACAAGTGGCAGCTCACGTTCTCGGTATTGCTCCACGGCAATGCGTGTGCGTGGACCCCAGGAAAAGTCCCTTGCATGGCCTTCCTGCACCACTCTATCCTCTCTGCCTCCAGCCACACCGAACCCTCACTGTCAGCAAAAAGGTCTTGGCTTCCTTCTCGTCCGACCAAAGCCATACCTCAGCCACGACTCGCGCCGAAATCCGAGCACCTCCCTCAGACTTGGCTTGCAGGAACAGACATGTCCGCAAACTCGAAGCCACATCGAGACCCCAGAACGGGCCGAAAGAGGCACGGGCCTCACAATCTGCCTCCGTCGTGCTTCGGGATTTAGCACCGGACTCTAGGAACTCCAGGACCCCTAGAGGGCCCTCACAGCACCGAGTCTATTCGGCCTCATTCTTGGGGGCAGCCTTTTCGTTTCTACCTAGTCGAGTTGACTTGATGCCTTCAGCTGGGCAGGAGACGAATTTAGGCTGTCGTATCAAGGCATCTCAGGCCCGGGTCTTGCAAGTCCTCCCCGGCGGGCGCAAAATGTGCCTTCGGCCTGAGCTTCCTTCCAAAGCCAATAATGTTTCTGCCCACGCCCACAGGGATACCGCTCTGATCTCCCTCCGCATCAGAGCCATTGGCGTCACTTGGTGTGTGCTTCTTGGACTCGCACTGCTGGATTTACGGGCCCTGGGAAGCCAAGCGGGAAGGAGTGAGATCAACGATGCCGCAAGGCTCAATAGAGCCAAACAAACTCATCCTCCCGCGATCTTCAAACGTGTCGTTTTGACGATCCCTGACCATGATCTGGCCCTGACCGAGACTGCACGATGTGCTGCAGGTGGTCGATTACAGGCGCGCCCTGGTCGCCGATGGGCATGTGTCAGTCCCATCGAGCTGCTGCTGCTCGGCGTTCTACGTAACGAGACACAAGCAAGGCTGAACGTGCGTCTCGGCCGCTTGCCAAGAAAAATCTCCAGATGCAGTCGCGATGCCCAAGTGGCAAACCCTCAAGCCATATTTAGTGACCCAAATGAGTCCAGGCAGAGGAGCTCTGAAGGGCCTCGAGAACCATCGTCAACCCTCCCGAGTCCAAGAAACGGACGGTACGGACCATCCTCGACCAGGTGTGGCCCGTTGGTAAAACGGAGCCGCTAAAGTACTGCTATTTCGGGTTTAGCCCCGACAGGCCGTGAGCACAGCTATTTTGGATCCCTGCAGGTCTTTCGATGGGCAATCCGGACGGATCTCACCTCTCTCGACCCCCGCTGCTCCGTGTTTTTTTTTGTTCCTCGGCGTACCAAACCAACCTCTCCCATCGAAACGTGCTGCAACGTCCAGCTCGAGTGTCGACAGCACCACCACAACGATGCTTCTGCCATGGGCCAAAATGCCCCTCAGAACCCCCAATTGCTTGACTGCGCCTGATCCACCGTCCGGGGGCGCCCTCTGTCCATTGCCCGCAACCGCAGGCAGAATGTTGGGGGTTTGATCGCTGGGCATTCTCGATGTCGACGTTCGAGGTACGGGAAGTCTCGTATCTGACAGGAGACTGACTGACAGACACACACACACACACACACACACATTCTCTCTCTGACACACCCCCAGAGCAGACAGAACAGATCGCTCTTGTTTCTTCCACCCATGGCCACATGGCACATGGTCACTTGAGTACTGCAGGACAGGACAGGACAAGCTACAAGATGTACATCCAGTCGCAGGCCTGCCACCTCGTACCCGTACCTCTAGTTTGCGCCGAACGCTGCCCGTTCCCCACGTACCCTTCCCAATGCTAGGGCTCGTCTTCTTTCAGGGTCCTATGTAACTAGCCCTCTCGAACTGACCTTGCAGAGCAACGCGCCCTGCGCCTCATCTACATCTGTCCGCAACCTGCACCTTCTTGCATTGGTCCTTCCTTTCCCCTTCCTAAGTACAGGCCGACCTTGGGACTGCGCATTTCCCAACTTAGTCGGATCAGTCATCCCATCCCAAGGTCAGACTCCACTCGCGTCACCGTCCTCTTGCTGCTGCTGCTGCTGCTGCGCTTCTGCGCTGCTGCGCTGCTGCTAGACAGACATGGTGCGTGCTGCTGCCTTAGACGGCAGTCCACCTCGACACATCTGGTACCTTGTACCATACCATGGCTTGACCTCTCATTCCCTTTCCTATACTTTCCCTATCCTCTCCCCTACCCTTGGTCTCCAGGCTCCAAACCTATAAGGCTGCGATGCCTTCCCCCTTGACGGCTGTCTAATCTTCCTTGTCACTATCATCTTCTCCTTCGTTCTTCGCCCAGGTCATCTGAGCTGCTATCACTCGCTAGCTTTCCTAGTCTGGCTTTTCCTTTTCGTCGCCTGTTCCGCTTTCTTCCCTTTTGACTCATCTGTACGGTATCCTCGTCGGTCTGCCTGGCATTTGATTCTTCCTTATATCTGTTCTCGCCTTCTTAGAGTGCCTGAACTATCTGATCAACCTCTACCCTTGCAACACCCAGTTCCAGGACAAGCTCAGACCTACTCGACCTCACCTGACATTGGGACTTGCAAACTACACCATATCAACCTGTTCAAGAGCAGTTCCGTCTTCCACCTCGTCACCATGTGCTATCAAGTCCTCGAGCTATACTCGGCGTGTCGCTGTCTTTACTACCAACACGCCGTCGACCGATGCCCCAGGTACGGCACACGAGGTCACGGTATCACACAGAGGACGATTTTGGTCGGATATGCTTGCATCGACCACTCAAGTCACTCGGCCACGTATTCATCACACTACGACGACCACAGCTACGCAGACTCAGGCTATGCCAGCCGGTCATCCAAGAGCTCGCACCGCAAGTACCGATGAAATTTGTCGTCTTCGATGATGGGCTGCTGTGCATGGCATTCTCCGGCCCTGGAAAGATTTAGCATGGGACAGTGGATCGACTACCTCTACTCCTTCAGACTGAGGCCGTCGTCTCTTGCGCAACCTCCTTCCCAACTATCTTACCTATTCGCCGGCCACAACAGTCTGATGTTGACCTCCGCGCCGCCAAAACTCGGGTGAAAGACAACAACAACACCACCCGGAATAGAGGCTCGACCACGCGCCGGATGCCAAGCTGCCACAACCACAGGAGTCTCTTGTCGAAGACACAGAGCCTGGAAACTTCAAAGCGCCGATCCAATGAACCACCCCTAGACAACAATCGAGCGTTAAGCACAACGACCAATTTTCACGACACGAGCCAACTCTTTCCAACGATACCCGGCTGATTTCCTTCGCGCGATACCGGCGGCTACGTCTCGTCATTGTGGACCTTTGAGATTTCTTGCCCTGCCGGTCTCTCGCGACTCCGACCACTTTGTCCTTTTTTTTTTTTTTTTTTGATTTCCTGCTTTGGGTTGATTTTTTTTGTGTATCTCAATGCTTGAGCGAGCATAGCGATGGCTTGGAGCGGGCTGTTTCTGTGTTGTTTTGAGGGGGTTGGGGCGTTTGCATTCTAGACCTTGTCTCACTTCTCTGGGGTTTGGGCTATATCTTGCCTCACGGCGGCCATCTGGTTTTCCCGGTTCTGTTTCATTTTGGGCGATCCTTCTGGGGGATGATTTCTTTCCGTCTGGTATTTGCTTTATTTGTGTTGTTCTCTCTACTTCTCTATTTCCTTTCTTCCTTCTCTGGGGACAAAGGCTTGGGGCTTCACACTGTATGATGAACTGCATTGGGCGGAGGGAAAATACCAGGCGTTTTGGCGGACGAGGAAGCTCGGCAGCAACACTGAGCAGGGCGGTTAAACAGTCTATGGGTTTGAACTTCTTTCCTATCTCACGCTTTATTCATGCTCTCTTCCTGTTTTGATCCTGCTCAGATGTCTTTCTTTTGCTCTCGAATTTCAAGTTCTACTGTCATTTTCCTATCTTCACTCACTCGCCTGTGTTAGTATTGTAACTAACCCCTGACATCGTTCTTGTCTACCTGCCAGCTCTGAGAGCGGCAATCACACTGCGGCACAGTGCTGGGGCTTGAGAAGGAATAGGAGCCGAGGCTGGGAACTCGATACGGCTCTGAGGGAACATTCGCTTATCACGTCGTGGGGTCCGATTCCACCGCTATTTACTCCATTCCTTCTTCACCTCCCCCCTCTACTCACCGGCTCTGGGAGCTGGACCGCGAACGACACCGCCGGAGGAGGATTCTGGCCCCGACCGGAGGACCCGGGCCGGACCAGGCCATCGGGTATGGCTTGGTCGCTATCGGCTCGATCCTACTTTTCTCGGGGAAGGCCCCTCTCCTACCCTCCCTGTTCCCCCGCGAAAGAGAGGAAAGCTATCCCGGACGGACGGTTTCCGCGGCATTTCACGAAGGAAAGAAACCCCTTCCCACCACCGAAATACAGCCGACTCGCTTGCGCCACGGCTCCTCCGCGAAGACTCGACCCACATCACCCGCGCCGCATCAGAGGCGGGTTCGCGCCATCTTTTTCACAGCGGGTCTCTGGGAAATTCGGCTCGTTTACTCTGATGCGCACGGGCCACGGGCTGTCACGATGGATGCAGTGGGGACACAATTCAAGGAGAGAGGCAAAGGGCGAGACTGGCTTGACCTCTGCCTCGAGTCTCACGACACCGGCGAGAGGACCGGCGCGGTTAGGTGGGATCTTCGGGAAAGGGGGGGGGGTGCATTGAGTGAGAAGGAAGGAAGTGCCTACGGGCTCCAACATGCGATGTTCAGACTACGTACACAGAACGGTGGCTGGTGCACACCGGAACACAAGACTAACCGGATTAGTCGAAAATCTAAACTCTTTCTCTATATATCTCTCCCAACACCAAATTAATTAAAGATGTTACAAGAAAAAATAGATACAACAATTCCCATTCTGAACAAGTGTCCTAGTGACTTGTGCCAAAAAAGGCATGTGAAGCTGGGAAAGTGGGTACGGCCGAGGGTGCGCGCTGAGGTTACCCCCGGTAGGTTAGACGGTTGCAACGTCGAAAATAGGTAGACTAGAGCCCACGTGGGGTGGGGTCAAGTGCGAGGGGTGGGGGGCAGGGGGGGTGGGTAAGAGATCAGGATGGATGCATTTTCTGGACGTGTGCATTGTGTGTTTGCAGGGGTTGTGTGTATTTGATTTTAATTGAAACATAAAACCCGAGTAAGACATGCTGACATGGTACCTGCGTGAGTGTGCGTGAGTGTGCGTGAGTGAGTGTGTGCGTGCGCGTGTGTGTTTTGGTGTGTGTGGGGTGGGTGGGTATCTCGCATCAATCTGTTAATGATGTTTTTTTGTTTTGTTTCCATGGCTGTGTGTGTGTGGCAGGCAGGCAGGCAGGCAGGCAGGCAGGCAGGCTATGCAGGCCTTGTAGTCAGTCACAAGGCTTAGTTGTCGTCCCGTTGGTTGGCATCCACAGCCCTAGTTTCTAACGTAACTATTTGGGGGCCGTTTTGGGAAAAGAAACCGCCGGCCGGGTAGGAGGATTTGCTGAAGGACACATGTGCAGGGAAGAAACACACACAAAAAAAAAAAAAAAAAACCACATGGGGCGGGCGGACTAAAGATCCATGCAAAGATCCATGCAAAGAAGAAGAAAAAGAAAAGATAGAAGAAAAAATAAAAAGGAAAAGTGACAGGCCGGATATACCCAACATCCTTCCGCGCCACCTACCAACCGAACACCCACCCCCTGTTGGCTTCAAAGGCTTATTTGAGGAAACGAAGGCCTCCCCTCCCCCCCGGCGGGGAGGATGGGACAGGGATGGGTTGGACGGGGGGTCCGTTGTGGAGACGATGGTACGTTCGACAATCACGATGGGTGAGTTACTAGGCTTCTTTTTTCTTGCTTTACACTTAGACTGGGGCTTCAGTCTTCTCAGTGCTGTGTTCCATGTCTGGCCCGGTGTGTTGGCACGGACCGGATGTATGCACGTGTGGTAGGTAGGTAGGTTAGGTTTGTTGTTGATAGACATTGCTGTGCAACCCATCACCCCGGAAGCAATTGAAACAAACTTTTGTAAGGGAACAAGGTACATATTATTGTGCTTGTGGGTTTTTAATTGTCTCCAATAGTATAAGTTTTTTCTTTTTTTTTTCTCTTTTTCTGGAACAGTTCCTAATTTGGAAGCCAAACAGAAAATACCAAATTGGAAACAAAACAAAGTTAGTTTTTGACGGGAAACATCTTGTGCCCTGATTTGGGTCGTTCTTGCGGGATGGTGGTGCTAGCCCCTCGCCCGACATAAGCGCGGCAACGCCAAGAGAGGAGGACCCAAACAAAGGGACACGAATGCCGTGTCACCACGTTTTCTCCCAGCCTGCATGGCGTTTTGACAGCTTTTTTTTTCTTGCTGCGTGTGTGTGGGGGGTTTGTGGTAGATTGATGACGGGTGCACGGAGAGATGCCCATGGCCATCATCGCTTGAGGAGGCCTAATAACACCCCTTGTAGAGTGTGTGTCTTTTATTGTTGTTTCCTGGTATCAATCCCTCAGTCTTTTGTCCCCCTTCACCACTCCCCTTGTGGTACGCACGTGCGTTGTTTCCGAGAAATCCTACCCAGTCTTTCCCTACCCTCCCCTTTTGGTTTTTTTCTACTTCTTCTATTTTCTGAAATGGGAAGTGGGGGAAGGAATTGTTTCCCTGGAGATAAAACGGTTGTGATATGCAAGAGCTCCATGTATGTGTGTATGTAGTCTACGTAAGATCCCAGGACGGGGCTTCAAATCAGAGTTGCAGCACCTAACCGAGGGGGGATCTTGCCTACCTAGCCCTACCATCGGTAGATCTCTCTGCCGCCCATTGTGGCTTCTGACTACTGTGCGACTGTTTTGTGTGTTGGTGTGTGTGTGTGCTCTTGTGTGTGTGTGCTGTTGTGTGTTGGTGCGCTCCGCCCGCGGCTAATGGGCCAATGGGGCTGGGGGTGAGTACGTTATTTTTGCGTCTTTGCTCCACAAGTGTTATGCATCGGATGCATCCAAACGCAACTCCCGTGGAGAAATGTGGGAGCTTGTGTAAAGCGTGCGTGTGGGTGCGTCAGTTGGGTTGGGTTGGGTGTGTGTGTGTGTGTGTGGGCCATGTAGTCCTTCCCCTCGTGACAGCAGCTGGCTGCTATTAGGGGCACTGGATATAGAAAGCCCCAAAAAACAGTCATCATGTGTTGTGTGTCGAAACAGCACCTTTAGCCACGCTCCGCGAAGAGCGATTTAGAAACCGTCATCCTCGCCGGCGTAGGTTGCTGGGGCGGCGTGATTGGGCGGCGGGGCGTGCGAGGCGCGGGCAAAGGAGCCTCGACCCGGCCTGGCCTGGTCAGATCTTTGCTCTCCCTTCCGTGGGGCCCTTTAACCCCCCGTCCTCCACTCCTCATTTCCTATGCCCAATCTCAGGGGGTTGGGAGACAAAACAGACAAACAGATTGTGGAGGGGGGGGGGGCTCATGATGATGTGTGAACCGTTGCCAAGAGCGAGGGTGGGCGATGGAGAAGGGGGTGGAGCAGGTGAGGTTCAGGTCAGGTCAAGTCAGGTCAGCAAGCTCGTCCGGGGCCCGAAGATTGCCAAGTCGCGGTAGTGTGCCCATCAGATTAGCTAGCGGGGCTCCGAGGGCTAAAAATAGCCCCCACCCACTTTTTGCACCACTATAACCCCCGAGCCCAACCTGCTTGCTTGCTTGCTTGCTTGCAACATACTAGCCTCACCACCTCACCGGAGGGAGACAACAAACAGGTCATACTGTAGCACTCGAGCCTCAGGGGATCGCAAGCGCCGGAGACTCATCTCGATCCTCTTGTCTTTCCAGCGCCGCCGAAAGCCTTCGGGAGGAATCTCTGCGCCGTGTGTGGTATGGGCAGCGACAATGGTGTGGTTGCCGCAGCGGCACGGCGACAGTAAGCCGTGCATACAGACAGCAGGGGTCCGGCCACATGGCCACGGTGCCGTGCTGTAGGATCCGGTGTTGGGGGCTAAAAATATCATAGCAACGCCCGCGACTGGGAGCGCCGGCGATGCTGTTTTGCTGATGCCGCTGCCGCTGCCGCTGCCGCTGCTGCTTTTTGCTGATGCTACTTTTTCCCTTGCTTGCTTATGCTGATTCTCTTTTGTCTCTTCCACTTCTCCCCCCCCCTCCCTTCCCTCCACCCCTTGCAGCGCGGCTGTACAAAATCCCAACAAAGCATCTCGCGCCTTGCTGGTTTCGGTCATGTTCCGCCCCCAAAATTGGATCTCTTGGGACGCTTGGCCACGTTTTTGTCTGCCGTGGTGGTTGCACAGCATGCTCGGAAGCTGGGCCCCGGCTGTGTCCCGGAAGGAATTGGCCCGTGTACTTTTTTCTTCTTTTCTTTCCCCAGGGGAACGGTCGTGCCTGAGACTGAGGGCTAGAAACGGTCACCGAGATGCCTGTGCCTGCAGCCTGAGTACAGGCACTGTTTCTCTGTCTTTCTCTCCCCCCCCCCCTCTCTCTCTCTGTGTGTGTGTGTGGCAGCACAATTTCAGGCTGGTGAACGGTGAGCTTGTGCCAAGTCGATCGGACCGTGATTATTTTGCACTCTCGTCCAAATTCTAAATCGGCACACGCTAGTCCAAGGCTGGCACCTGAAGGTTTGAGCATGTTGACAAGTTGTCGTCTGATGTTACGCACCGGTTAGCGCACCTGCCACCCTCGATTGACGAGGCGAGCCGCAGCCTGGGTGGCAGAAGCTTACCTGGGCGATGCACTCGTGCCAAGTCGCCATGTGGCGGCGCATATTAACGCTGTTTCGCTTCTGGTGCACTGTCTCAGGATGGGGCCGATTTTGCTGTCCCTGAAGGCCATGACGGGCTGACTTAGAGATACATCCTTTGGGCTGCGGAGGGGCTCGGGGACAGCGATGGCCTTGATGCAACGCTCTCTGCGGCTGCCTGTCTCTTGTATGGGCCCGCTCCAGTGTTCAGAAGATGATGCCCGATTCATGTCGGGCAGACTTTGGGTTCCACAATGTAAACGATACTGGTCCTCCGACTCCTAAGGTAAATTCCTGCCCATGCCAATGTATTGCTCTCATAGACGCCTCCAATCCACGTTGTAGATAGAGGATAGGACATCTCGCAGCTGTAGTCGTTAATTTCAATGAGGATATGCTTGGTAATTGACAGGAGGTGCTAGTTTTGACTCAATGAATCTCCAGTATTCATTTCGCCATAAAAAGTTTGATTCTGCTAGCAGAGTGGTGTCTTTAGATTGTCCAAGGTGAGAATTGTGGGGGAGCAAACAGCAGGGGTCCGAAGGCCCGAGGTGGTGCCCCACGCAGTACCGCAGCGGGTGCCACAGCAAGGACGCACGGGCCATGGTGGGGAGCTCTTCAGTACCTAGGATACCCAGACGCGTCTGGCGCGTCTCCCACAACCGAAACCTCGACGGCCGACAACCTCGGACAACGTCGTAACTACGTCGCCGACACCATCAACTGCGAAACCCTGCGACAACCAACCAGAGTCGTGGGGCACGGAGTCAATATGCCCGAGGTCACGGTCAATGATCGCCAGATGGCCGTCGTGGCCCAGGCGACAAAGCTCTACCGCGATGGCAAGTTCAAGGCGGCCCTGCAAGCCTTCAAGAAGGTATAGCTAGCTCTTCATCATGCCCTGCACATGTACCGACAACCTGCTAACCCACCATGATCAAGGGAGTCCTGATGTGCCCCTGCACCAGGGACGTCATGGTGCAAGCAAACAAGTTGGGTCTGAGTCTTAACGAGGTCTCAATTCCATTCTGTCACTGCAAGGACTACTTGGCATTGTCGCTTTCAGGCCCTAGCAAGCTTGCCATGTACAAGCTTGCCAAGAAGCCCTGCAGCTGTGGGAGTGGTTTGTTCCATTGCAATGCCTCTGCTCACCTGAGCGCCCTCGAGGGCATGACCGCGACATACGAGAAGCTGGACGCTCCCGTCAAGGCCCGCCAGCATGCCGCTCTGCTCATCACCGTCTCCCCGCGCGCCCCGGAGGGCTTTTTGAGACTGGCCAAGGCCCTACGACTGTGTGACAACGAGCAGTCGCCAGATACAGTGGCTCGCTGCAGGTGGATCTACCGCCAGGCTCTGGACAGCGTGCAGACTTATGGCAACAAAGACCACAACAAGCTGAAGGTATGCACACCCACCACTCTACTGTCCATTCATGTCTCCAACGTTTTCCCCTCCCTGATGCTCGCTCGTGTCTGTGGGCTTGACTGGTCGACCTGACTGGTCGACGGCCTCTCACTCAAAAAATTAGCTGACAAGCTGTCTTAGGTCCTTATAAGTCTGCTGCGCGTGGACATTGTGGCCTTTCTGCCAGCCGAACTGCAAATCATGGTCCTCGGACACCTTGACATGTCTGAGTTGTGCGATGCCATGGAAGTCTCAAAGAATTGGAAGCAGGCCTGTTTGGACCCAGCTCTTTGGACTCATCTGAGATTCGTCAGACCCCTGTCCCGAGCGTCACATCGACCTCTCCACAGGCACGTCTTCAACAACATCATCTCCAAGCGCGCCCAGTTCAATGTCAAGAGCCTGACTTTATCGGGCGTGCTCAACTTCAACATTGACCTGGCAACCTTCGGGGCCACACTCAAGAATTTGAATCGATTAGAATCCCTCGCCCTGATATGCGCTCACAGGCGTCAACATGAGGTGCCATTTCTACCATGGTCCTTGTCATTGTTTGCAAAAGCTGCGCCCGGCCTCAAGACACTTCATCTCGAGCGCTTTGCTACCGATGATTGGGGCTCTAGTGTGGGCTTGTATGAAGCCTGGCCTCAAGTGACTGACCCGATTCCAATGGCACAATCTCTGGAGGAGCTCAGTCTCAGGGATATGGTGCTTGACCTTATCATCCCCATGATGGCATCGACTGTCTGGCCAAAGTTGAGAAAGCTAAGGATATCGTCAACAACTGGCCGCGTGATGGGACTCAACATGGTAAGACTCTCCACAATCTCCACAGCTCAGTTTGCAAGGTCTGATTGGTATATTAGAGACAACTTGTCAGAGTCACACCTGCCCTCAGGGATCTGTGCATCCGTGACTTTGACCCTGACAATTGTTCTCATCCGCCATCATGGAAGAACCTAGAGCGACTGCACCTCGTGCCAACATCGACTCCAGGAGTCAGACATTTGTTGAGAGTGAGTCACTTCGATAGGCACATTCCTCTGATGGACCTCCCTCCGATGTCTCCTACAATTCGATCCTTGGAATTCCTCGACGGAGCTACAACTTGGATCCACGGCTACCGCAAAATTGCCCATGCCCACTCAGTGTGGCTTCAGCGCAAACAACATGCACTCCTTCATCACGGTTGGCATACAGGCCCCGCAATTGGCTTCCCCATGGTGGAGCTTGAACGACTGGAGCATTTGAGCCTCAGGGACAATTGTTACAGCTTTGGCCGTGCCAGCAGTCTCGAGAACCTGCCTTGGTTCCTGGAATACCTCAAGCCAAGCATGTCCAACGGCTCCCTCACGTCACTGGCCGTCACGTTCTGCCCAGAAACCCGATTTGAACTCGACAGGGTTCTCAACAAGGACGCCATCCGCACGCTCAGCTGTTTCGACTTCAACGACCAGAGCCCTGTCTCACAGTGCGGCAACACCCTTCTCCACTGGCTCCAGGGATTCCGCAACCTCACGACATTGGGCGTGTTCCCGGAGAGGTTCGAGGGCTGCTGGATGCTCATTTGCAAGGTGCTGGGGCAGGAGAGCAGCATCGACACAATCTACACCAACATCCTCTCTGGCGTGTGGCGGGACTTGGTCCTGGAGAAGGCTGAGGAGAAGGGCGTCAGGATCATAGAGGCAGACCGCATTCCGGAGCCCATCCTTCAGCCTCTCGAGGCGGAGCCGTGAGAGAAGCAGAATGCTTAGGGGCCCAACGGCCCCAGAGCTTTGAGTCAGGAGAGCAATTCGATTGCTCGTCTGCATTCGGAAAATCAAAAAGGGATGGGAGCGAAAGAGGGGAGACAAAAAACCACGAAAAATCGAAGAAAAAAAAAAAACATACCCGACAACGGCGTCCGCATGATGGGACAGGTTCAAAGAGCCTCCATCAATCTCGAAAAGCTGCCTGCCTTGATCAAATGCAACGTGGCAAGGATGAGTAGAGAAGAGGGCCCGGTTGGGATTGATGACTTGATGATATTCTGACGAAACCGCATAGCGCTGGAAATGGAATGATACCCAGGCGTTTTTCACTCGGGGACCACCACCCAGCCAGGAGGGACACATGGCTGCGGAAAGGCGTGCTTTGCCGCCACGGTTCTCTTTTCTTTTTTCTTTTTTCCCCCACTCTCGATCTTCCGCAGCATTTTCGCATGCGGAATGGATACCCCCTCTTCAATTGGGGTCGAGGTGGGAAGTATGGTAGCGGCCGCGGACTCCACGTGTCTTGGGTGGAGGATGCCGGGGCTTGCTTCTGCGGTTGCCGTCGCGAGGGCCTGGGCTGTTTGCTCGGGCCTGTGTCGATTGGTACCGCTTTGAGGCGCTCACTGCCGTAGGCCGACCATAGATCAAATGAAAATAATGACTGTATTAGACTTGAATGGCACCACTGCATCGATTCCGATTGTTTTTTGTTGCAATTGTGTATTACCGTCTACCGAAGATCAAGCCTGTCCCTATTCGTAACACAGCATCCATCTTGCATAGACTGGTTCTTGCCTCTAGTTAGTACCAGGAGACCCTTGCCGTTCCTCCACGCTGTGAGCATCAAGGTAACTAACACATACAGACACACACACACACAGACACACACACACATCATATCATCAACGACATCAAGTCATCACAAGAGCGTACAGTCGTTCAGTACTCATCAAAGTCATGAAAAGAGGAGCCGGGGGGGGGGGGGGACATGGAGGACTCATAACAGGAGGCAAGACCATGAAACGTTACTCATTATTCCGCAATGCCAGAAGAACCCAAGAAATGAGAGGGAGAAAATGCGGGAGAGAAAAGAGAAGAAAAAAAAATTGAGAAACAGCTACACCAAAACGTGTTTCTCTCTCCCAAAAACAGGTGTAGTTGTTAGTAGCAGACCAACAAGATTGTTTCTTCGTTCCCCTCCACTTGCACGAACCAGACACACACACACACAAACGCGCCAATTCGGGCGCCCCCCCCCTCTCTCCTTCTTTCTATCAGAGAGCACCAACACCAGCAACGAAAGGCCAGACTCCATCCATGCCCGCTCCTCAGCGTCTCTTAGCACAAACACCAGCCACTCAACCCCCCCTGCTCGCCAAATCCCCCTCAGGACTCACTCACTCACCCACCCACTCACCCACTCAATCGCTGCCCCCTCCCGCCCCTGCTGCGAAGCCCCCCTTCCGCGGGCTAGGCGTGGGCGGCGGCACCACCTCGCCGGCGATCAGGCTCTGCAGCTCCCACGGGCTGAGCGTGCTGCGCCGCCGGTTCGCCGCCTTGGACGCCCGGGTGTTGCGCACCTCGCGCTTGCGCGTGGCGGGTTTGGTGGCGGGGCTGGCAGCCGCAGCCGCCGATGCCTTGGTCGGGCTCGTCGCGCCCGCCCTCTTCTTCCTGGGAGATGATGATGCTGATGATGACGACGGCGCTGGAGCTGGAGCTGGCTCTGCTGCTGCTGCTGCTGCTGCACCCTTCCGCGGCGGCGACGGGACAACGGTCTTGCGGTCGTCGTCGTCCTCCTCCTCGCCGCTGTTGATGTTGTTGTTGTTGTTCTCGTCGTCTTCATCATCCTTGTCGTCCGCGCTGCACCCCAGCACCGAGACGCCGCCCCGCCGCCCGTTCTCGTCCATGCTGTAGCTCGCGCCGCTGCCGCTCATGCCCGTCGCGGCCGACTCCCCGGACACGGCGCGGTGCTGGTCCTTCTTGGTCGGGTCCCCACCACCGCTCGGCGCGCGCGAGGAGCTGCTCGCCGCCGTGGACGTCGAGCCGGCCGACGGCGCCGCGAGGCTGCCGCTGGCGCTGGCGCTGGCGCTGGCGCTGGCGCTGCCCTTGTTCAGGCGCGCCGCCCTCAGCTTGGCCCTGACGCGCGCGGCGTCGGCCTCGCGCTCCGACGCCGCGAGCTTGGCTGCTATGCGGGCCATGGTCAGGGGTGACTGCTGGGGCGGCGGGGCTGCGTTCCGCGGGAGCGGCAGGCGAGACGCGGATTTTCCTGGGGAGCGTGTCGGCGACTCTGGTGGCGCGGGACGCTTGGCGGATGATGAGGATGAGGGTTCGGTGGTGATGGTGGGCGTGGGCGTGGGCGTGGGCGTGGGCGTGGGCGCGGTGGTGCTGGGCGCGGGATGTGGTTGCTTCTCTCGCGGTGATGGCTTCTTGTCGTCGTGCTGTGGGGGCGGAGGGCGCAGGGGCTTGTCATTGCTTGGGGTGGACTTGGTTGGCCTAGGCGGAGGAGGCATTTCCGCTCTGCTGCTGGAGGGTGCCGGAGCATTTCGTGCCCTGACCGTTTCTTGTTTTGAGGAGGCGGCGGATCTTGCAGACGAGGCATTTGTGGCGGCGACGGCTCTGGTTGATCTCTGCCGGGTGATTGTCCTCGGCGGGGTGTCCTTCTTCTCCCGGGCTTGGGCCGCCGCACGGGTGGCTCTCGTGGAGGGCTTGGTCTGGGTTGGTGTATCTTTCTTAGTCGATACATCGGACCGTGCAGACTTCACAGTTGTCTTGCTCGAGGTCTTTGAGACGGAGGACTCGGGGGTGGCCTTCGCTTGGAGGTTGCTGTCCAGTGAGGACCCAGGATCCGCGAAGACGGCCGAGTTTGGCCTCGATCTCGGCTTGTCACTCTGAGAGTCTGGAGAGACCTTCAGCCTCTTCTGCGGTGACTCGCCTTCTTTGACACGGTGAGGTGGTGGTGGTGGTGCCTTGGTACCGTCAGTTGATGCATCTCGCATGAGCTCCGATGACCGTTTCTTTGACTTCTCGGTCAACCTTGCCGATGGCTTCCGGTTCCCTGACGTGACTGTCTCTTCTAGAATCGTGATCTTTGGCGGGGGTGGAAGTATCACGGAGTCGGTGTCGTCTGTTTGGCCGGTGGATGCTTGCAGAATCTCGATGTTTGGTTCCGATGCCTGCAGCTCGTCCATATCGATGTCCTCAACGTCGTCTTGGAAGATACTGGAAGCCGCATCGCTGTCGTTGTCGTTGGCGTCTTCTTCTGGAGCTTCTTCGTACTCTGGCATCATGTCCTCGTAGCCAGGGGCAGGAACAAGATGCAGCGAATCATCTGGGCTCGGCAACTCTGCTTGGTTGAAGCCGACGTGCTCTTCTTCTGCGTCATACTCCTCTTCATCGTCTTCCTCCTCCAGAACCTGATCTTCCTCCTCATCTTCCTCCTCCTCTTCTTGAAGTGTCGATAGCTGAAAAGCGTCGTTCTGGCCAGTCTGGTCCATGTCCTGGATCCGGACCGGGCTCAGACGCAGTCCCATCTTCAAGTCCTCCATGTCGACCGGGTGCCCGCCGGCAGCCATTCTACGGCGCCAGCTGTCGATGAGATGGACGGCGTCCCTCCACCGGGTCTCCATCTTCTCCCAGCCGTCACGAAGACGGAAGATCTCTTCCTCCCGGACAACCACCTCCTCGAGGGGCACAAATGACGGGTTGGTCAGCATGTTCCGCAGGTGCTCCAGCACGCTGGTCATGTCGGCGGCCATGTCCTCGGGGCTCGTGACCAGCACAATCGTATGACTGCTGCTGTTGCTGCTGCCGCCCTTCTTGCCACCAGCAGCGGCGGCGTCCTGCTTGTCCCAGCCGCTCATCTCCTTGAGGCTGTCGGCCGTCTTGCGGATCAGGGAGAGCAGTGCCTCGTTCTCCTCGCTGAGGCCCTTGGCCAGCTGCGCCAGGAACCCGTTCGTCTCGTGGCGCAGGTTGTACCCCTCGTCCGTCGTCGAAGCGGTGGCGTTCATGTTCTCGGCACCAATGTCCGCCGCGACGTGGATGGTGGTGACGCTGTTGCCCTTGCGCTCGCCGCGGGCTCGCCCGGCGTCGGCGGCGGCCTTCTTGAGGCCGTCGATCTGGCGGTCGCGCTTGCGCACCTCGTTGGCGCAGGCGGCCCTCGTCTCGGCGACCAGCCTCCTCTGGCGCGCGGCCTCGTCCTTGAGCTTCTGGACCGTGGCCTCGGCGGCCCTCAGCTGCGAGCGCAGGGATGCCGCCTCGGCCTCGTGCAGGGCCGCCCTGCGCTCGGCGTCTGCGTGCTTGTCGTGCAGGCGCGAGAGGTTGTCGGTCTGGCGGAGGGAGTCGGCGCGGACGGAGCGCAGGGTCGTGGAGAGGGCTTCGCGGTGCTCGGCGTCGCGCTTTATTTTTGTCAGGGTCAGCGGCCGAGTTCGTGGTCTCTTGTCTGGGCTTGTTCAGGTAGGAGGGGAGAATGGTGAGTATGAGGGTTGCATATTACATCGCGGCGCAGGATCAGGTCGTTGACGACGCCCATGATCCTTCCCATGGTGTCTGCGAGATCATGTTCATTGTAGCCCGGGTCTGCAAAGTCGATGGCTCGGCCATCGCGCAGCAGCCCCCGACATAGCAGCTGGTTGTTTATGTAAAGCGAGGCTGTTCGCAGGTTCTCGGAGTCTATCATGATGTCGTTGACTGCCTGGCAATCATTACGCTAGAAGCTGTGATATCAATCTGTTGGTTGAGCAGAAGTTCGAGCGGGATCCGATTAGGCGCAGAATGTTGGGGCTGGCGGCAGCAGGCGTGAGGTTTTGTTGTTGTTTGGCTGTGTGTGTATGTCTGTTTGTCTGTCTGTCTGTCCAGGAGGTCCGAACCCAAGCTGTGTCGCGATGGTTGCCGTCAAACAGAAATCAAAGTTGGAGCGAACAATGCAATGCAGTCAGTCAGTCAGTCAGTCAGTCAGTCAGTCAGCCAGCGCTACCATGAGACAGAATAGTAAAAGGGAAGCTGAGGTGTGGCCACCCTTGTTCCCGCCCGCCAGAGCAGGAGCAGGAGCTCCAGCGGTCACGGCACCGCAGGCCACGCTTTGTTTGGAATCGCGTGGGGCGGGTCGCTGTTGCTCGGGCAACACACACGCATCGCACCCAGCATCGCATGAATTCTCATTTCAGCATTCCCTGCGCGACTCGCTCCTTTGCCTTGCCTTTTGGTCTGTGGCTCTGATCTTGTTGGGCTTTGGCCTTTTTTTCTTTTCTTCAGGTTCAGGTTCAGGTTCAGCTCCTGCCCTAGTCTACCAGCAAATCCTGCGTGGCATGTGGCTATTGGAAAACATGAACCCTGGGCCTGCCACGCTGGTCCCGTTTGCCCAGGCCAGCTCTGATGCCCCCATCACATTGAGATGCTGCCACTGACTGCATGCATCGTGTGGTGTCGTGTCATCCCGTCCGACCAGATGGTTGACGCTGTCCAACAGTCAGCCCGTGGAGATGTGTTGAGATCGGAAGCGACCTCATCATGATAACAACTGGTGCCTGGCTTCAGCTCTCAGAACATGTTCACGTGTGTGTGTGTGTGTGTGTGGGTGGTTGATCACTGTCTGACTTAAACTTACCTTGAGTGCATAACGTCTCTCATGTTACATTTGGACAACTCTCACCAACACACTAAACTCTCATTACCAACACACCCGATCAATCACAGCCCGTGCTCCCTCCATCAGCACCCTCCTCTAATAATAACTCGCCTGATCCCACAAAAGCCCTCACTCTGCATCAAGAATCTCGACACGTTGCCTACGAGTCTGGCCAGGCCATGCTCACAACAAGAATGCTTAGTTAGCTTCTGCTGCTGTGTCACCGTGTCCTTGTCCACGGGACTGGCTCTTCTGATTTGTGTTAGCCGTGCCGTGCCATGCCGTCCACTTCGACATCGGAGCTGCAGTGTGCCCAAGGCTAATCGCATGATGCTCATCATGACCTGAGATTGTGTGTGTGTGTGAAGAACTCCGCATCTCACCTTGGCCACTGTCTGAACCGAGCTCGTCGTGAGTTCGGAACGGGGAAGCATGCGCCGAACAGGTTGCCACAGGGTAGCAACGATCGACCGCTATGGCAGGTACATAAGGGCCTGCAACCCTCGCCGAGACACCGGCAAGCTGCATGTCTGAGATTCCATTCCGATCTCCACGTCCGTGACCATGGTCACGACGCTGTCAGCCGACAACCAGGGCTCATGACGATGCAACCAACTGTTGTGCACCACCAACATTTTTCACATGAGCTGGAGCTATTGTGTACAGACAGTACCTGAAGTCGTAGATTTCGCCCAGGAAACTTTGGAATGGGGAGAACGGATCGTCACCCACTTGGACAAACCAGATCAGACGGCGTGATCACTCTTCGAACCATGTGTGTAAATTGAGTTTGTGGCTGCTTGTTTCAAAAGCTTCCCCAAGGTCCCGAGACCCCGCGTCATCCCAAAGCCCGCTGCGGCCGCCACGAGCAAGAGGTGGGGTTGGGTTATAAGCTCCAAGCTACAACATCTCGGCCGTCTCGGTGGTCGCGAGCATTCCCTCCCTTCCTTCATACATGGCAACCGATCTGTAGTCTAAATCTATAAGAAAATTACTGCATCTGGCATTGTCAGTTCTCACCTCACCATGACCCTCGTCGACCTCTCCGTGAAGCCAAAGTCGAGGAACCCCGTCCAGCCAGTGGACATACGCTTCGAGCACCACCCTGATGGCTTTGGCATAGGAACCGCCAGGCCGCGCCTCTCATGGCGGATGTCTGCCAGCACCGTGCCCCACAACTGGGCACAGAAGAGCTACCAGGTCCAGATCAAGAGGCACACGGGGCTCGCTACTGACCAGCGGCCGGTCGTGCAGAGCTGGCACATCCCTTCTGACAGCTCCGTCCTGAACGACTGGCCCGGTGAGCCTCTGCTGTCCCGCGAGACGGCATCAGTCCGCGTCCTGGCCACCGGCCACTCGCTCCCATCAGACCCGGGGCCGAGTGGTGGGGGAAAGTCGGACCTGTCTGTGTGGAGCGAGTGGCGGGACGTCGAGGCTGGGCTCCTCCAGGTCTCGGACTGGGAGGCCAAGTTTGTCACTTCTACTGAGCCACCACCCAAGGACGGTGTTCCTCACCGCCCCACGCTGTACCGCAAGGAATTCACCCTGGCCTTCAGGGGCAAGCACACCCGCGCGAGGCTCTACATCAGTGCGCTCGGGCTGTACGCAGCATCGATCAACGGCCGCCGTGTTGGGGACTTGCACATGGCCCCCGGGTGGACGAGCTACCACCACCGGCTGCAGTACCAGGTCTTTGACGTGACGGACTTTCTCCAGGACGGCAGGAACGTCATTGGCGTCGAGGTGGCCGAGGGCTGGTACGCCGGCCGGCTCATCTGGATCCCGGGCCTGCGCAACCTGTACGGGGACAAGCCGGGCTTCATCGCGCAGCTCGAGACCCAGGACGAGAGCGGCAGCTACGACTACTCGGCCCAGGTCGTGTCGGACGACTCGTGGGTTTGCCACCCCTCGCCCCGGCAGAGCGCCTCAATCTACGACGGCGAGGTCTACGACGCCCGGGAGGAGCTCTCGGGCTGGGCTACCATGGGGTTTGACACGGCAGGCTCCTGGCAGGCAACGCGCATCCTCGACGTCGACCTCGAGAAGGTCCAGCTCTTCTCGCCTGACGTGCCGCCCGTGCGGGTCACACAGACCGTGGCGGCGGTCGACATCTTCAAGAGCCCGAGCGGGAAGGTGCTGGTGGACTTTGGGCAGAACCTCGTGGGCAGGGTCAGGGTCCAGGGCCTGCAGAAGCCCGAGGGCCACGTGCTGCAGCTCAGGCACGCCGAGGTGCTCGAGAACGGGGAGCTGGGCACGAGGCCGCTGCGGGGCGCCAAGGCGACCGACAGGTACATATTCTCGGGCAGGGAGAAGGCCAGGGCGGCGTGGAGCCCCGAGTTCACCTTCCACGGGTTCCGCTACGCCGAGGTCACGGGCGTGAAGGCGGAGGAGCTGACCACGGACAACCTGTCGGCGCTGGTGCTGCACTCGGACATGCGGCGCACGGGGCACTTCAGCTGCTCGCACGAGCTCATCACCAAGCTGCACGACAACGTCGTGTGGGGGATGCGCGGCAACTTCCTGTCGGTGCCGACCGACTGCCCGCAGCGCGACGAGCGGCTGGGCTGGACGGGCGACATCCAGGTCTTCTCGCCGACGGCGTCGTTTGTCTACGACAGCGCGGGCCTGCTGGCCAACTGGCTGCGCGACCTGTCGCTCGACCAGGCCGACAACGGCGGCGTGGTGCCGTGCGTGGTGCCCGACGTGCTCAAGGGCTACTCGCCGCAGGACGCCATGCCCGAGGCCGTGTGGGACGACGCGGCGGTGCTGGTGCCGTGGACCGTCTACGAGTGGTCGGGCGACGCCGCCGTGCTGCGGCGCCAGTGGGCCAGCATGCGCGCCCACGTCGACGCGAGCATCAACCGCGGCCCCGACGGCCTGTGGGACGAGGACAACTTCCAGTTCGGCGACTGGCTGGACCCCAACGCGCCCGCCGAGCAGGCCGACTTTGCGCGCACCGACGGCACCATGGTCGCCGACGCGTACCTCGTGCGCGTCACCGAGGTCATGGCGCGGGCGGCCGTCGTCGTGGGCGACGCGGCGGCGGCGGCGCGGTACGGCGGCGAGCACGAGTCCCTGCGGCGCCGGTTCCGCGACAAGTACGTCGCGCCGGGCGGGCTGGTGGTGGGCGACGCGCAGACGGCGCTGGCGCTGGCGATCGTGTTTGGCCTGCTGGAAGAGGACGAGCACGACGACGGGGCGAAGCGGGCGGTCGCGGGCCGCCGGCTGGCGCGGCTGGCGCGCAAGGGCGGGCTGCTGGTGGCGACGGGGTTCGCGGGGACGCCGGTGGTGCTGCAGGCGCTGGCGCGGTCGGGCAGCCTGGACCTCGCGTACGGGATGCTCACGCAGACGGGCTGCCCGTCGTTCCTGTACCCCGTGACCATGGGCGCGACGACCATCTGGGAGCGCTGGGACAGCATGCTGCCCGACGGCAGCATCAACCCGGGCAGCATGACGAGCTTCAACCACTACGCGCTCGGCAGCGTCGCCAGCTTCCTGCACGGCGTCGTCGGCGGCATCAGCCCCATCGCGCCCGGCTGGAAGACGTTCCTCGTGCGGCCCCGGCCCGGAGGCGGCCTGACGTTTGCCGAGGTCAGGTATGACGGCCCGTACGGCACTGTCGGCGTGCGGTGGGAGGTGGGCGACGCGGCTGGGGCTGATGATGAGGGCGTGCTGGATGGGGACAGGGCTGGGGACGACGGGGCGCGGGGCCAGAGCACGACGAGGGCGGCGTTTCGGCTCAGGCTGGAGGTGCCGCCCAACTCGAGGGCGCTCGTGCTGTTGCCCGGGCAGGGGGAGGACGACGGGGAGTGGGTCGGCAGCGGGGTCCACGAGCGAGCAGGCCTGATCCTGACGTAGAAACTCCGCTGTCGGCTGGACTGAAAAGAAAGTTGGGTGCGTCTGTGGTCAGTGTCTGGGTCTGGTGGTGATGCTCAAAGGAAAGCAAAGGCTGATGATGTGATGAGACGAGGCCTGAGAACACAAGTGCGTTATGTGGCTGGAGCTATAACAGGACGGCGATGACCGAGAACATCTTTATGTGGTCCCGCATGGGTCTATTGGCCGTCTCTGACTTGTTCGCACTGAGGACAAAGCACTCTCGGAAGGGCGGCGTGTGCTGGGGAAGTGGACTGTGTGTATAACTACTCGCTGTTACTGTTACTGTTACTGTTACTGTGACGGGGTGACCATGGCTGAGAATGATTACCATGACGAAGGGTTTGGCCATGTCTGGGACCAGGTTTGGGAATAAAGATGAAATTGACCGGGAATATGACAACTCATAGGTGACACGATCAAAAGAAAAGAAGAAGAAAAGGACACCCAGGACCAACGCCAGATACGGGAATAGATACAAACAAGATGCTAGTCTAGTCTACATACATTGCATCGTGCATCGTGCATCGTGCATCGTGCATCGTGCATCGTGCATCGGTAGTCTTCATCTGGGTACCTAGGTAGGTAGCATTTGGGGCCAGGTACGGGTGACCCAAAAACCCGGCAGCTTGGGTCCTGAGGGCCGGGGGGGACAGGTGCACTCTGCATGAAATGGGACACGGGAACGGGAGGTGGAGCCGGCAGCACCATGCCATGTGCTGTGCATGTGGTGAGAGAAGGGAAGGGAAGGGTGAGGTGTGAGAGAAAGTGTGTGTGTATGAGCGCGTTAGGTGACGTGAAACCTTGACAGGAGGGGGAGTGGGGTGGGGTGGTGGTGGGGGGGGGGGGGGTTGTTCAGGGGGCCCACAGCACATCAAGTCCAGCCCGTCAGTGCTGCAGCAGACCTGTCCAGTCAGTCCGTCAGTCAGTCACCTTCGGCCTAGGCGAACACCCAGACTCCCCCTACCAGGCCCTGCTCAACCCTGGAACCTGAACCTGAACCTGAACCTGGACCTGAACTTCTGGGGACCCAGATCCGGACGGCCGCTGGGTCAATTTCAGGATCGTCACCAAAACGGGACTGGGCTGGGATTTGTCAATCTCAATTCTCATCTCGTTTTTCCGATTTCACTTTCAAACCACCACCACCCTACCCTCACCTTACGCTCACCTCGCGTCGCGCCCAACCCAACCACACCACACTGCACACCCAGCGCAGCATAAAAAAACCCTCCAACTCGACATAACATAACATTGACCTGAACCCCCCACCCCAACACCCCTGCCCGACCTGATATGTCCGTTGTCTTGGCACGGAGGCACGGGGTTATGACTTTTGTGATATAGACTTTTCTTCGTCTCTTGCTTCTTTTCTTGTCCTGGTTTTCTCTTTCCTTATCCGGCTCTCTGCCTGACTACTTGTCCCAACCGAGATAGAGAGAGAGACGAATCCAGCTGTCCTCCCCGAGCCAGCGCGACCGAACATCCGATCTTCCTCTCCTCCAACACTGAACGAGGCTCACTCACTCACCGTCGCCCTCAATTTCTCGCCTCTTTCTCTCTCTCTCCTTCTCTCTGTCTCTGTCTCTGTCTCTCTTTCTCTCTCTCTACCTCTCTCTCTCTCTCTCTATTCTCCCATCTGCTGCCATCTCTCCCTGCCGCTCTCTACCGGCCTATATCTATCAACCACGACATCGTCATTATCTCGATACCTCGGCACTTTTCCATACTTGGCAGCCTAAAGTTTTCCCACACGCCAATCAACTGACTCATCAGTCAACGAACTTGTCTTGTCAACGACAACCAAAAATTAATTGCTCAGTTGCACCTTTCTCCCTCACGCACCTTTCTCGCTCCCTAGTTATTTGTAATCACAGTCGCCATTTTCAAAATGGCCTTGTCCAACATGTCCAACGAGGAATGGGAGGAAATCGCCCAGACCATCCCCAGCAAAGACGATGCCTTCATCCAGAAATACATGACAGGCCGCGAGGCCCTCATAGCAGAGGAGAAGAAACAACGAAGTGGTATGTCAAGGAGGAAGCCAAAACATTGCCCCGCCGCTAGCCGCTACCTTGCACATCCCAACCCCTGACCAGCTCATCCCTCCTGGAGAATCTAAAACCCCCAGTCTAACCTCCTTGACCAGACCACTCCTTCCGGCAGAACCTGTCGCCGATCGCGCAAAAGGCATGCCGGATCGTGGAAAAGATCCGCGAGGAGGAGCAGCGCACCCTGTGGACGCCCGAGTACGAGGACCGGCTGGCGGTGCGCGAGGGCTGCACCATGCACAGCGGCATGATGTTCACCCTCGCAAAGGGCCTGATGGAGCGCACCAAGCTGTGGCGCATCGTGCGCCGCATGCCAAAGGGCTCCATCCTGCACGCCCACCTCGACGCCATCGTCGAGCTCGACTACGTCTTTGACACCCTGCTGGCCGAGCCCGGCATGCACATCTCGGCCCCGGACGCGCGCCTCGGCTCCCGCGCCGCGAGGGCCGACGCCGTCGTCAACTTCCGCTTCTTCAAGAACCCCCGGAACCCGGAAATGTCCATCTGGGACGACGCCTCGTACCGCCCGGGCGAGTTCGTGCCCCTCGCAATCGCCGCCGAGACTTTCCCCGACGGCGGCCGCGACGGCTGGATCCGCTGGATGAAGAGCAAGACCACCATCTCCGAGACGGACGCCGTCGAGCAGCACCACGGTGTCGACCACGTGTGGAGGAAGTTCTCCAAGTGCTTTGTCATCATGGGCACTGTCATCCATTACGAGCCCATCTTCAGGAAGTTCCTCAGGAGAATGATGAAGCAGTATTACGAGGATGGCGTCTACTGGGGAGAGATAAGGTGGGTGGTGTTTGATGTTCCCTCTCTCTCATATCTTACGTTCTATGCCCTACGCCTTGTTTTCTTCTTTTCGCGTCATTGCTCACAATAAAACACAGATTCACCTGGCCGCTCAACTACTACCGCCTCGGCCAGGAAGTCCCCGAGTCCGACTACAGCCACATGTTCACAGTCATCGACGAGGAGATCAAGGCGTTCCAGGCGTCGCCCGAGGGCCGCGGGTTCTGGGGCCTGCGCATGATCTGGACGTCGCTGAGGATCTGGGACAAGAAGTCGATCGTGCAGAACATGGACCACGCCATCACGACCAAGCTCGAGTTCCCGCACCTGCTGTCCGGGTTCGACCTGGTGGGCCAGGAGGACCTGGGCCGGCCGCTGACGGACGTGCTGCCGGAGCTCTTCTGGTTCCGCAAGCAGCTGGCCGAGGAGGGCCTCGCCGAGGGCGCGATGCCCTTCTTCTTCCACGCGGGCGAGACGCTGGGCGACGGCACGGCGACGGACCAGAACCTGTTCGACGCGGTGCTGCTGGGCACGCGGCGCATCGGGCACGGCTTCAGCCTGTACAAGCACCCGCTGCTCGCCGACCTCGTCAAGGAGCGGCGCATCCTCATCGAGTCGTGCCCCATCTCCAACGAGGTGCTCCGCCTCTGCGGCAGCATCATGAGCCACCCGCTGCCGGCGCTGCTCGCCCGCGGCGTCCCCTGCGCCCTCAGCAACGACGACCCGGCCATGCTGGGCCAGGACACGGCCGGCATGACGCACGACTTCTGGCAGGCGCTGCAGGGCTGGGAGAACCTGGGGCTGGCCGGCCTCGGCAGCCTCGCCGAGAACTCGGTGCGCTGGAGCTGCTTCGAGGACCAGACGCCCGACGAGTGGGCCCGCGGCGTCAACGAGGCCAGCCTCGGCTCCGGCGTCAAGGCCGCCAGGCTCAAGGAGTGGGAGGTGCTGTGGGAGAAGTTCTGCCTGTGGGTTTGTGACGAGTATGGTGACGAGTACGGCGACGAGTAGTGTCGGGAGGAAAGTGAGTGTGAGTGCGACAGGGGAGATCGAGGCCGAGAGAGAAAGAGAGAGAGAAGGAGAAAGAGACGGACGATACCCAGCCGAGGCCGGGGTGTTTGACTGAGAACGGGGGTTGGACAGGCTCTGGAGATTGCCCCTCTGAAGAAGGCTCCGGCTCAAGCCAGCGGCTGCGACCTGCATGGACCACAAGATCGCAAAGTGAGGCTCGCCAGCCCTGAACCCCCCTGTCTGTCCGATCTGAGTCTTGTGTGTCCGAGGACAACCAAGCGGCCACTGTGCCGTGGATGAAACCTTGATTTCGCTCGTCAATGGACAGATGGGGCAAGGAGGGTGTGTGTTTGTGTGTGTGTGTGTGCGCGCGCACACACACATATCACAAAAGCCCGGGACTCCGGAAGGAAGCAATGGGAGATGGAGAGTGGGGAGGGGGTCTGAGGGTGAAGAGGGTCCAGCGCCCACCCGGATGTCATGGCACCCAGGCGATGATAATTCTGCATAGAGGGTGGTGGATGAGGGTTGCGTTGCATTCAACATCTTTTTTTTTTTTGGGGGGGGGGATGGTTTGGTGTGTCACGTCAAAAGCTGACATTGCTGCTGCTGCTGACTGTGCAGCGCTGAAAAAGGGAATGGGCAAGGCAAGGGCAAGGGCAAGGCCCTTTGGCATGACTGGGCCTCTTTTTTTTCTAAAACCTTTTTTTCTTTCTTCTTCCTTTCCAGGCGTCTCTTGTCTCTCATGGGCTTTGCATAGGCAATGGCATTAAGAAGACGAAAAGGGAGGGAGACAGCCTTCTCACAGGCTGGGGGGGGGGGGGAAGGGGTATTTTTTTTTTGATTAGATGGACCAGGCTCAACCCCGACGTCGGATCACATATAGGTAGGTAGGTACACATACACATATACATAGGTAGGTATATTAGAGAGGGCAATCCCCGGCGACGCAGGGAGGCTAAGGGATTGGAAGGGAAAGCACGGGAAAAGGGGAATGGAGTGGAATGGAAGGGAAGGGAAGGGAAGCATTGATACACCATCTTCAGATATTCTTTTCTGGTATCGAATAGTATTGACTCGAGAGTCGTGAGCACGACATATGTGTGAGTGAGTGTGTGAGTGGGTGTGCCGTCCCAAAGTGTGACCGAGCGAGGAGAGGCAGAGAGCCTCATTTGGGGGAAAGAACAGGCGGGGGGATCTTGGGCTTACTTATTACGCCCTTGTCAGCAGGCACGTCGCCCCCCCCCCCCCCCCAAAAAAAAAAAAAAACCAGAAGGAGCCGCGCGGGCTCTGCGGGATGCTGCGCTTAGAAAAAAAATAAAAAAAGGGGGGGGGGCAGCAACACCCTGCGTGCTTGCTTTTCCAGTTAGTATCTACAGTAGGGCAGGCAGGGCTGCTGCCGCACGCCGAGCCCTATGCGCAAGTCAGAAAGAAAAAAAACCCCCTGTCTTACGACGTCCCGTCCCGTTCTTAAGAAGATTAGGCAGACGGGCGACGAGGACACCGACGCCGCAAACGTCCTCGACCTTATCGACCGCACAAACAAGCTGGCTTCCGTCTTCCGGGCCATATTGTTAACTGGCAGTCGCGTTGGAGGCTAGCGTGACAAGCCCATAAGGCTTCGTCACCCGCTGACCTGATCACGATAGAATCCTAGACTGAACAACACCAGAGAATACAACCAATTGCTACCACACACACGTACGTACGTGAAGACCTACCAACACATATGCCTCCTTATCGAGTCCGATCACGCCACACCTGCCGACACCGACGCCTGGGTCCATAAGGCCACCTGGGCCCATATCGATAAACTGCACCTGCGCATCGAGCCGACAAGTAGAAGGATAGCATTACCGACGTCAAAGTCCTCGAGAGGCGCTATCACGAGAGGCTGGTGGCCAATAGGGACCCCTTGGCAGACAAGCCCCCGACGCTCAAGGGCCTCTCTTTTCTGCCACCCGACTTCGTTTATCCCTTCGGCCCAAGGCGCCCCTCGAGGAGCAGGCCAAGATGGGCGACGAGCACGACAAGACATTCCAGCCCTGGAGAATTCCAGGGACGACAACTACGCCGGGCCCTGCTGTGACAATAATGGGCTCTATAAGCTGCTCGGCGCGCACGCGAGCTTCAAGGAATCGGAACGCGAAACGCGAAATCTTCAAGCTCTACAAGAAGCTCGCCCTCGAGAGCCATCCCGACAGGCACCCAGGCGACACTGTCGGCAGTCACGTTGGGGGACTGGCACGTGACGTGACGGGCCTCTTAAGGCTCGTCACCAGCTAGCCCTACCTCGATAGATCCTAGACAACAACAACAACCCAGAATACACCCATTTGCTACACACCAACGTACGTACGTTAAGACCTACCAACAGACACGGACGAGCAGAGGGCCGCGAGGACGGAACTTCAAAAAAAAAAAAGGGCGACGTGCTTGCTTTGCTAGTCAGTAGTCTACCACGGGGCAGGCAGGGCTGCTGCCGTACGCTAAGCCCTACGCGCAAGTAGGAGGGGGGAATAAAGAAAGAAAAAAAGAAAAAGAGAAAAAGAGAAAAAGAGAAAAAGAGAAAAAGAGAAAAAGAGAAAAAGAGAAAAAGAGAAAAAGAGAAAAAGAGAAAAAGAGAAAAAGAGAAAGAAAGAATTAAGATAGAAAAAAAAAGGGAAAAAAAGAAAAAAAAAAGGGAAAGAAAGATAAAAAAAAAGGGAAAGAAAGAAAAAAAAAGGGAAAGAAAGATAAAAAAAAAGGGAAAGAAAGATAAAAAAAAAGGGAAAGAAAGATAAAAAAAAAAGGGAAAGAAAGATAAAAAAAAAGGGAAAGAAAGAAAAAAAGGAAGAAAGAAAGAAAAAAAAAAAAGGGAAAGAAAGATAAAAAAAAAGGGAAAGAAAGAAAAAAAGGAAGAAAAAATAAAGAGGAAGAAAAAAAAGAGGAAGAAAAAAAAACGATATCCCGTCCTATTCTCCCAGCGTGCTGGGGCTGGATGGATCTAATCCTTTTGTCAGTTTATTATCATGCTGCTTGCTGCTGTAGGCTTGCTGCAGGTGCAGGTGCACATGCAGGCAGGCAGGCAGGCAGGCAGGCAGGTGGGCGGGCGGGCAGCCCCTCGGCAGCTAAGAACCCTTTTCTTTTCTATCTTTAGATCCGACAAAGTGTGGTTTTTGCCCTGCATTGACACACACACCCCTTGGTTTCTTGTCACACACAGTACTATGTAGTGCGTGGAGATTGTTAGACTGCACAAGTCCTACTGATCAGTTGGTTACAGCAGCAGAAGACAGGCAGGGCCGGACATGCTGCAGGTACATATTGTAGGTAGATGCGTATTATGTAGGTGTCCTGTGTGTGTGTGTGTGTCACTCATTCGCTCACTTACACCCCCCCCCTAAATCCGCAGGGCAACAAGGTTTGGTCCGTTTCGGTTGGTGGATGGCTTGCTTGGATTGGCTCGCAAATCATCAAATGGGATCGACGGATGCCATCCTACTCTTCAATCTTTTATATCATTTCCGTTTTCCGACTGTGAGCAAATCCCGCAGGCAGGCTTTTTCTGATTCGATGACTTGCAGATGTCTTCCCCCCCCAGGGCTGAGTAGGTGCTGTTTTTTCTCACCCGGAGAAAGGATCCAATATTCCTCTTCGGAACGTAATATGCCCGAAACCAGGAGGAGGAGCACCTCATGAAAGGCTCCTCGGGATTATTCCTTCCTTCGTCCGGGATGGATGTGCTGCCGTTTCCGAGGATGACGCACGCGCTTGGCCGCCGTCTTTGGGCTGAGGCTCCTGCCACGAGGTCCTGAGAACCGACCTCAAACCCCCACTTTCCCCCCCTTGTATTTACTTGGGGGACTGCAGGGAATAGCCGCAAATACCATGGACCTGCATCTACGCGAGCTTGTGGGGGCTCTTGGGTGGCCGGCACGTTCGGGGTTTTGTTCAGATGAACGCCGATCATGCCAGGGGCGCAGAGGGTTTTGTTGCGCAAGGCCTGAAGGGACAAAAGTTCCAAGATGTTTACGCATGGCGTGTGTTTCAAAGTTTCGAGCTTCGGAGATTACATTGTATGTATGTTCGCTGCTCAATATTATACATAACTACTACACAATTTGGAAGTCATCAATGCTCACCACTTGCCTGCGACCTTTGAATGGAGTCGAGTCATGTTCGAGATACAGTACTGCACTGTGAAGATCTCGTCCTATAAATATCCGAGTTTACAATGCCCAAGTATCCATGTGGTGATGTGTATCACAGGGCCAATGCAAAAATGTGCACATATAGCCGGGCGCCCGTAGAGCTAAGGCTGGGATACTATGTAGTGAGCGATGAGAGATACCTACGAGGGAACAAATGCAAGTCTGCTGCAGAATGACTTCTGGAGTCTTGCAGCCGTCTGTTGCCTTGTAATTTACCCAGACATATCTATGGACCATGGATACACACCCTCTACTTCCCACGCCTCAGAGTAATTGAAGAACCGATACATGCGCTCCTCGTGCAGAGGGGTGAACTCGTTGATACTATATTGTAGAGGACAATCAGTATGAATGTGCCTGTCAGGCTGTATGTATCCAAACAAGTAAACAAAATATAGAAAAGGCCAGAAAATAAAATCGCAACACATATTAAGCATGACTAGCATAATCCATATAATTATGCACAGGATCCAACCCAGGCTGGTCAGGGCACGAGTCCTGCGCCGCACGACACCCAAACAGTAGCGACACTGGTGGCAGGCGTGTCATCGACCAGGTCCCCCTCTCCCCCCAGCACAGTCGAGCCCCTCAAGCACGTGGAACAGCCCCAGCCAGCGGCCCACCTCGTGCGTGGCCCGTCTTTGCCCCCTTGTTGTCCGCCGGGTCCCACGGCACCGCCCCGGCCCTCCCTCCTCCCGCCCCGGCCCTCCCTCCTCCCGCCCCGGCCCTCCCTCCTCCCGCCCCGGGCATCATCCCCGGGCCGACGAAGCACCCGTCCCACACGGGCAGCGTCCTGTACTTCATGGTGTCGCGTTGTTGTCGAGGATGGCGTGGTTGTTCCAATGCGGCTGTCTCCAATGCGGCTGTCCATGGTGGCCGAGGTTGGGCGCATGGCAATGCTTTAAGAATATGCTGTCTGGAGAGAGGGGACAGCTTGCCCGCAGCTGTGTGCCGGGGCCAGCTGTGTGTGTGTGGTCGAAAGCGGAAGGTGACGGTGGTGATGGGGGGGGGGGGGTTCATGCGTGTCTGCACATGTGGAATCCGGGCCAAGGGGCTCCAAGGTTGGACTGGCCCGGTTGCAAGCCGGATGGTGGATCTCTGAAAACCCCCTGTCGAGATGTTCCGGGGAGGTCGACCGGTGTGCAATACGACCTATGTGGAGTTGAGCTGGTTCGTCTCCCAGATTCGAATACGATGGGAGGTCGCACGCGGTTGAGTCTTGGCCGGTCGGGGGATTGGGAAAATCATAGAACGGTAACTACCGTGTATACTCACCCGGGCGAGGGAAATAAAAGCTAGTATTCATTACAACCGTCCCGTAATCACAACAATAAAAATACATAATACATGCTTTTTGCATGCCGTGCCAGGCCATGACAGTGTCCATATCCCATGCTTTCCAACGCTATGCAATGCCGTCCGAATTAACTCACACACAGTCCAAATTATAAATATGTTGACACAAACAAACCACACACACACACACCCACAACCGCACAGAGAGAGATAGAGAGACAACAGAAAACGCCTGAGCCAACCCAGCCTCTCTCTCCCCTTCCCCCCTCCTTCAGTCTATCTCCATCACGGTGGACTGGAACTCGGGCGGGACCTGCTGGACCTGGACCTGGACCTGGACCTGAGCCTGAGGCTGGCCCCAGACCCGCCTCAACCAGGCGGCAAACCTCTCGGGCACGACGCCCGGGGCGGCCTCGTTGAGGTTGGGCCTGCCCCCGGGCGCGTACCGCCCGTCGGCCGTCGCCAGGAGCTGCTGGAGGTAGAGCCAGCGGCGCCAGTTGCTCGTGTCGATGGCGTAGCTGAGGTGCGCCTGGATCTCGCGGTACTCGTGCGTGATGAGGTCGAAGGGGACTGTTTTGGTAATATGCCCCGGTCAGTAAAAAAATATGTAAGTGCACCTGTTACTGTACTGCACTGTACTGTACTTTATACTGTACGCCTAGTCACTGTAAACAGGGCCAGGGGGGGAGGGGGCAACAGCCACAAGAAGAAGATGGAAAAGAACCATAACAACAACAACAACAATAACACGCACCTCCTCGCACGCTCATCGCCGTGCCGACAATATCCCTAACGCTCAGCTGGTCGCCGCGCATGCGGAACTCGCGCGGCCAGCTGCTCCAGGGCGAGTCGCCCATCTCGACGGCGGCGGCCACGAGGCGCGCGACGTCGTAGGCGGACGTCATGGACACGAGCGCCGCCTGGCCGCCGGCCCCGCGCTCGACAATCTCGGCCGTCGCGGCCCCGACGTCGGCGAGGTAGCCGCCCTGCCCGCCGAGGCCCTGCCCGCCGCCCATGTTGAGCATGCCCAGGCCGCCGGGGGCGAACCGCTCGTACAGCACGCCGCACGAGAAGACGGTGAAGCTCATGGCGTGGCGGGTGGTGCCGCTGGGTGGCTGCTGCTGCTGCTGATGGGGTTGATTTTGCCGGGGTAGCGGCTGAGGCTGCTGTGATGATTGTTGTGGTGGTGACGATGGTGATGATGATGAAGAAGAAGAAGAAGATGATGATGATGCAGCCAGCTCCTCGAGCAGGGCCAGCGCCGCCGCCGAGCCGCGGTCGAGCGGATCGCTGGTCGGCGGCGGGCGTCGCGCGAGGGCGCCCTCGAACTCGGAGGGCACAAATGTGCGGACGCGCGCGCGGTGCGCCGCCTGGATGAGGTGGAGCTGCGACTGCCCCGGCACCGTGGATATGACCAGGTCGACGCCGCGCAGCGCGTAGGTCAGGCCGCCGACGTCGGCAAAGTCGACCACCGCCGCCTGCGCCCCCAGGGCTTCGAACTCTTGGTGTTCCTGTAAAGGGGGGACGCGCCCTTGTTGTCAGCATGGTTATTCATCATTGTTGTGGTCATTGTTGATTTGACCGGGGGCCAAGGCTGGGAGAGAAGAGAAAGAAGAAAAAAAAGGGAGGGGAAAAAGGGTTCGGACAGGGTGATAGATCGAAGCAGCTGCTTGCTTACCCTCGTGGAGAGAATAAGAACGGCATTGGCGGTCTGGGTTATCTCGCCGGCTAGAATGTAGGCAAGACCGCCTCCGCCGGCGATTGCTATTCTCATCATCGTCTTTTCTCTTTTTTATAATATGTCTGTTTATGTCAACCTGCCCGGGCTCACCCCATTTTGCCCAGGATCCAGGGGGACAAAAAAAATATTAAATAAGAGAGGGCCCGTTTGTTGATAAGAAATCCTGATCCGCTATGTATCCTTAATCCTTGGGAGTGAGGGTGAGGTGTGAGGCTCGGCCCTCGCGGGTTCTTTTGCTGCCTCCCACGAGTGCCTAGAAAGGGGGGGTGTGTGTGTGGAAACTTTTGTTTGAGAAAAAGGATGGGGCAGAATAGAAGAAGGTCTTCTCCTCCCCCAACCCGGTGGCACCGAGTTGGCGAATAACGTCCACGGGGGGGCAGAGCCTGCTCGGGAGCAGACCACCCATGTTGCAATAAAGTGATCTACCTGAGTCAGGGGTTGCGGACGCCGTGACTGGCTGGGACAGAGGGATGGGAAAAAGGCCAGTGGCCGGTGTGTGGTCATAGGGTAGGGGGAAAGGAAATTTGGTACCCTCCCCCCCAAGGCCGGCGTGGTGGGAGGAGGAGGAGGAGAAGGAGCGTGTGTGCCCGTGGGTGTGTGGGTGGGCAGGGCAAAAGAAAAGGTACCGCTGTGCTTGCTGTCCTGGTATTTCAGCACTAGGGAACGGGACTCCATGTGGACCTCATGCATGGACCCCCGGGCTGTCTGGCTCCCTGACACCACAGGTCGATATACGTATACAGTACGTAAATACATCAATACATATGTGAGTATCTACTCAAGACAGGGGCAACCACGGGCGAGATGCGAGACAGTGGACACGAGCTGGTATGCAGCTGGTACGGTACAGCAGCTGCAGCAAGAAGAAGAAGCGACACAGCAAAAGAGCAGCACATGAGGGATGACGGGAACTGGAAGCTGGCACAGCCGGGGCCCCGTAGGGCTGAGAGTAGCCCACCGAGCAGGCGGCCGGCTTGCAGGTTCCCGCATCGCGCCCACATGTCTCGGCAGTCTGCTAGGACCCAATAGATGGCCGCCCTCGAACGGTTTTTTTTTCTTCCCCTGCCGAGGACCAGGTAGGTCTCTCTCTGTGTATGTGTGTGAACGTCCGTGAACACGTGTGAGAGAGAGAGAGAGAGAGAGAGAGAGAAAGAAAGAGAATGTGCCACCGGGCTGGCCTCATCCCGGGGACCACCGGCAGGAGCCTTGATCACTCAGCAGGCCAGATGCCAGACCCAAGGCCAGCCGATAAGACAGACAGACAGACAGACAGACATTGGGTTCCCTCAGACAGTAGCGTCCTGGTGCCTGAGGGCCCGGGACAAAGCCAAACACAGTCTCTAGCTGACGGGGGACCTCAAACCCCCAATCCAGGCTATCAACCCGGCGAACGTCACTCGACCGCAGGAGACCCCGGGAACGTAAGCAATGTCAGCAAGGGCAACCCTCCCGATCCACCTCGGTATGCCATCTGCATGCACACTGAGCTGACTGGGTCGCACGAGGTAGCAGAGAGAAGAGTGACAGTGGGGAGTGAGACGTGGGGTAGGGATAGACAGGCCAGCCCACAATGCACCCACGCCAGCCATCCATCCATCCAGCCAGCCGCGTCTGATGGGCTGACTACACGGCGCTGCCAGCCAGGCCAACTCGAACGGCAGATCGAGAAGGAGAAGAAAAATGGAGCTAGTAGGCAGGGGAACGAGCTGCGAAAAGAGAGAGGGAAAAAAAAAGAGTGTCTGTCTGATTGTGATGTTGCAGGGGAGGAGCAGTGAGGAATGCCTTGTCTGGCAGCCTATTTGTCTTATCTGCGCTCCTCCTGCTCCTCCTCCTCTCCCACTCCTCGCATGCAAGCGACACGAGAAGAGTAGGGAGGCAGCAGCCCTGGGCGCCGAGGGGGAACCAGGTGCGTGGATGACGAAACAATTGGGTGTGTGTGGAAGGATGACGGGGGAACAACTCATGGAAGGCCGATAGGATGCGGAAACGACCGACACAACGCTGGGGAACAGAGTCACATCGCGTGGGCGGTCCCCCGTTGAGCCGGTTCGGTCCTCATAACCCGGTTGGTGCATGTGCGGCGTGGTGGGGGGGGGGGGAGGGGGAAGAGAGAGGGGAGGGGGTGTCGGGAAAGAAGAAAATACAATACAGCATATCCTTCCAGGGATGAATGAGATGGGTCAACCGGCCAGAAGGAAGACGGAAACAAAGGGGGAAAAGAGAGATGGACAGAAAGGACAGACAGACAGACAGACAGGCAGCTGAACAACGCTCGGCCTGTCTCTCTTCCTTGGTGCGTGCTGTGCCTCGAGAGAAAGTTTTCCAACATGCACGCCGAACAGAAACGAGGCTCTGGTCCCGCGCCATTGGAGGGGGGCCCGGATGCATTGCCCAGGTGGCCCCGCATGCAAGCTGTCCAGGCTTCCTTACCACCGGTTCAGCCCTAATCTTGCAAAAGTGTGCAAGATGTAACCTTGATCTGGCACCATGGCAAGCTTGCAAGCAGGTTTGGGGGCCGTTTAGGGGCCAATGAGCCCTCGAGAGGGGGGGGGCAAGACTTGGGTGATTGATGGACAGTCCGACGGCAAGGTTCAAACAAAATCATCCCATGTCTCTTCGCTTATCGCCAATCGTCTGAAGTCATGAGGGGACAGGGGTTGGGGAGAGAGAGAGAGGGAGGGGCAAAACGTCAACTGGTCTTTTCCCGTGTGGCTTGAGACAGTGCAAAGTCGTTGAGGATCCTGCCGATGCTTACTGTGTTCGTGTGGCCATGCTGTGGCGTTTGATTTAGACTGCGCAGCCGGAGGCCGTGGCCCGTGGCTGAACAACGTTGGACATTGTCTAGACTATCAACCCGGATGGACCAAAACGACAATAGATAGACTACCGGTACCTATGTAGACTCCAGTGCACTACTTAGTACTTTTGCACCATCCATCATCATCCATCCCGCACCGGTCTACTAGCCGTCTGAATTGCTTTCGTATCCCCTATTTGGCGCTATACGAATCTACGATTGGGAATATAGTCTGGCTAGGTAGCCTGCCGAGGGCGAAAACCAGATCCCCCTCGGCAGGCTGGGCTGGAGCGGCCAGGCGTGGGATTGCGTGGGCTTTTTTGCAGGTTCCGAACATGAAGAGGATCGAACCCGCATGCGAGGTTGATGACTGAGACGGCCGATCCTCAGCCCTACGAACGGGAAGCAAGGGTGCAAATCCCATCTCGGCCCTTGAGAGTGTGTGTGCGCACATGTGGACAGACAAGCCCCGATCCCCCAAGGGCCTGGGGGTTACCGGCATTTTACTAATATACCACAACAGTTCCACAGACCCGCACGCAAAGCATGCCAATCAGACGTATGTAGTAGAATACGTCGCCCAGCATTGGCCGACAAATACACAAACACAACGACATGGCTGGCGCGTCGTCGTTTCATCGCCGTGGATATTGCCTCATGCCTTCTGATGTCTCACCTGCCTGCGATGGCGCTGCTAGTCAGCCGGGTGGCGGCTTACGCCTACGGATCCTACCACAACGGCGCGTGAGAGAACACACTGGGGCAGATGACCATGCATGGATCAAGAAGGAAATGCTCCGGAATTCAATTTGGAATCTTACATCAACAACAAAAAGAAAAGGACAGTATTTGTATCACCGATACATGCTCGGGTTTCCGAGTCGTGCCACATGCAGCATCCCAAGTAACTATCTACACTAAAGATCTAATATTTATGCAACTTTCCGTTGGAGCAATCGGGGAAGGACTGTACATTTGCAGGCCGAAGCGCACCCACAAGGCCCAAAGAAAAGATTAAAATTAAAAAAAAAATTGCAGTGTCTCGATATCAGGGTGTAGGGTGTAATAGGCAGAGTGACGGGCCTAGAAGGGTAACTATATTAAACCTAAAGGACTAAATTCTAGTTCTAGAGCTTTTACTGCTTTAAAGCCGCTATATAGCCGAATAAAGTGGGCTATATATAGGCCTTATTCGTTATTATAATATTTAACTCTAATAGGTTACCCTCCCTTTTTAAGCTATATCCCTATAGCTTCGCTGCTTCTATACTGCTTTAGCGCTACTTTTATAGCTTTGCTGCTTTTATAGCTTTACTACTTCTACAGCTTTACTGCTTCCACAGCTTCGCTACTTTCACACTGCTTCGGTATAGAAAAATTAAGGCGTAAAAAATTAGATGCAAAAATCAAAACTAAGGGTTTTTCGGCCCCCTCTTTAAGGCCGTGCCCTCACGGCTATATAAAAAAAAAATCTTTTAATAAGAATCGAACTTAAAATCTTTATAAGACTTCTTATAAAGATTAAAGATTTACGCACCTATTTTTAAAGGGTACGCACCCTAATAACTAAGTAAACAGCCTAAAATACCTAAAAGTTAAGTATATTTAACAACCTTAAATTAAAGCCTTTTTCTTAAAAATTTTTTTAAGGCCGGTAAGGTAAAGGGGCTAAGCCTTAAAGCGTAATAAAGAGCTATAAATAGAGCTAATAAATATAACGTAAGCTTAAAGGATTAACCCGCCTTTTTTATATTCCTTAAAAGTTATAAAAATATAAGTACTTATTTAAGAAATAGTATAATTTAATTAGTCCTTTTAAATATAAGGTTAAAAAACTTATAATTATATATTTTTTAAACTAAATTTTATTTAATTATATTATATTTTTATAATTAAGCTTTATTTCTTTAATTTATTTAAATAAAAGGTAAACCTTTTTAAAAAAGCGTATTAAATTTATAACCTTTTATTCTTTCTTCGGCTTATTATTTATTATTGCTTTATAGGCAATAAATTTCTTTATTTCTTTAAAATAAATCTTATATATCTTTAAGGTAATAATAAATATATTTATTTACTTAAATAGGGAAGGTTTTTTATTTTTACACTCTTTTACTTTAATAAGAAAACTTTTTATTTAGGTAAAGATTTATTTATTATATTTAAAGTTTATTTCTATAGCTATAAAGCTATTAGATTTATATATCTAGAACTATACTTAGCAATAGAATATAATGGCCTTAACTAGGTCTTAAATGCGTATAAGTAATAGTTTAAGCTTAATTAGCAGTTATTTCGGTTTTATATAGCAGGTTAAATAATTACTTTCGAGTGGTTTTACAATATAGCGGAATAAGGTTATATCGCTTAGTTTTGCTAAATAGGTATATATTTAAGCAGAGCTAGAATCTTAGTTAGGGTAATAGCGGCTTTTTAATATCGCCTATTTCGAGCAACTTAAAGGCCTAAGTTATATAGCGATAACATTTTCGTATAATGCTTAACGGCGTTAAACTAGCTTGCGGCCTATAATAGCTTTAACCTCGACGGGCTAATAGGTATATTAACCAGTACCGGCTCCTCCTTATCCGTTATAATAGTATATATATAATAACGAGCTAATAGTGGAATTAGAGCTTATTAAAAATACCGGCGTAAATAGGCGCAGCTTAATGCTACAGCTATTAGCGCAGAATAGCGGCTTTTAATTATAGATAGGCTTATAAAAGCAGATTAATAAGTTACTATAAAAAGTTTTATATAGTAAAACCTACTATATTAATTTAAAAGATATATTATATCTTATCCTTCTTAAATATTTACTATTATTCTAGCTTAATAAGGGAACTTAAATAAATAAAATAATCGATAATTTAATTAGTTATAAGGGTTAAATTACTTAATATTAAGTATATACCCTTTAAAAATAGATATATAAATTTTTAATCTTTATTTATAAGTTATAATTTAAGTTTTAAATTTTAAGTTTTAAATTTTAAATTTTAAACTTAACACTTTATTAACTTAGCTATCTCGGCTTTAATATTATTCTAAAAAGGCGTTTATTTATATCTAGACTTTCAAAAAAAATTATTTAAATATAAAGTGATAAAGTATAACTTCCGCGCTATTTTTATATATTTATTATTTTCTCGCAACTTTTACTTTCGGGCATTAATCTTAACTCTATTATTATTTAATATAAAGCGGTAAGCTTCCTTATTAAGAATTTAAATAGCTATTTCGAAAAGCTTAACGGGATTTTTATTTACCGCTATAGCGCTACCTTTTTATAAATATAGCGTTTAAAATACTCTTTATTTACTATGGAAATGGCAGCAGTTAGCTGCAGTAGCTATGGCTAATTAGTTAGCCGTAGCCCCTCAGCTTAATAAATAATCCGGCCAAAACGCTTCCTTTAAACTAGCCTATAGCTATCGCCCTTCTAGCAATAGCTTTAACTTAATAATAACTAAGAACTATTACTAAATTAATCGAGTTATTTCTACCTACTGCTTTCTACTTTTATATATATATACCCCTAGGCCCTAAGCCTAACTAACACTAATTAGTAATTGCTTAGCAATCTCTAATAGTAAGGTTAAAGAGGCAAACCTTAATTATCGTCGATTAACATAAGCTAGTTAACCTAACAGGGTTCCGCCCTATACCCTTTAAGCAATAATCTTTACACTATAATCGAGGCGTTTCTAATTTTAATAACTTTAAGCCTACCTTTAAAAAATATTAAGATTAGCCGTTAACTACCGCTAATAACTATTATTAAATTCCTTTACTAAAAAAACCCCTAATAAAAACATTTATAGCCTTCGGTATACTCTATCGCGCTAGCTATCCCTATCGTTCTTAATTACTAATAAGCTTTTAATAATAAGGTATAAAAATCGTTTAAGCTATTTAAGCGTTAAGTTTAAAAAAGACAAATCGGTTAAGCTACTTAGCCGTTATAGCTAAAAAGGCAAATTACTTAAGCTACTTAAATATAAAATACCATTATCGACCTTCTTTCTATCCCTTATAATAATAACCCTTAATTAAGATACCTTTATTAATCTAATTTTAAAAACCGTTATAGCCTAAAGAAAGCAAATTATTTAAGCTGCTTAAGCGTAAAACATTATCGTCGACCTCCTCTTTATCTCTTATAATAATAAACCTTAATCGGGATACCTTTACTAATCTAGTTTTAAGACCTTAAGCCCTTATAAGTTATAAATTACAATACTATATAAAATACTATTATTAAAAACCTCTCTCGTAATATCCTTACCCTCTTATCCTCGCCCGTTATAACCGTAGCCCTTAAGCCCTTTTATATAAGCTATCGCGCGATTAATCTAAAAACCTTAAAACTGCTTAGAAAGTATTAATTAGCAGTAAATCAGGTTTTCCTTCCTTTCTTAACCTTTTTCTTAGCCTAAGCTAAGAAGAATGCCGTAATTAAAAGCGCCCTTTCCCTTTTTACTTATTTACCCTTACCCTTACCCTTACCTATACCTACACCCTTACCTACACCTATTACAACCGTAGCCTATTATATAATCGATCTAAAAACCTTAAAACTATTTAAAAAACCTTAATCGATAATAAATTAGATTTCCTCTTATAAATTATATAAAAAGTTAACCGGAAAAGCTATTAAGCTAACTTTTATTAAACGGCTTATAGCGCTTAAAACATATTTAAAATAATTTAGCTAATATTACCACCCAGTTTATCTTTACTATATTAATTTACCCTCTACCTATAAAACTGCTACTATTATATAACGTTTACTTAAATATTTTACTATATTTTATACTCTTTTTATATCTAATTTCTGCCCCCGTTAAACCTTAAGCTATAACCTATACAAGCTACTACGCAATCGATTAAAAAACCTTAAAATTACCTAAAAAGCTTTAATCGATAATAAACCAGGTTTTTCCCCCTATAGATTATATAGCAAGTTACCTAGGAAAGCCTATAAGTTAACTATTGCTAGGTAGGGTATACCGCTTAAAATATACTTAAAACACTTTAGCGGGCATTACCACCTATTTTATCTCTATTACATTAATTAACCCTCTATCTATAAAACTACTATTTCTATTTATATTTACTTAAAAACCTTTCTATAATTTACACTCTTTTTACACCCTAATTACATTTCCGTTACTTTCTTTCTCTTTTCTTAATACTATTACAATTACTATTATAATTAAAAAGAAAAAGCTCTTTAAAGAAATAACTTTACCGGTTAGTCTACATAGTAATAATATCCATTTACCAAAACCACTACCTACGGGTAAATAGTTCTTAAGCCGGTTATAAGCCGCAGTAGTAAATATTACAATATTCTTAACAAGGCAAAGCTATCGCAATAATCGCATTAGCTATTACTAAAAACTACCTACCAGCCAGTACCCGATTAGCAATTACCTTATAAACCTCTTTCAGCCCGATTATAAGCCCGACTATAAACCCGGCAATAAGCTAAACTGCAAGCCTAACCGCAAGCCTAATTATAAGGCCCCTTTAACCTACCTATCCCTTATATATTATAAAGAAAATATATTAGCCCTATAGCTACCATAATCTAAGTTATATATAATCGCAATTATAATCGCTCGAAATAAAGCTATCTACTGCTATAATAGGCGTAAGCTAATAGTACTGCCTATAATATAGCAAAAAGTTTAAGTTAAAGAATAAGCTAAAAACCTATATCGGCGCTAATTATAAAAAGGAATATACAGCATTACATAAAGCATTATATAAAGCCGCCTAAAAAGAAGACTATAAGCCCTATTAAGAAGACCTTAAAGGCCCCCGTTAAGAAGACCTTAAAGGCCCCCGTTAAGAAAACCTTAAAGGCCCCTATTAAAAAGACCTTAAAGGCCCCTATTAAGAAGACCTTAAAGGCCCCTATTAAGAAAATCTTAAAGGCCCCTACTAAGAAAACCTTAAAGCCCTTAATCGTAAAGCTTACTAAAAAGACCGTAAGCACCGTTATAATAAAGAAGATAAGGTATATATATAAAAGCTTAAGAAAACCTACCTAAAAGTTACCTATACCGGCTAAAAAGCTATAAACCCTACCCTCTTCAAGGCCGCTATAAACCCAGAAAAGAGTTTACTTAAAAAGATTACTATATACCTTGCCTGCAAGCTAAACTTGCTTTAGGCAAGTAAAGCGGTTAATAATAAGCTCCTCTCCTACTTTAAAGAAAACTTTAAGGGTTAAATTATCGAGATATTTAATATCGCTAAACGGTAATAAACTCGGGAATTAAAAATAATACTCCGAGAAAAAGGAGTCTATTTAGAAATTAACACCGGAAAAACTAAGGACCAGCTTTCCTAATTGCTTTCCCTTAATTAATACCCTAATTAGAAAAAAGCCGAACTCTAAGGTATAACGAGAATTAATAGATATTTATATTTCTTCTAATAATAGCAATAACTTCGATTCAGATAATAACTTTAATTCTAATAGCTATAGCAATAATAACTTTAATTCTAATAGCTATAATTCTAACTACCGATACCCTTACTATTAGTAGCCTAATAGCCCTTAATTAATCTATAGCCCTATTAATTATTTAGTTAATTACTTAACCAGCTATTAATTAGCCTGGATTGCTAGCTATCTGCTAGCTATTGCTAATATTTCGATATAACGGAAAAAACCTCGGAAATTACGTTTTTAGAGCCTATAGCAGTTACAGCTAAATTAGAAAACTGCTAGTATAAAAATGGCAGCAGTTAGCTATAGTAGCCGTAGCTAATTAGTTAGCCGCGGCCCCTCGGCTTAATAGATAATCCGGCCAAAACGCTTCCTTTAGACTAGCCTATAACTATTGCCTTTCTAGCGATAGCTTTAACCTAACAATAACTAAAAACCATTACCAAGTTAATCGAATCGTTTTTACCTACTACTTTCTACTTTTACATATACACACCCCTGGGCCCTAAGCCTAACTAACATTTACTTTATAGCTAATTAAGCTATAAAGGCTTTACCTTATAATTAACTACTTTATAATAACTATAAATTCTCTTAAATATTTACTTTTATACTACTTCTATATAGCTTCTATATAACACTTATACGGCTCCTATATATCTTAAATATAGCTTTATATCTTTAGCTTTATATTTTTTAGCTTTTTACTTTTACTTATATTTAATTAGCTATTAACTTTTATAGCGCTTTTACGCGGCTTTTATATATCTTAAACGCAGCTTTATATCTTTAGCTTTATATCTTTTAGCTTTTTACTTTTGCTTAGCATTTAATTAGCTTATTAACTTTTACTACTTAAAATAAGCCCGCCGGTTTACCTTTTAGTTAGGGTAAAGGTTTAAAATATTAGGGTATAGGGTGTAATAGGTAGAGTAATAGGCCTAGAAGGGTAATTATATTAAACTTAAAGGATTAAGTTTTAGTCCTAAAGCTCTCGCTGCTTTAAAGCCGCTATATAGCCGAATAAAGTGGGCTATATATAGGCCTTATTCGTTATCGTGATATTCGACTCTAACACTCGATCGCCTGTTCTTATAGCCTTTAAAGCAGGTCGACTTCCTGCTATTTGTTGTCGAAGGACAAGCCGGGAATGGTTAACCGACTTGAAGGTGATTTTAAACGTTGTACGCCAGAAACAATGCGACAAATGGCCAATCCTGGTGTATATAGTAGGGACCATGAGCAATCAGTAGATAATCACGAGATGAAGTGTCTAATACTAAGGTCAGAAAATCGCATTCCAATCTTGAAACAGCCTCTGGGAGGCATGTCAGTGGGAAGTGACTGCCCAAGTCGTCAATATATATATATATATATATATCGTTGACAGCCACGGCACGCTCTTCGCCCGCTACCCCTGCTCATCACAACGTTCAACTATTGTTGCATCGGCCACCTACCGCTAGTTATCGCAGCAGATTGTCTGATGCATGCCATGTCCTGTCTTGCGATTTCAATTCCGATCACGGAGGCGCAGCTGCGTCGACTTCGATGACCCTCTAAAGATATGCCGCTCAAGCACTTTTAGATGGTCTGCCCATGTTACAGTTCTCGCTGTACATGAAGGAACGCGTAATCTCTGTAATTCACGATTTGGTTTGACCTCAGTATATCCAACTTGTTTGCCTTTTTTTTTTTTTTTTGAACCGCTACGATGCGTACCTTGGATCTGCTTGGCGGTGTTCACAGCACTGCTTTCACGAACATTGCGGGGTCAACTCTATTTCCTCTATCCTCGTCGTATATAGTAATTGGCATTGAAATTATAATTTCAGCTGCTCCAATTCCAGGGTCATGACCAAGGAGCAGGTGCCACGGTTGCCGGCGTCAACGACGCGGCCAGCAACCTGGTCCTGAATAGCACCGTCAGTTACAAACGGCAATTTGTGCTTCGATAGATCCAGGGACGATCGAGACCCATTGATCTAGACGTATTTGCTGTGTTTATGGCCGGTGGCAAATATGACAAGTGCCCTTTGCCTTTTTTACCCTTCGAAGCTGGAAATGTAAGAGACAGTGACAATTGTTAGCGATTTTAACGTGGCATGAATTATCAGTGGAGGCGACTAAGCCGAGGAGGCGGATTAGTTGACAAACTTTTAGTTGGCCATTATCCAAATCTGAAACATGTTTGTCTTTGACTGCTACAGTACTGTTGAGTTGTCCGAGGATGACGAACATCTCGCATCAAAGCAGCCCGCCTATGAGCCAGAATTCGCACGCTAGAAGCACCGGTGCCAGATTGAAGAATTAACACAATATTTCTCTCATTTGAGACAAGATTGAACAAATCACTGCCACAATCTTGCCGCCCAACGACATGGAGATAGCATTGAATTGGACACAAGAGCCCCTTTATAGACACAATATGCCTTATCAATAATGATAGATTATAAAATATGTAACAAGATTTGGTCTTCTTATTTTTAAAAAAAATTAAAAGCATAAAAGGAAATCTGCAGGAATTTAATATTAGATTCCTAGGGTAGTTTAATTTTTCGGGACCTTTTCCATCAGCCTCGAGACATATACACTAATCTGCATATTCTTATAGACCTGCAACTTAAGATACCAATTTTAATAATACCATCAAAAATTAAATCTAGCGTTGCTTCTCTTATAGTAAATCGTATTATCTGGCCGTACACGTGAGCAGAGAAGAATAGCATGCTCGAGGACATATACAACATCGGGAGAGTACCCAAGTGTCACAGAACAATATAGCTTATTGCGCCATAACACCTTACAAAAGAAGGGATGTTGTAATACCGAGAGCATTACCGTAGCTATCACTTATATACTACGTACATATTGTACCGTAACACCAAGGGTGTTGGCATGTATTTCAATGCGCACATCGGAGATTAACACCAATTTGAATTCTGTTTATATCCATGTAATTTCGTATGCAAGAAAATAGTGGAATTGAACATGATAGGCAACATTGTGGGGTGCTATACCGCATATAAATGATTGAACATTTCGTACAGATCGAGACAAAGGTTAACTTTTACACCACCCTGCAAGAATCTGCCGGGGGGGGGGGCCTGTTGTTTCTCGCCAAACACAGTTAGCCGGGAAACTTGTATACCAAAGGTTGTCACGGGAGGGGCATAGGAGAGGCGAAAGCTCTCAACATTAAAGTCTTGCTCAAAATTGTGAAATTCCGAATAAGACCTGGTCTGGCTAAGAAAAGAAGGAAGGAGGGAAGGAAGCCTCTAACGAAGTCTAGTCTAGAATAGCTAATGATGTCAGAATATAGGGTAGCCAATCTAGCGGTCGCTTTTGCGCTGTGACCTAAGGGCCTCAGAGGACGCAGGTGGTCTGTGCGCAGCCCCGACCAGTTACCCACCTCAGCCAGCCATAATCGGCCCACCCAGCTCCGCTATTGCGCCCACCCAGTACAAGCTCTATAGGCGCTTTCTGCTAAAGAACTAAAGTACCTTTTTAGAATAATAATATAGCTTTATATTTCAATAAAATCTATTTAATATATTATCTTTTAAAATTAGTAATAAATAGTTATTAATTATATTTAATTTTATTTAAATAAAATATTTTTTTTAAAAAAATCTTTTTTTAAATTATAATTAAATAAAAAAGATTTAAAAAGCTATTAAATAAGTAAAAACTTTATTTTATTTTAATATTTTAATAAATAAAGTTATAATATATATATATTAATTATTTTATTTATTTAAGTTTCCCTATTAAGCTAAAATAATAATAAATATTTAAAAAGAATAAGGTTTAATATATCTTTTAAAATTAATATAATAAGTTTTACTATATAAAACTTTTTATAATAACTTATTAATCTGCTTTTATAAGCCTATCTATAGTTAAAAGCTACTATTCTACGCTAATAGCTATAGCGTTAAGCTATATTTATTTACGCTAGTGCTATTAGCTTTAATATAAATTAGTTTATTAAGGTTAAAGCTATTATAAGCTATAAGTAACCTAGTTTAACGCCGTTAAGTATTACCGATATTAGTATATAAAAGTGTTATTATTATATAACTTAAGCCTTTAAATATAAGTTATTTAAAATAAGCGATATTAAAAAGCCGTTATCGCTTTAATTAAGGTTTTAGCTTTACTTAAATATATATTTATTTACTATAACTTTATTTTATAAAATTATTTAAAAGTAATTATTTAACTTATTACGCTATTAAAACCGAGATAATTATTAATTAAGCTTAAACTAGCACTTATATATACTTAAAACTTAAATAAAGTTACTATATCTTATTATTTAAATATATAAATTTAATAGCTTTATAGCTATAAAAAAAGCTTTATTTATAATAAGTAAATTTTTATTTAAATAAAAAGTTTTTTTTATTAAAGTAAAGAAGTATAAAGATAAAAACCCTTTTCTATTTAAATAAATTAATATATTTATTATTACTTTAAAGGATATAAGGTTTATTTTAAAATAATAAAGAAGTTTATTACCTATAAAATAAAGATAAATAATAAATTAAATAGAAAAAGGGAAATTAGTTATTTATTATACTTTTTTAAAAAGGTTTATCTTTTATTTAAATAAATAAAGCTTAATTATAAAAATATAATATAATTAAATAAAATTTAATTTAAAGAAATATAACTAGTTATAAATATTTTAACCTTATACTTAAAAGAG